>LR990051.1:4118462-4455195 GCA_905147135.1 Blastobasis lacticolella
AACACACAATGGGAGGCGGAATCCCTCCGGCTCAATACCATTTGTGAGCATAGTATCATCGACAATTCTCACAGCGCGCTTTTGGATCGAGTCAAAAGGACCAAGCTGATATGCCGGTGCTCCAGCCCATATATGGAAGCAATACTCCACATGGGGTCTGACTTGAGCCATATATAGGAGAAGCCGTTGCCCCGGCGTGAAGTATTGCTTTGATCTGTTAAGCACACCCAGCTCTTTAGATGCGAGCCTTTTCTTCCAAATGACTGCGAAACTGAACGTCACTGGAGATGTCGACACCTAGGATATGTATGCTCTTAGAGATGGTAAGTGGTGAATCCTGGAACTGAAGAGCTACAACGAATGGAGTTTTTTTGCGGTGAACGCGCAAACTTGTGTCTTAGTGGGGTTAAATTCGACTAGATTTAGTCGTCCCCAATCGGAGATATTAGATAAAGTACTCTTGATTTTAGGCACAAGTACTTCGCGACTTTCCTCCACTATGGCACGAGGGATATTGGCACGACCCGTATAAGAGGCGTCTCCAGTATTGTCATCCGCATGGCAATAAATGCCGCCAATGGACAGCATATCATTGATATGAAGGAGGAAAAAGTTGGAGATAGCACCGAGCCTTAATGTCCAAGCTATTGGAGCAACAGCCGTCAACTACGGCTTTGATGCATCTACTGGACAAAAAGCTAGTTACCCGCTTGCATAATCCCTCGGGAAGCCCGTATGATGGTAACTTCGATAGAAGATCCCTAATCCAGACCCGATCGAACGCCTTCGCCATGTCTAGGCCAACTGCCAGTGCCTCACCTTGACTCTCAACAGCTAAAGCCCAACGGTGTGTTAGGTACACTAGAAGATCACACGTTGAGCGACAATGTCGGAAACCATATTGACGGTCGCTCAAGAGATCGTGTGCTTCTAGGTAACCAAGGAGCTGTGTGTTTATAACTCGCTCCATCACCTTAAGGTGATTCTCTTTAAAGAGAAGGAAGGTAATAGCGATAGGCCTGTAATTCGATGGGTCTGATTCGTCGCCCTTTTTGGGCACAGGGTGCACGTTAGCAGTCTTCCAGGAAGACGCGACTATCCCAGTGGAGTATGAGAGCGCAAAGAGGCGCGTTAGTGTTGGACACAATTCGGAAGCACACACTTTAAGCACCACCGCCGGAATTTCATCAGGCCCACTCGATTTTCGAACATCTGGAGAGTTAGCTCGTGAGTCACTCGCCAAATTTTGCTAACGAAGGCGAACTTTTCTCTGGCGATCGCCCTCTTGCTGTTTCTCGAGGTAGCATTTAACTTTCACTTTGCATCAGCAATATTCGAGCAGTGTTTCAAGCTTTGTAAGCAGATTGCTTCGCTCATCGAGCCTCTCTGCATGGCCAAGCAGCCACTAGCGGGTTAAGAATGAAGCAGTTTATACCTGCTAAGATGGTCTTGGCGACTGCGGTGGCACAGGTATCAGAGTCATCCGATGCCAAACAGAGCTACCTCTACGGGTACGATGCGTAAAATTCACGCAATCCATCCCAGTCTGCTGATTTATAGTGCTAAACGCGACGCCATCCAGTGGGCCCGGGAGAGTCGGATAGTGCACCAGGCACTTGTGTGCGCACAAGGCAGTGATCTGACAAGCCAAGAGGCGCATACACGAAGATGGAGTACCCACTGGGGCGCGTAGTCAGCAGAAGGTCCAGCAAGGAGCTTGTATGGTCCTTAACATCTAGGATTCTAGTTGGAGAGTGAATCAATTGTGAGAGACCATAGACCACAGCAAATTCGTGAACAGACCTCCCCGCATAGTTAGTGGACCGAGAACCGAGCCACTCCGCATGGTGGGCTTTAAAATCTCCTAAATCTGCTCAAAGGATACTGCTCAAAAACTTTATCAGTCGTCACCTTGAGGTGCTCAAGAAGTCGCTTTGTGTCCGAGTCACCGGCATGAGACCTGTATAGGGCTGCATAGATACGAATGTGGCCACCGTAATCCACACGAACCCACATAAGCGACAGGTCTTCAAGGCCTTGTAGACGGCGGCAACAGATATCCTCCCGAATGAACATACACATCTACATTTCATACTTTTTAGAGCACCTATTATCCCAGTTTGGATACTCCATTCTCGGAAACGACGTCGCGGTAGACCCAAAAAAGGTGGACAGATGAGCTGCGTACCTTCGAAAGTGACTGGCAGACATTGGCACTTGATCGTTATGAGCCGAAGAATGGGGGGGGAGGCCTTTGCCCAGCAGTAGGATGATTCAGGCTAATATAATAATTAAATTATCTCAACAGTTCGTACTTAAACAGGCGTAATTAAAAAAACTACAATTTTTTTGTAATTATGCCTATTTTGATCAACATTTCCGAAAATCTAAAAATTTCGCGTCTCAAATAATTACAGGCATATATGGTCGAGTATGTGGCCTCTGCTTACCCCTACGGTGAATAGACATGAGTTTATATACGAATGTTACAAATAAAATAAGATTAATAAAGTATTCGTTCTTTATTTTCCTATACTATCTCTTTTAAGGATAAGCTCGTCTTTGTACTTTGTATTGTGACTATGTTTCTAATGTACAAAACACATAAAGAGTTATGATGATACTATTTAGTTAATATATTATGTTTTAACAGAAGATAATTTATCAAACTGTGACCAAACGTCGTAAATTGTAATGGCAGGGAATGTCACTATACTACCGGGTGTAACCTATACTTAAGCCGTATAATTGTTGGATGGGGCAAATACGCCCTAAGGACAGCGTGTCAACTATTTTATATGATAAACAAAGGCTTTTAAGCTAATTAATTAACTTTACAACTGCTATGTTTGTGTAGGTTTGCGTTTAGTGCCCAGAGAACCGTACATAGTGACAGCCGTTTCTTTTTAAATAGAATCTTGTAAAACACTTTCCTGGATTAAAATATATGTGTAACTGTTCCGGGTAAAGATAATTAAGCAAGTAATCCAACATGGTTGATGTAACAATAGAGTAAGTTCAATTTTCTGCATTTTCTTGTCTTAGCAAGTTTTGAGATCTAGAAAATAAATTTTAGAAACTTTCATTTTTCCATCGGAGAATAAATGTTACGCAACATAACATTTGGGCACATTAACACATACTTAATTGTTTGTTTTAGTTTAGGATTATATCTGAGTAGTACTTAAACCTTGAATTAAAAACCTGCACGGTATGGAGATTTTAAATGGTTATTTGAGTTTAATAAAGCTATCTCGACTTGGCTTTCAGAGCAGTTAGATAGTATTTCTGATATAGACTTCAGTAATTTGTCCATTTATTAGGACGCCGTCCGTGGCAACTGTTTCTGCAGCACGCGCCAATTCAGATTCATCTTTATGCATGCTTGCATAACGTTTCATATCGTGTGTAGGTACTTGACCTATCAATAAACAACAATAAACAAGAGAATTATATTTAAAACCCAGGGAGAAAAATAAAAGTCAAAACACACAAGTTTACGGAGAAGTGTGTTACCGGAAACAACGCAAGAAACGGCAGAAGATACTGATCGTTGACATGATGTTTGATTACGCTCAAAACAGTTCACTCCACGGCCTAAAATACGTAGCGGAGAAAGGGCGCAGTGTGGTTGAGAAGTAAGTACTTATATATTTACTAGTGGAGCCGGCGCGACTTCGTTCGCGGGGTGTTCTACCCTACACCTACCTTCCCTTTCTTCTTGGGTGTAAACCTTCCTGTTGAATCACTCAATATATTGATTTTAACCACATTAAAAAACGTTGCGTAGTAGATCTTAACCTACATACATGCATAGTTACGACGGGAAGCTTTGTTTCATATTATACTAGTGGACCCGGCGTGACTTCGTTCGCGTACACGCTTTTTCTTCTTGCTTATAAACCTTCCTCTTAAATCACTCTATATTTTGTTGAAAATAGCATGAAAATCAGTTGAGAAGTTTAAAATATAAAACGAGAGAGACGGGGGTAGCGACTTTGTTTTATACTATGGTTAGACTAGCGACCCGCTCCTGCTTTACCTGGGTAGAAACCACAACAAATTATACACCTAAATCTTCCTCATGAATGACTGTTTGTTGGTGAAAACCTCATGAAAATCCGTTCTGTATTTTTTTATCGCGAACAGACAGACGCGGCGTGGGACTTTATTTTATAATATGTAGTGATTAACTGCGACTTCACAAATGTGTCTTTTTTTTGGCTTTTTATTTAGGAACAACTACACATTTAGTTTATGGGTTTATACCGCGTATCAGGTTGTAGGACTCTGTCAAGCTTGAGGAGTCCGCCTGGGTGATTTCCACTGCCTTGTCGAGGCATCACATCTCAGTCCTCAGAGTGACAACGCATCGCGGTTTTTCATTTTTATTGCCTAATTGCCTGAATCGTCCATGTTATGGGCGACAGTTACCGCTTAGTGGGTACCGCATCATCAGGTAGACTGTCTGCTCGTTTGTCACTAAATAGATTAAAAAAAACGCGAAGCTCGATATTTCGACGCAGTTACACGCATCACGGGACGACCCAATAAACCAACCAGGGTATAAACCCGTAACCCAAATTTTTAGATGTGTGATAATACTAATACTACCGCAGTTATAGATATTTCAACTCAGTTGTGCGCGCGGCCCTATGTGTGGGTGAACCTTAATACCTGGCATAGGGCCGCGCGCACAACTGATTTGAAATATCTATAGGTATTTTAAGCTTACTATTAAAATTGTTCATACGTTGATCAAACGTTGAACGCTCGTTTAACGAGTGTGTAACTGTGCAAAGCTTATTTTGATTTTATATGCAAAAAACTTATCTGAGCCGGTGACAACGTCGCTGTTGTTCGAATGAGCAGTTTTCCAATAGGTATAAAGCATTCCTAATCACTCGCTAGATTGCGCCTTTTCGTTTATAAAGTAGTAGAATGTCATCCATAAAAGTCGTAACAAACAATTGGTTATTTTCGTGAGTTATGAAAAATATTATCAAATATTGGACAAAAAAATTAAAAAGGAATTGAGAGAGATAATTTTTACCATGAATAATAATTTAGTCAAATTAAAAGTACCAATTCAAGCCAAATAACTAAATACCTACAAGAAGGACTGACAAGGTCAGATTATCCCCAGATTATTGCCATACCCACATTTTATAATTTTTACTACTGTCAGTCAATACGGACTTATCGCGGTCCTATTATATTAATAAGACGATAAAACAATAGGTACGTTACGAACAACCAGATAACGCATAGGTATAATCGTGTAATAAGAAAGATTTGTAGGTCCTTTACCCTTTTTGTGTCATTATGTATCTGTGCTATTAAAACTGTAAAAGACCGTGTTTGTGCATTGAAGATATTTCAGAAAAAATTGTCGGGATTGAATTCTGGGACGTAACTATGTCAAACAATTTTCCTTTTGAGTTTTTGCTGTCTGTTTGTCTGTTCGTGCAATACGCAAAAACTACTGAACGAATTATGATACCGTTTTGATAGTTTGGTAGCTTCAAGTCCAGGATACAATCTAAACCATGTTTCATCTTATTCGGATATGTAGAACCAGAGATACCGGTGGACCTCCCCGCAGTACTAGCATTCATACTCCGTATTGGTCATTAAAATGGCAAAGCGGGCAAAAGCAACTCTGTTATAAAATTAGTTTTTAAGTAATTATTGACTATTTCATAATTTTACATAATTTTAAAGGTTTTTCAGACATTTGTCTGTTCTATTATTAATTCTGCTATATCATGTATTATTATTTGATTAATTTTTCAGGCTCTTCTGGCTTCTTACGTTCTTAGTGAGCGTGGGGATGTGTTTCATGCTCATCCGTAATGTATGGATCAAGTGGGCGACCAGCCCAGTCATTGTCAGTTTCAGCGAACACATTATTCCTGTTGGAAAGGTTTTGTATTTTATACTTCCTTAAACTCAGACTCAAGAAGAAGGGCGATATGGGTTAGATACTAGGCAGGCATTTGACGGCCGAAGATGGCAAGCATGGGTCCACCATTGTGGGCACGACGGGCATGCCCACAACCCTAATTGAGGTCCAAGTCTAACGTTGTATAGAAAAGTTAAAGTAATAAATATGTACGGTGCCAGAAATTTATCTGACCTCGTTAAAAGCGTCGCTGAAAAATGACATTTCTAAATGGTGACACTTAGTTCCAGTTTTGGCCATCAGGTCAGATAAGTTTGTGGCGTTGTATTATCAAATGATTCGCCAGCAAGAAGATTTTGTTAGATACCATAGTGACATCTGAGTGACATGTAGGTACTAAAGTATTTTTTTAAATTTCGAAACCATTATGCGCAAATTTGATGAGTATTTGTTGTAATAGGTATGTACTTCTATACTAAACTGTTTGATGTTGTTTTTACGATATACAAAAACATAATTAATCTAAAAATCGCTAAAAAACATATTTATTATTACAATATAGAATTAGCTCTAATCCTATCAAAATTCCAAAGTGCCTATAGGTAGTTAGTCCTTGAGGCGTACCTATATTCGGGTATCTATCTACTCTCAAAAGCTAGGATACTCTACAAATATTCCTGAACTTTAGTATTTTACAATTTAAAAAAATGCATTCAAGACATACCCAGTTCTATTTAGTTGTTATTGTCATCGGAGTGATAAAAAGGGACTGGCCAGTAAGGAAGTAGACGAGTTGGGAAAGTGGATGAAGTCGCCCTGATTGGTTTTCTTATAATGACCCGGCCTTGAAGAAGTCCATTTGTATCTGAAACACCGTAGCTCCCGAAATGATGCGAGAGGTTTCGAGGCGGATTTTTGTTTCATTATAAAATAGCATTATCGAGATAGTACCTCTGTTTCAATCAAATTGATTCAGAGGTTTGGGAAATATTTGTCTGGGTACCTATATCTGTTGTCTGTTGGTTAAGATATTTATATGGAGCATGCCTTTATAGCTACAATCTATCCATTCTTATATTAATAAACACAGTTTTTGGCAACGCATTGTATATAAATAAATAATATTTATTTCGAATAACGAAATTAAGTTTACGACGTAACGTGCAATATGTTGAGATGCTTATTTGGTCTGATGTTGTTATGATTCATAATATAGCACTTATTAGGATCGTTAACCAAAGTGTAGATAGAAGTCACGATCTTTTCACGACCAGCCGCCCTTGCTTGTGAAGTTTCAAGATACGATGCTTACTTAGTCATATTCATTTCATGAGAATAGCTTGTCTGCTATTTTATCAATTTTTCTAAAAAAGAAAACATTATCCTCAACTTTTTGTTGCTTGCTGTTTTTAAAGAAGATTTCAATGTTTACTTTAATCTACAGGTTCCATTCCCATCTGTAACTATATGTCCGCAAGTGAAATGCGTGTACGAACGATACAACTTTTCACGCGAGTACACCGAAATCTTCGCATCTATCATGAATTCATCCTTGTAAGACATTTAGTAAATATAAATGTAACATATCAATGTGAATTGAAATTTAATAACATATTTTTCATTATGTCAACAGGAATTTTAATAGCACTGTTGAGAGATTAAATAAACTCGACGATGTAGCATTATTATGCAATATCAACGACTATTCGCCATGGAATGACAGAGGTCGCTCCAATTCCTCGCTAATTGATCATATTATCGAGGTGAGTATTTTATCTGCCTGCTGTATATTATAATATGTTTGGTGCCACTGTCACTTTTCCGCCAACGCAACCTTTGAGGATGAGATTAGATATATTTAATTTACATCATCTTGGTACCTTAAAGTCACCGCTGACACTCCCCTTGGTGTGATTAGGTGGACCTTCTAATCCGCTTTAGACACCAAAAAATAACCTTCTATTAGTTATTATATTACCAAAAGTATCTCGTGATGTTAGCACATGACTGGTGTTCGCGGCAGGGAGTCATCTGACATCCTAAGTAAGACAATATTATGATGTAGCAAAAACACATCGTGTGTCTAAAATTTTTGAGAATTTTTCCCCGATGTCAAATACCCTTTTTTGGGTACCTCCCATTCACGTAAAGCGAAGGATGAATTTTTTTCTTTGTAGTCCATTGATGATAATGGGAACCCAAGGGGACGAAATTCTCCGGTGGTGTATGGCTGGCAATCTGGCCGTCGTGAAAACCCTAATCCAGAAGAAAGTCAAGTATCTATAACTTACAAGAGTTGGAGAAGCGCTACCCACATCGATTATTTTCAGTACTGACGCTAAACCCGGTGGTGGCTGCTTGAAGAAACCATGAGTTAGCTGCTGCTGTCAGCGACCTTTGTCTTGCGACAGACGGTGAACTTGTACAATAATTCTAGGACAGAACTCAGGCAGCTATCGCACGGGCGGCAAAGACGGTGCTCGGGATGTCTAGAAGCGGTCGCAGGATTAACAAGTAAACTTGGTGGTGGAACGAAATTGAAGAACGAGACCACGTTGAATAAAGAAATCTTAATAAAATGGCAAGCGTACAGATATTCTGAAGACCACGCTGCGTACAGGGATGCCAAACATGCCACAAAACGAGCGGTAGTCAGAGCCAGACAAGACCACTTACGACCTTTGTACGATAAGTTGGAATCGTCTGAGGGGCAGAAACTCATTGCCAGTTGGCGAGATCGAGCGATAAAGCGGCACAGGACATCTCCACGTGCCGCTGTGTTAATGACCCTAGCGCTAACCTGTTATGCAATGATCGCGTGGTAGTTGAGAGATGGCGCTCGTACTTCCACGAGCTGCTCAACAAACAGCACAAAGAGGTAGCCACCGGACCTCCCTCGAAAACAAGGACTTGTGCCACCGATAACGCCTGAAGAATTCGAAACCGCTTTTCGCCGCATAAAAAACCGGAAAGCTGTCGGACCCAATAGAATCCCTATTGAGGCATTGAAATCGATAGGCATTGAACAACAAACTCCTTGCGCATCTTGAAGGTAACGATCTCCTCAGCGATCACCAGTACGGATTCCGCCGTGGTTGGACTATTGGGGACCTTCTGGTGTATTCCACACAATTATGGAGTGAGGCCATTGAGAGACATGGCGAAGACCTTGCTGTGTCTCTTGATATCTCCAAGGCCTTTGACAGGGTTTGGCATGCGGGCCTTCTAAGCAAGCTTCCCTCATTTGGTATACCTGTTGGCTTTTGCACCTGGATATCGGATTTTCTGAGTGGACGTTCAATCCATGTAGTTATCGATGGTTACTCGTCTAATCTTCAGGCTATCGACGCGGGAGTTTCTCAGGGATCAGTTATGTCCGCGACTTTATGTCTGCTGCATATTAACAATCTGCTTATACCAGTTACCTTTGGTTACGCAGACGACAGCGCAGTAACGGATAGATATTTGTCAGAGGCAAAAGTCAACAGGGACGTTATTCAGTCTTGTCGAGAGGCTATGGTTGATCGTTTGGACAAAGCTCTCAAGGCAGTCGCTGATTTGCCAATCTGGTGGCGTTCAACGCAACCAAAACTCAGGCGTGTTTGTTTTCCGCCAAAAGGAGTCCGTTCCTGATTCCATCTATTTCCAACTTTTCAAGATGTTCCCTGTTGTGTTTCCTGATCAATATAATCTGGATGCTTTGAAGGCGAGAGTGAGTAGGCTGTTCCAAGATGGGCATGCTCCATCTTCGGCCGCATCATCACTTACCAACAGGTGAGATGGTGGTCAAATGCCTGTCTTGTATAATATAAAAAAAAGGCTCTCGTGGTGTGAGTATCCTTACCGACCTTTGTAACCGCATCCTCCTTACCGGGAAGCTACCCAACCAATGGAGACTAAGTATCATTACTAAAGACTATAAGGCTCAGTGCGGGAGTGCACTAACTACCATGGTATAAAGGTGACGTCACACACCATAAAGCTCTTCGAACGCATTGTTGACTGGAGTGTACAATAATGTCAGTATGGGGTTCGGCGGGTTGACGGACCATGGACCCCGTATTTGTCCTGAGAACTCCCATGGAGGGATGTAGATCAAAGAACACGCAACTGCATTTTCTGTTTCTGGACATGCAGAAGGCCTTTGACTGTGTTCCTCGGAAGATGATATGGTGGGCATTTCAGTCTAAGTCGGTGCCCGGGGCCTATCGCGATTCCAATTCAATAGATTAGACTGCTGTTGGTGACACCAACCCGTTCCGTTTTACCCTTGGGATACACCAGAGCTCTGTGTTCAGCCAACTTCTGTTCAACGTGTTAGTAGCCGTACTGCCAGATAGCATCCGAGCCTATCATGAGGTACCTACGTGGCTACTCAAGTATGCTGACGATATCATGCTGACAGACTCTGACTAGGGGTGAATTGACTAACTGGTGGAAAGTTAAAGGGGTAACTTGATAACGGCGGTGAAGATAAATGTGGCGAAGACAGAGTACATGGCTTGCAACAGTACAGACCTCTTACCCATTCGCATAGGCTAAGGGGAGGTCAAGCGAACGAATCAGGCCAGATACCTGGCTTCGTAGTACCGAAGCGCTTAGTAAAGCGCAACTGGTGACATCGCAGAATATCTGCGACTAGGGCCAAATGGCGAGAGGTGATGTTTTCCATTAGTAACGGAACATTAGAGATACTGTCAGACATTACCCGAGACTAGCATAAGCTGCCTCCGTGGCTGCTCATACATGCTGACGATATCGCGCTGATAGACTCGGACAAGTGGCGACTAGTCCAACGTGTATAAAAGTGCGCGAATATGAAGTCAAGCGCACAAATCACGCTAGATACCTGGGATCTGTACTTAACGCAACCGGGGATATCGACACCGACAAGCCCGAACATCCGCAGCTTGGGCAATATGCCGATAAAACTGAAGGGACAGGTCCATAATACTCTCATTCGACCTACTTTCCTATACTAAGACTTGGGCCCCTACTAGTGCACGCAAGCAGAAGCTGCGCGTCACGGTAGCGATGATGCTGCAGTGGATGTGTGGAGTTTCACGCAAGGATGGCGTTCGAAACACCCCACATTCGTGATAGCCTTGGCGTCCGCGACATTGCAAATAAGCTGTAAGTGTGCCGCCTTTGATGGTATGACCACGACTTGCGCAGACCGGCAAATAACGTGGGGACCAAGTGTCTGGCTATACCACCCCCGTCAGGCACGAAAAGGAGAGGTTGGCCCAAGAAGCGATGGCTCGACATCGTCAAGAATGATATGTGTGCCAACAAGATCACCACCACGGATGCCGAAGACCGAGCAAAGTCGGCCAGAAAGAGTAGGACGGCGGACCCCGGGCCCTCACATACATCGCGGGAGCGTAACCGGGACATAACGCAGAGATGATGATGATTATGATGATAGTCCATTGTGGGGGGTGTCATACGATAGGTCTAGAGCTATCTACATTTGTAACTTTGTAATGTGTTTATAGTATCAGAAGGCCCTCTTTTGTTCGCATAGGAAACTACGGAACCCTACACTGTACGTGGCACGACACGCCTTGGTCTTTATTTAAATAAGTAAAACTAACTTTGGTAGTGAGACCTACAGCCAACCTAAGCACGGCTTGCACCAAGTTCTTAAAATATTTGCCGGTCTGCGCAAGACGTGGTCATACCATCGAAGGCGGCACTCTTGCAGCTTATCAGCGATGTCATGGACGCCAAGGCTACCCCGAATGATAGCGTTTCGAACCCGATCCTTCCGAAAAACTTCACACATCCACCGCAGCATCTTCATTTCCGTAACGCGCAGCTCCAGCTTGTGTCGCTCTAATAGGGGCCAAGTCTCGCTACCGTAAAGGAGAACAGGTGTAATGATGGTCTTACAGACCTATCCTTTCAACTTTATCGGCATTTTGGGGTCACAAATGACACCAATGGTCACAAATGGTTACCTTCCGCCATTTAGCCCAAGCAGTGGATATTCGGGCCTTGACGTCGCCATCGATTTCTCCGGTTGAGATAAGCACTGATCCCAAGTATCTGACCTGATCCGTGCACATGATTTCTTCATCGCCTATGCGCACGAGTAGGAGATATGCACTGTTGCAGTCTTCGCCACATTTATCTTCAGACCGCCGTTCTCAAGTGCATCCTTCCACTTTTTTACACATTGGATTAGTCGCCCCTTGTCAGAGTCTTTTAGCGCGATATTGTCAGCATACATGAGCAGCCATGGAGGTACCTCATGATAATCTCGGATGCTGTCTGACAATACGTCTAATATCATGTTGAACAGAAGTGGGCTGAGCACAAAGCCCTGGCCCTGGCCAACGGTAATCAGGAACGGTTTGGTGTCAACAACGGCAGTCCTTACCATGGAATCGGAATCGTGGTACATGTCTCGGATAATGTCAATATAGGCCTCAGGTATGAACTTGGACCGCAACGCCCACCATATCATCTCCCGAGAGAAACAGTCAAAAGCCTTCTGCATGTCCAGAAACAGGAAATGCAGGGGTGTGTTCTTTGATCTGTATCCCTCCATGAGAGTTCTCAGGGCAAATAAGGGGTCCATGGTCCCACATCTTGGCCGAAACCCATACTGACACTCCGAGATTGTACACTCCCGTCGGATCCAAGAGTCCACAATGCGTTCGAAGAGCTTCATGGTATGAGACATCACCTTTGTACCGCGGTAGTTGGTGCACTCCCGCACCGACCCCTTGCCCTTATAGACTGGAGTAATAATACTCAGCCTCCATTGGATACCCGATCTTCCCGGTGAGGAGAAAGCGGTTATTAAGGTCGGTAAGGATGCTCACACCACGAGAGCCCATCGATTTCCACGCCTCAATAGGGACTCCATCGGGCTTTCTGATTCTTCATGCGACGAAGAGCCGCCTCGACTTCATTAGGCGTTATCTGTGGCACGAGCCTTGGTTCCGAGGGAGGTCCGGTGGCTGCACCTTTTTGTGCTGCTTGTTGAGCAGCTCGTGGAAGTACGAGCGCCATCTTTCCTTCACTGCACGGTCATCGCATAACAGGTTACCGGCACTTAACACAGCGGCACGTGGAAATGTCCTGTGCCGCTTTAACCTTTGATCGTGCCAACTTAAAAATGCTTTTCTTGTCCTTAGACGATTCCAACTTATCGTACATAGGACGTAAGTGGTCTCGTCTGGCTCTGGCTACCGCTCGTTTGCTGGCACGTTTGGCATCCCTGTACGCAGCGTGTTCTTCAGGAGATCTGGACACTTGCCACTTTTTAAAGAGTGCGTTATTCAGCCTGGTCTCCCTCTGGGCGATAGCTGCCTGAGTTCTGTCCCAGAGTTGTTGGACGGGTTCACAGTCTGTCGCAACACTAAGGTCGCTGACAGCAGTGGCGAACTCGTAGGCCTTGGTTCCTTCAAGCATCCACCACCGGATTCGGCGTCGGCACTGCTCCCGGTATTTGCATCGGGGCTTAACGCGCAGGTCCATCACAAGGACCCGGTGCTGGGCAGTGAAACTCTCTCCGGGTATAGCTTTACACTTTGACAATATTGTCTCTCCGAGTGAGAAAGTAATCGATCTGGGTGGCGCTCCTTCCACTTTTGTAGGTGATCAGATGTTCGGATTTCTTTTGAAAAAAGTGTTTACAATGACCAAATCGGCAGCCGCACACGTCCGAAGAATATCTTCCCCTTAAGCGTTACGACTTCCAAAACCAAAATCGCCATAAACACGGCCACTCCTAACAACTCCTAACACCTCTCACCCACATGACCGTTCAGATCGCCACCCACAACAATACCCTGTGACAAAGGAATGTTTCGTAGTATTTCCCCGAATTGCTCCCAGAACAGCGCCTTGATCGTATCGTTCAAGAGGCATATTTGAGGTCTCTTCAGAGGCGGAAAGCATTGGTAACTCCGCTGGTGTTACTTATAGGCGGCGGTGACCACTTTTTATCAGGTGGCCCGTTGGCCTGTTTGTCTGCCGATTAACTAAAAAAAAGTAATCGCGATGGTTCTTAGCTGTGTTTCATTAAAATCGGTTCAGTAGAATAGAAAATATAGAAGAGTATATATCTGTACTAAGATGATTATTATTGGTTTTAATTTGAAACCTCACTAGGGGTATTCTTAGAGGTGTTTGCTGCGTTATCATCTCTTACTCAGGTATTCTCTTCAGGGTGTCATCATCTGAGGATGTGCTGCTGCTGAGTTAGAGGATGGTACTGTATTTGTCGATAGGACCAACTTAGCAGTATCTAGGGCTAACTCTGAAAATTTTGCTTTAAAAAAACTTACGATGCCACACAGCAACGTAGCCTCTATACCCAAAAGTTTTACCCTTCCCCCTGACAAATATTACTGTGCACCGAGCCTACAAGTAATGATAGCTAACTTAGTCGTATTGTATAATATAAAGCGTATTTTTAAATATGTGTGATTTTATATATTTTTTATTTTTGTATTACTATTACAATTTCTGTATGGTTTAGTCCGCCTCTTCAAAATTAGACATTTATTGAGAGTTTAGACATTGAATCCACTCTGACTAAGCAATAGTTTTAATATTCTTTAAGCTAAAATTCTTACAACATTAAACTATATTTATCAGGCATCTCCAGAGCTGGATGACGTATTTTCTTGGTGCACGTGGAAAAACAAAGAAATCGATTGTGATGAACTGTTCAAACCAGTTCTAACCAGCGAGGGTGTTTGCTTCAATTTCAACAGTTTGGCTGAAAACGAAATTTTTCGAGAGGGGTAAGTAATTTATTAGATTTTCTTCTTGACTATATTATGTCAAACTAAGTACAGTTTACTGGAACGTAGGTAAATATTATGATGTTGTTTAATGTGATAAAATTAATAATACATTATCACATTGCAGCGTGCAAACCGATTATAAATATTTACATTCAAATGCTGCCAGCAGGAACTGGACGAATTACGATGGATATCTGGGCTTCGACCCTGATGCATATCCAAATCGCGCAAGGGTGAGTACGTCATTGTTTTGGTGTAACACTGCTTTACTTAGTCATCTTTATGATGGACGAGGTGCCAGATGGTTCTTGGCTTTGTTTCGTTAAAATATGTCCAGTAGCTTGGAAAATAAAAAATAAAAATGAGTGTATGTGTCGCTGAGCCACCGCAGTAAGTAAGTAAGTAAATAATAATAAGCAACAGGCATAATAATGTTAATGTCGAATTTTAGGAGAACGGCGCTACACCTGATTTAGAAGTCATTATAACTCAAAATAAGGCAAACCTGAAGGGATTCTGCAATCCATTACATGACGGGTATAAGGTAATTTTTTATTTATTAATCCTACTTCTAGTTATAGATTGCACTTCTAGTTGAAGATGTGCACATGCACATCGGCTAATTTTGGCTTCGTATTAAATAAATAAATAATAAATAAATATTCGTGGACAAATTCACACAGCGCCATCTAGCCCCAAACTAAGCAAAGCTTGTGCTATGGGTGCTAGATAACTGATATACTACTTAAATACTTTTTAAATATATACTTATTATACATAGAACACCCAGACCCGTAACAGAAATAAAAATTCATCATTATTATTTATTTACTTACACGTGTTGATGAGAAGATGCTCCACAAAGGCGAAGAAGCCTCGAATGAAATTTGTGAGATATTTGTTGATAGGATTAAACTAATAAGAAGATAATCATCGAGAAATGTGTTTTTCCAATTATTATAAGAATAATAAATAATAATATAACAGTACGTAATTTAACAATTTTGAAATCCGGCGGGCTTGTAACCCAAAAAGTTACAAGCTCGCCGGATTCATCGCCCTAGGACGAGTTAGGAATTCGGCGAGTTTAGAATCTGGCGAGATTGGAATCCGGCGAATAAGGAACCATTCAGAGAAAATACCATGTTCTAGATATATGTCCAACACCCAGCCGACATGCCCCAGTCATCTCTTTACTACTACGCTGCGCTTCCGGACCAGGTCTCGTCGCTTGCCTTGAAGTTTAATATGTTATCGACGGATGAGAGTTTGAAAGATTACGACGCAAACGTGTAAGTATATATCCTTCTTTTATATACTAAGACTATTTATTATCTTAAAGTTCGAGTTTTACTATTAACTTTTAACTGATATTCTGGATGGCGTCGCGTTTGGCACTATAAGTCAGCAGACTAGGATGGATTGCGTGAATTTTACGCATCGTACCCGTAGAGGCAGCTCTGTTTTGCATCGGATGATTCTGATACCTGTGCCACCGCAGTATGGACTGCTTCATTCTTAACCCGCTAGTGGCTGCTCGGCCATGCAGAGAGGCTCGACGAGCGAAGCAATCTGCATACGAAGCTTGGACCGCTGCGCGTCTCAATAAGGACCCGAATATTGCTGACGCAAAAGAGAAGTTAAATGCTGCCTCCAGGAATAGCAAGAGGGCGATCGCCAGAGAAAATTTCGCCTTCGTTAGCAAAATTGCCGAGCGACTCACGAGCTATCCCTGTGGTAGCCGGGCTTTCAGGTCGCCCGCCATAGCTGCCGAGGAAAGCTTTAGTTAGTCGTCCTTTCCACGACTGCGTAAATCTGACGCCACTCTGGTCTACAATGCAAAAGAGAAAGCGAATTTTTTAGGTGCTCTCTTTGCCTAAAACTCAACTCTGAACGACGGAGGCGCCGACCAGCCTTACCTCTAAATACGCATTTAGATATAAAAAATTAGGTGTACCTAAAAGTTATAAGGAATCCGTGCAATAACGGTAGCCCTACGAGTATTTGTGCCCTGCTTCTCGTGGATATCAGATTTTTTCCACTAGTCCACCTACGGATTCTTTGTTATTATTATTATTACTTTCTTTTTTCCAATTATAATTTCAATTTATTAATTAATTAATTTTTACCTTATTTTATTGTCGCACCAGTTTTATTGTTACACTACAGTCACAACAAGTTCTGTTGCAGTTAAACTGAAAATACGTGTTACCTACTTTTAACATCCCTACGGGTGATGGCTGAAAATCAGCGATTTGCAATATAGGCAAATACTTTGCGCTGAGCCTTGACCCGTTCACGCTGCTGCAGCATACAGCACTACGGTCTACCCACAACTAGTTATTATTATATTTTAAATATATATTTGTAAACTTTAATACCTATATCTTGTAGGGTCTTGCTCTGATGAATGGTGTGTTTACAGTTATTAGGATTTCTTTTCAAACCACTGTTCAGGTTCTTGTCAATTTTAATGTAATTTTTTAGTTTTAGTTCCTTGGGCTTGGCCCTTCAGGCTTTAATTACTCTCCAATTCATTATATTATGTTCTAAAAAAGAGAGGAAACTATGTTTGTTTCGATGCGACCATTACTCTTATAATGGTGAACGAATTATGTATTTCTCGACGTACCTTCTTGTTTTGTTAATTTATTTCCTTTTGGCCTTGAATACGTGTTTTCTATCAATATTTAAATAATATCTTGGCATAAATAGTGTTTTTAAGTTGTTGTGAAGTTGTCAAGCAGTGACGAACCATAGATTGATGCCATGATGGCGAAGATTTTATTTTTATGAGTATTTGCATCAAAAAGACTGGCTGTCATAGAGAAAAAAATTATCTACAGAAGCAGAGAGGACATACCGAGTTTCAATTCGAGACAAAATGTCACACATGTCTATAACACACACACTAATGCAAATGAAGGGACGGAACAAGGCAGCCCATCGGCAATGTTATATTTTGCTATGAATTTCCACTCGTAACGAATATAAACAAATCTGACTTGTGAGTATATTTCGCTCCGGATGCTTTTGTAATTTTTTTAACTTGTCCTTATAATTTTATATTGACATTATAATAAAAGGTAAGGTGTCTAGTGAATCAAACCCACGCCCTGATACCTACCACCGTCATTTGATCTCTCGATCCTACATACTTATACATGTAGCGACACTAGGGAAACTCAACGATACTCACAATACGAGTACACCAACACAAGGTTGGCAAGCATCCGCACATAGATGGCGCTAACCGTCCTGCATCGCGCTAGAGAAATGTGCCAACTTCTACGGCATATATACAACTTCCGACGATCAACTGTCGGGCCCTTGGTCCCCTGGTCACAACACCCGGCCAGGTGGGTAATTACCCTTTTCCACCTTCTCACCATCTTCGCTTGCCAACATTGGTGGCTTTCCTATCCTGCCACCGCCAAAGTGGTGACCCCGACATGATCCTTACGTCCTCCCTACCTGACTCCCGCACACAGCAGTCACAGCCTTGACCATAGTCGGCACAACGCGTGCTTCCTGGTCGATCACCTGCGGCATCTCACTGTCCCCACCCAGTCTCGACTCACTGCTGACTTGGGAACAGCATCGCTTCGGCACAGCTCACAGCACAACCTCACGCCAGAGCTTACGCCATTGCTCACCGCATCGTCCGACTGACTACGCTTCAGCGTTTCTCGCTTCGGTATCGACCTCCAGTCTCCGGGGGAAGTACTGTAGCGACATCTATCGCTCCACTAGGGAAACTCAACGATACTCACAATACGAGTACACGAACACAAGGTTGGCAAGCATTCGCACATAGATGGCGTTAACCGTCCTGCATCGCGCTAGAGAAATGTGCCAACTTCCACGGCATATATACAACTTCCGACGATCAACTGTCGGGCCCTTGGTCCCCTGGTCACAACACCCGGCCAGGTGGGTAATTACCCTTTTCTACCTTCTCCCCATCTTCGCTTGCCAACATTGGCGGCTACCACTATTCCTTCACCGCCAAAGTGGTGACCCCGACGTGATCCTTACGTCTTCCCTACCTGACTCCCGCACACAGCCTTGACCATAGTCGGCACGGACGCGTGCTTCCTGGTCGTTCTCTCGACTCACTGCAGACTTGGGAACAGCATCGCTTCGGCACAGCTCACAGCGCAACCTCACGCCAGAGCTACGCCATTGCTCACCGCATCGCCAGACTGACTACGCTTCATACGTCACTTTCAGCGTTTCTCGCTTCGGTATCGACCTCCAGTCTCCGGGGGGAGTACTGTAGCGACATCTATCGCTCCAACAGGGAACTTCAACAATACTTACTTTACGAGTACACGAACACAAGGTTGGCAAGCATCCGCATATAAATGGCGCTAACCATCCTGCATTGCGCTAGAGAAATGTGCCAACTTCCACGGCATATATATGTCGCAGCCGGATGGTTAAATTAGCCGGTTACTTAAATGGCTAGCTTCTTAAGCAATTATTTAATTGTATATTTGCCAAATTCGTTAACTTTGAAAGTTACGTCTAACGAACGATATTGCCCCGAGTTTACGGAGGTCCTCCATGCATTGTTACAACACTAACCTAACCCACCCGAATTAAAACGTTATGCGAACTATTATTATTGTTTGAGATTATTGTGATTAAGTTAGAATTGTGACAGTATTTTGAGGAGCTCCGTAAACTCGGGTCAATTTCGTTCTTTAAACATTACATTAAAAATTCTTGAAATTGGCAAAGTTTCTATTAAATAATAGCATAAGAAGCTAGCCGTTTAATTAACTGGCTAATTTAACCATCCAGCTGCGACATATACAACTTCCGACGACCAACTGTCGGACCCTTGGTCCCCTGGTCACAACACCCGGCCAGGTGGGTAATTACCTTTTCTACCTTCTCCCCATCTTCGCTTGCCAACATTGGCGGCTACCATTATCCCTGCACCGCCAAATACACTTAAATATTACTACATATAAATACAAATATATAAAATTTATAGACTAGACAGGGACAGGTAGTGGTCTTTCACTCGCTATTCACTCGATATACTTTATTTACATTTAAAATATGTAGGTACCATTTTGTTCGATAACTTTTTGCCGTCTTATAGGTAGGGACATGATCCCATTGCTATAGAAATTTTGGGGCTTCTGATCAAAAACTGCGTCAAGTAGTTTTGGCAGTCCTCTCGTGATGTTAACCTGACACTGCCTAAAGAATTCTGAAGAGACCGAAACAGGTGGAAATCTGAAGGTGCAAGGTCAGGAGGAGGAAACGGATAGTTGTTTAGCCGGATACCGGATACCGCATATCCGGCCAGCCTCCTAGCCGTATAGCCGGATATCCGGCGGCCGGATATTCACAGGTCATAGTCTCTGAACAAGTCTGTACAAGCTGTACCTAATCGCGGCGTGGGACTTAATACGACTGCATGCATGTGTTTATGTAACTTAAAGTTTTGAATTTGAATAATTTGAACTTTGAACTGAACAATTCTTCCGCCCTTATACGGATTGGTTCGAAATTAGTTGTACATTGTTAATATTAAGTTTTGTAACTTATATTCAACTCCCATGTATGTTGCGTGTCGGAATTAACTTTTTATCTAACTATCTACCATCCTATGGTGCGGCAAATCAATACCCGAAATATCCATTTCTCAGCGAAAGGTACGGCGAGCGCTACGAAAGTCGAGTGAGCCTGATGGTATTCAGGCGGTGTGGTTTAAAGTCTGTGCTCGTGAATTGTGTCCTGTACTAACGCGCCCCTTTGTGCTCTCATACTCCACTGGGGTAGTCCCGTCTTCATGGAAGACGGCCCACGTTGCAACCTGTATCCAAAAAGTGCGACAGACCAGATCCATCGAAATACAGGCCTGTGGCTATTACCTCCCTTCTCTCTTAGGTGTTGGACCGAGTTATAAACACTCAGCTATTTAGTTACCTAGAAAAACACAATCTCTTAGATAGATAGATAGATAATATATATCCGGGCCATTTCCGCATTCGGGCGAACTCGCGCCCATTTTGCGTGGATATGGTATACTCCAAGATACCCTATTGTTCCTGCCACCCCAACTCCTCCAGGAGTCTAAGAGAGGTAGGGCATAGCGGGGTATCTCGTTCGAATTGGAGCCGCCCGACTGGGGAAGTACCTCCACCTTACAGAATATCGCAGCTAAATAATACTCTTTTAAATAGTATTGTGTTTCTGCCGGTGAGTAAGGTTTCCAGTGCTCCATGGGGTGGGGATTTGGGGAACCGTGGCTTTGGCAGTGGAGTGGCATTTGCTTTTTACTGCCAGAGCAACGTGTTATAGAGGTGGGCAACGCATTAGCGATACTCTTGGTGTTGCTAATGTCTATAGGCAGTGGTGACCACTTTCCATCAGGTGGCCCGCTTGCCTGTTTGCCTACCGTATGACATAAAAAAAAAAAAGGAAACGCAGCAATCCTTTCAGCTTTGCAAACGTCTCTGGAAAGGTTTGTGGTTGTCCGAGATGCTCATGCCTGTATGTTGCCATCCCCTCGCATGTCCGCAGGATATGTGCTGCTGTCTCCTCCTCCCTCAGGCAGGCTCTGCACAATGGGCTGTCGGTGAGACCTATGGTGAAGAGGTGTTTATTAAATGGACCGTGTCCCGTTAAAGCTCCGGTTACCAGACGGAGTTGTTTTTTGGTTAGTTTTAAAAGCCTTTCAGAAAGGGGAGGGTTAATTTTCGGTAGAGCCTCCTTGGCTTGTCTGCATCCCTCTAGTGATGACCAGAGTTGGTTATGTTTTACCTTGATTCTATCCATCAGGTGTTTACGGGTCCATGCAAATGGCATAGGTATAATTGGTTCTGGGCCAGTGGGCTTCGTACTTGAGCCTCTTCTGACCAACTCGTCAGCTGCGTCGTTCCCTCTCGATCCACTGTGTCCTTTAATCCATTGTAGGGTTATGGGATTTGTTTTACCTCATACCTCATTTAAGCATTTGCGGCAGTTGAGTAGAAGCCCCGAGGTTGTGTTGTTGTTTTCAAGGGCCATAAGTACTGCCCTGCTGTCTGATAAGATCCTAATAGGCTGTTGTTCTACCTTCTTGTCCCGTACCGTGGCTAGGATGATTCCCATGCATTCCGCTTGAAAGATCGTGTTGTACTTACCCAGTGGGGCAGCAATTTTGATATTTAGGTCTTCGGAGAAAACTCCGCAACCTGTACCTGAGTCTGTTTGGACCCGTCAGTAAAGATCCTTACTTCTCGTATGTTTTGGCCCTCCCGCGGGTCCTCGTACAGTTGGATCTTGTACTTCTTGACCGTTTCTACCTGCTTTGATATTCGGTCGCTAATGGCCTCCATCATTGGTTCCATTTTTGTTTCATCGTAGTAAAGTACCGTATGCGGGAGCGGCACTTTGTCCAATAGATTGGAGTGTTTTAAACGTACCATAGCTATTGTTGCCTCTTGTTGTACGTGAAGGTGTAGTGGTGTTAGGTTGAGCATAGCTTCCAGGGCTGCAGTTGGGGTTGTCCTCGTGCAGCCGCTAACTGCCATGCAGGCTAGCCTTTGCAGTTTTTGTAATTTTGCTATTGTGGTGGATTGCTTGGTTTTAGTCCACCATACTACCGCTCCGTAGCAGAACATAGGCCTAATCACTGTTTTGTATAGCCACATTATGATTTTGGGGGATAGTCCCCAGGACTTCCCTATCATCCTCCTGCATTGCCAGAAGGATATTGTAGCTTTGTTGTACCTTGATTCAATGTGGTTATTCCAGTTTAATTTGTTATCAAGTATTACTCCTAGATATTTTACCTCCGTTGATAGAGTAAGTTGTGTTTTAAAGAGACTGGGTAAGACTACATAGTTACCTATAATCCGTTTATTCGTAAACATTACCGTCTCTGTCTTCGTTGGATTAACTGAGAGTCTATAGTCATTACACCACAGTTCCACCATTTTCAGAGCCCTCTGTGTAACTCTAGTGACGGTGTCCGCGTTGTTTCCAGTAATGAATATGGCCAGATCATCAGCATAACCTACTGTGAAAAAATAATTAGAGTTTAGTTTAGATATTAGTGTATTAGCCACCAAATTCAATAGAAGAGGTGACAGGACTCCACCTTGTGGGCAACCTCTTACCACTGATACCTGTTTGTTAGGATTACTATCTAGTTGAATGACTCTTTTGCTAAGCATGTTCTCTATCCATCCCGAGATAGTTTCCGGGACATTGTGTTTGTTTAATGCGTTTTTAATGCTTGTGAAATTAGTTTTGTCAAAGGCCCCTCTATATCTATAAAAGTACCTAGACATATTGCTTTATATTGAATTGCATTTTCGATTTTCCCCACTACTGCATGCAGTGCCGATTCTGTAGATTTACCCTTTGTATATGCATGTTGATTCTTGTGCAGGGGATGTTTTATGAGTGCCTTATCTCTAATCTCCTTGTCGCACAGACGTTCAAGGGTCTTGAGGAGGAAGGAGGTAAGACTGATTGGTCTGAACGATTTCGTATCGGTGTAATCGCTTTTTCCTGGCTTTGGTATAAAGGTGACTCTTACCTTCCGCCATTTAGACGGTATATATCTGTGAGCCAAACATGCTCTTAATATATCCGTCAGCAGGTGTATCATGCGTCCGCCTGCCCATTTTAAAAGTCCAGGGAAGATTTCGTCTGGCCCCGCTGCTTTAAATGTTTGAAAACTGTTAATGACCCAGTTTACTGACTCACTGGTAACTACTTCACTTGCAATTTTCCAGTCCTCTGCGGTGGGTGTGTATGCCTCCTCGGTGATATCCGGGTTGTTTGTATTGTGGATTTTACAACCGGGGAAGTGTGTTTGAAGCAGGGTTTCCTCCGACTCCTCAGCAGTGCTTGTCATTGTACTGTCTGGTTTGCGCAGTACACCTTGTTGTGTTTCCATAGGTTTGGATAGGACTTTCCTTACCCGGTTTGCCTGTTCAATGGATTCGATGTTGGTACAGTACTTTTTCCATGTTGTGTACTTCATGTACCTGATTTCTTTTTTGTACTTTGCTATCTTTGTATAATTCCCAGTCTTCCTCAGATCTAGTGTTCATTGCTCTGTTGAACCGTTGTCTCACCTTTTTCCTAATTCTGTCTAATTTGGGACCCCACCACGGTTGCTGTTTGGCGGTGGGATTGGAGACTCCTGGTTTGGGACAGCTGTTATGATAGCAGTTAATGATTAACTTTGTTAGTTGTTCTACCTGTTTTTCTATTTGTTGCGTGTCGGTTGGTTTTAGTGGTTTACTCATGCGTTTAACCTCTTCCTCAACCAGAGCTGTGTATTTATTAATGTTTGTCTTTCTCGGGTTTCTACGTAGCACCGTGTTAGTATTAGCTATGTTTAAATCGTGCAGAATCCAACTGTGGTCTGAACAGGATGCCTCAGAAGAGACTCTCCAGTTCGATATTAGTTTGGCCGCGGTTTCTGTAGCTAGTGTTAGATCAATTATCGTTTGACTTCTTTTGTTTACAAAGGTCGGTTCTGCACCGTTGTTAATAATTAGCAGGTTAGTTGTGAACAGGTATTCAACTAGCAGTTTACCTCTATTGTTTTCATTCTTCATCCCCCATAGTGGATGATGTGCATTTGCGTCCGTCCCAATAATGAGCTCCAGCTTGGATTCTTCACACCATTTCACTAGCTGGATTAGTTCATTAGATGGCGGGTCGTCCTGTTCGGGCATGTAGACTGATGCAATGACCATATCCTGCTGCTTGGGATCTAAAGTGCATGTATATTATTACTGGTATATATGCATGTTCTGGGTGATTCAATCGAATTTTATATCTTACCTCCTGTATGTAGGAGACCGCATATGCGGTCCGCCCTAATCCAGGGCTCTTGGATTAGGGCGATGGTGGTGTTGTGGACCTACAGCCACTTGTTTAGTTAAGCCATGGCGATTTGACTGTGATGGAGGTTGATTTGGATGATGTTGATGTTGGGGTTAGGCGAAGTCAGCGCCATCATCCATGAGCGCTCTCTCCTCCTCGTCCAGGCTCATATCGCCTAGGTTGCGGGAGCATTCGTCGTCGCTGCCGCTGGATCCCGGTATGGCGGTATCCATCGGCAGCGCCGACGATGGCGGTAGCAGCGACTCTGTCTGGAGTGTTGTAGGGCCTGGAATGGCCGTATCCACCACCTCGACTGGGCTAGGTTCTTCCGTCTGTGCCGGTGATGTGTCCTGCTTTTCCTCCTCTTCGGCTCTTCCCGCCGGGCGCTCCGAAAACTTCCCCCCCACGACCTGAAACTTCACGTAGACTGATCCTAAGCAGAAACACAGCCTACGTTCTCTCTCCAGCAGTGTGGGGACGATAGTTTCCGGAACGCTGACCACGACGAAGGTATTCCCCGTTTGCACGTCGACCTTATGGACTCGCCACGCGTCCACCTGAGCCCAATCGTTCTGGTAGCGCAGCGTCTTGCCTAACAATTTTGCATTTGGCCATTCGCCGGGTACCAGGATACCGCAGCGAACGCGTCGTTGGAGCTCGTGCTCGTCGTTGGAGCTCCTTTACACAGATGGTATCTCCACTGCTCAGGATGACATTCTGTAGCGTGTTCCTGACCCACACTTTGGCGTCAGTACTGAGGCACCACAGCTTCAGATTACCATCTGTGTAAATCGGTTTCCCTTGGAAGCCCGGGCCCAGCCTTTAGTTATTACTTGCTGCCTCCATGATTTTCTGGCAGAGTAGCTTTTCCACCTCAGTGGCTTGTTCCCGGCCCAGATGATTTTTCTGGTTGGTGACCTCCACCACCAAGTTTGGTTTCGCTGCATCAGCGTAACTACCAGGCTGTGGTCTACGTGGAGTCGCAAACTTCTGTCGTTTAGGACCCTCTCTCGGCGTGATGGTATCGTCGAGACGGTTCCTCTTGACTGGGGTTTGTGCCTCCTCGTGACCAGCAATACCTTGTAGCGCAGTTTCGGGGTTCCTACATGGCCGGTACGCCTTTGGAGGCGGTCTGCCCACCACAGGATAAGTGGCCTCACCTGTGGCCGGCAGCCCAGCGTCCTTGGACGTTCCAAGTCGGGGTTCCCCTTCGCTAGAAAGAGAGGCAAGGCGTCTGTATTCCTTTGCCCTCTTTTTCTTGCTTGGCCTCACTTTCCGGGTCCTCTCAGCCACCTTGGCCGGTACCCTCGGGGCCACCAGAGTCCATCCCTCGTCCATCGGATCGGGCTCTGGTTGTTGTTGTGAGGTTGTGGTCACCTGGCTCGGTGTCGCTTCGCTAGGCCCAGCAGCAGAGTTATCTGCCACCGTGTTCCCAGCTACTGCCACTCCTGCCGGAACCTCAACTTCAACGGTGGGGTCGCTCGTACCGGCCGGCCCTGCTCCCAGGGATTTCTCCGTGGAACCAACACCGACCGGTATGGGGCCCGATGGCCGCCTGCTACGTGTCGGAGGTTTGCCTCCTCTACCGCGCTGTCCCTGTTGTTTGATTGCAGTTGTTGGTATGCATATTGGAGATAAGTATGGTTTTCATCCTTCCGGTTTCCCACCCGCCACGGAGCCCGAACTTGGGGTGCCCTTTTTAAGAGGCACCAGGATTACCGGAAGGATATAGGGATGATGAGTTGGGAGTCATGCGCGACATCGGCAGCTCGTAGTGTCCAGCTTGCTGGGCCGTACACCCTGGCCACCTAAGCATGGCCGCTCCCATCCCGTATGGGACCGCCCCCCCCTCGCCGGCAGACCAATAAGTGGAATCCAAAGCCGATTGATCCTGAGTAGCTAGCTCAAGACCGCCCGTTTGAGAGGAACTCCGGACCAAAGAGGAGTGTTGCGATCACAACCTCCCACCTCACGCTCAGCCACCAGGATTCCTTCATCCCCCCGTACGGGTCTCCACGCACGGCACAAACACGTGGGTGGCACGGTTCTACCCGTCGCTAGCCCGCATAATAAATTATGCGGTGGCGATTCGGGCCCGTGACTGTTGTGCCACGAATCAGTCACAGTTTAAAGAGCTGCTGGTCAACACTTATTTAATGGCGGTGCTTGTTCGCCATGTCATAGGGTCGTCATCGGGATTACTGTGTCTTTTACTGGGGTACTCACGCAGCTGAGATACCCCAACACTCCCTGTTGGCCCTACCGCCTCGGTCCGGGACTGCTTATTTCGGTTACCCTTTATTCGCAGCTATCCTGCATACTACAGGACTGTCCACTATCCGCCTGTGACCCGGTAGGTAGCTGAGGCTCGCCCCTACCAACCAAACACAATCTCTTAAGCGACCGTTTATGGTGTCCGACATTGTCGCTAAACGGATTATCTTCTAGTGCATTTAACATACTGTTGGGCTTTAGTTGCTGAGAGTCAAGGTGAGGCACTGGCTGTTGGCCTGGAAATGGCGAAGGCGTTCGATCGAGTCTGTCATAGGGGTCTACTATCGAAGTTACCGTCATACGTAGGATTGTGCAAATGGGTAACTAGCATTTTGTCTGTCAGATGCATCAGCCGTATTTGACGGCTTTTGCTCCGATAGCTTTGACATTAACGCTGGTGTCCCGCAAGGCTCGGTGCTATTCCAACTCTGATACTCATTCATATCAATGATAAGTTGGCCATTGACGGCATTTATTGCTATGCGGATGACAGTACTTTAAATGCCTTTTATACGGATCGTGCCAATATCCCTCGTATCCTAGTGGAGGAAAGACGCGAAGTGCAAGTAACAAGACACATGCGCAGTGAACGCGCATACATATGACTCTACGAGCATACTTATCCTAGATGTCGACATCTCCAGTGACGTCTAGTTTCGCAGTCATTTAGTAGAAAAAGTCGAAGAAACTGTCAAGCTCGTATCTAAAAAACTAGGTGTTCTTAACAGATCAAAGCGATTATTTAAGCCGGGGCAAGTTCTGGACAAGAAGTGAATCCCTCCGCTGAGTCAGCGAATGGATTTCACCTCCGTTTGTGTGTTCCACCACTTTTATAACAGTGTCTGTTTTTAAAGAATTGTTTGACAGGATGCTTACAGCTACATTCTATCAAATATCCAAAAACGCGCTTTGAGAGTTGCCGATGATATGATGACGATGATACCATGCTCACAAGTGGTATTGAGCCTTCCTTTGTGTGTTATATTGTACATCGGTGTTTGTTCTGAGGAACTGTTTGACATGATGCCTATAGCTATTTTATATCATCGAACCGCGTAAGCTTGTTTGCCACCGTAGAGGTATAAAAAATACAAATTGAACGAGCCCAAAGTCGAAGGGTTTACCATGCATTGTTTAGGTGTTCCTATGGCCACCTTCCGCCTCCATCATCATTAATGGTATCATAACGATGCATTGTTACCGAACTTACATGAGTGTGCAACTAAATCGGAAACTTAGAAATTGGTCAAACTTAACTTGCAAGATTTTATTACGAACAGACTAAACAAAAGCTTGAAAAAGTGTTTCTCTCTAGTCATGTTAAATTATGAGGCACCATTCTAAACCATGCAGGCCGTCTTACTATATGATTTATTTTACGATTATTAGTAAGTATGTGTTGTAAACATTGCAGAAGTGGTGCGGTGACAACGTCAAGTATGTAGGGAGATTATAAATGCTCCACTAACAGAATAAAATTATAGGTGCAATAATTTTTAGTCGGCAGTGCTACTTTCCGTCGGACCGTCCACTGCGGTACTTCAACATCTACACCGCCAACAACTGCCGCTTAGAATGTCAGTCCAACTACACATTCGAGAAGTGTGGCTGCGTTTGGTATAATATGCCCCGTGAGTTGAATATTTATTTTATGTTACAACTTCGAAGTCAACACGCGCACACCCTATTAAATGTCGAGGTCACACCGGCTACGTGCACAAACGACTTAATTTATTCCCCAGGGATCGCGCCAAATGAGGAAGGTATTACTATAATTAAGTTTCATCATTAAACAAACTAGTGGACCCGGCGCGACTTACCCGCCTACACTACCTTCATTACCTTACCCCTACTCCTTGAATACCTTACCCTACACCTTCCTCTTGAATCACTCAATCTATTGCTGAAAACCGTATTATAATCCGTTGCGAACTTTAAAAGGTCTAAGTGTACATAGACACATAGGGACAGACGGCAGGAAGCGACTATGTTTTATTATACTGTGTAATTATAACAAAAATGGCGAATTATCCTATTCTTCATTATATCCATTTACTAATTTCAGATCACGACAGCAGAAGCATTTGTACGATTGACAAGAAAGAGTGTGTAAATCAAGCTCATGGTATGGTCAAATGTTTAATATTTCGGGCGTTTTCTGACAGTTAGTTTAAAAAGTATACATTATTTATGAATGAACTACCCAAAGATATTGGACATAGAGCAAAGATGGACCATTCTATGCATCTATATCCAATGTGTTTGGTAGACTCGGGGCCAGATAAGATTGCTTTGAGTATATGGCGTCCTTGTCATTGTTTATATTGTGAGTTGAGTGTCTGTCAAATTTAGTTCCTTTGTCATCCGCGAGCATCGCTAAGTCGTAACAAATGAGCAAATAGCACACCTGATCTAAAGTGGCAACATCGCCCATAACATCTACGGTTCATGAATTTACCCCCAATAGCAGCAGTTCAGATATAATGTCAAATAGTATGTAAAACAGTTTGCGTCTTGTAAATGGAACTCTGTGACAAACGAAATAGTATGCGTTTAGTATGACATGTAACGCCATCTATTACCAACGTAATAAAGCTTGTTTGTCTATTTAACACTAATGACAAATTGAAAATCTTTCTACGTGAAAACATACGTTATTGTGAAAATATCATCGGCTGTCAGAAAACCTCCCATTTCATCATTCCAGCAATGATAAAAAGAGAAACAATTTAATTTAATGGTTTCAGATCAGTTAACTGTTGATGAAATAAAAGCCGAGCAGAACTTCGGCACTGATGCATGTCAATGCTTCCCCGATTGCCACAGTATTTACTACGATGCAGAAATATTGAAGTCTAAATTTGACTTCAAAACTTATTTCGAAAATATAGTTAAGCTTTACCAGTTACCTACTGAACTATTTTCAGATAACACGTGAGCATTATCTATAACTACTATACATAATTATATTAATAATAATTAGTTAATAGCTCAGCATGCGACAAAAACAGCTATTATCAGAGTTTCTCTTCGTATCTAATAGGATCAGAAATGACTTACTAATGTTACAAAGTTTGCAGAATCGTAAAACTAAAGTCGTAAGCTGGTAAGATCGTAAAACCGATATTCGATGGAACAAGGTTCTCAAGTGGCGACTACATAATTACACCACTAGAGTAGGTTGAATAAATAGCACTTAACGATTTCTAATGATTTTCAATTTTGTGTAAGTAAATTAAAGTCACATTTTATAGTATTACGTATCCCATTTTGTTGATCAGAATCCGCTCCCCTTCGATTGCAAATGTCCTGGACGACGGTGGCCGCTTTCCTTTAGATGAACCATCCGTCCACACGCCTCAATCAGACAATAAAAAACAAGGAATAAAGATCTATACATGAACCCATGATCTAACCCAATTAGGAGTATCAGCCTATGTAGACTTACCTATTATTTACGTTACCACCGTCAGGCCATTAGTAGCGCAGCAGCGCATGCGCTGTTTAAATAGCGACTAGCAACTTACGTCTGCCTTCTGTCCCAGATACAGAATATATATAGAATCTTGAAATGCTCAATTTCTTGCGTTGTTGACCTACGATATGTTTCCAGGACAGAATTTAGCAAAATCGAGATGTACTTCAAGGAGCCGCGCTTTGTGTCGATGCGGCGCTCGGAGCTGTTCGGGCTGACGGACTTCCTGGCCAACTGCGGCGGGCTGCTCGGGCTCTTCCTCGGGTTCTCCTTCCTCAGCCTCGTCGAGATCGCCTACTTCCTCACTCTTAGGTATGATGATAATATTTGTTTGACCATGGTCATCATTGTCATTTATTTCAATAAATTGTTCTTATAGTCGAGTCTCAACCCAAGCAAACAACTGTTGCTTCGTGTTGAGTGTTGAGGCTCTTATATAATTTATACAATTTGAGGTAATCATAGATCAAGATTTAATATTGTATTTTAAATAATAAATAAATATGCTTGGAAAGATTTACACAGCCCCAAAGGAAGCAAAGCTTGTGCTATGGGTAGTAGATGACTGATATACTACTTATGTACTTTTTTTTACATACATATTGTACTATACCTAGTACAATATGTATGTAATATATTGTACTAGGTAAAATAGTTACACAAATGAAAATAAACAAATACAAATATATTTTATACTTTTAGGCTTGTCTACGCGTTAAAACGTGACTTGAAACATGAAAAGGTTACAAGATCCAAAGAATTAGAAGACAAAAATCTTACGAGTGTAAAACTGGAATAAAAAAATTATATTACACATTTTCTAATTTTAGTACACTTGGTAAGGAAGAACCTTTGTACATGAAATATCCACGGTACCTGATAGTGTTACTCATTAATTAATGTTAAGTATATTCAATAATAAATAAGTAAATATTGAATTTTAATGTGACTATTTTTAGAATATATAAAACTTTAAGTAAACTTGCTTGTATTCTCTTTCTATTTACAATGTTACTAGATGCTTAGACTTCACTAATTGCATATAAAATTTTCTCACTTTTCCATTATAATTTGTAAAAAGAAATAGAAAATTAAATTTACTTGAACTTCTTGTTTTATTACGAATACCTTTATTACTAATATTATTTTCCTCAAAACACTTTTGAAATGGCTTGAAAACTTTCCAGATTGTCCCAATTATTATATCATGCCATGTCATTGATAACAGCGAGTCCTAAAAATTCATTGTATCCCCAAATCGGTTTGATTAACATAGCAAGATGAAAGGACGCTCTCTGTAAATAAGCCAGTTATTTCCAAAACTACAATAGTTTAATAAATAATAATAATAAATAAATATTCGTGTAGAAATTCACACAGCGCCATCTAGCCCCAAATTTGTTTGGCAGGCACTTGGTGAATTTATTGTGTCGGAGTTCCTCAAAAGCTCACGTTTAAGAACAAAAGATTGCAACAAATGCTTTTCTTCTTTTTTATTGTAAATGCACACATGTGACCACAGACTAAAGTCTGACAAACACATGACTCCAAATTTCTTACCATTCTTAAAGTTATGTATGAATTGTTTTTTAAATAAATGTTGCTAAAAAATCGAGAAACGTAAAAACCATCATTTGACCAGGTAATGATCTATTTATAGGGTACCGAGCAGCATAAGCATGTGGTGTGTGGTGCCGCCACCTCAAAGAATAGCACCACCCCATCTCTTCCCGTGGGTGTCGTAAGAGGCGACTAAGGGACAAATCCGAAAGATGGGCAGCAGCATCTTTCTGGGTAGATTTACAACAACTGCACTGCGATCTCCAACCCGCCTGCCAAGCGTGGAGATTATGGCAATGACCTCCCCTTTCGTGGGAGAGGCCCGAAGTCCTGCAGTGGATTGTTATGGGCTGTGATGATGAGCAGCATAACAAAACTTACAATTTATCAACAAGAACTTCAAACCGACACTCAAGAAATGTAGGAAACAAGAGTATATCAATGATCCGTTTTCCAGTAGATACTGTCAGTTGGTATTAACGATGATAAAGAGATGGCGCTCACACTATATTTTGTAAGACTAAAAATTATAAAAATCCTTATTTTATTTGAAAATACAGCGATTAAGTAAAATTTCTTTAAAATAAACGGCGTAAAATATCTAGTCTTATCTATTTGCATGGAATTTCACTTCTGTTTTTATTTTTGTTTCACAAAAATCTTCTATATGCAAAAAATATGCAGCTTTTCTACAACTACACAACCTGGCCTCAAACTTGATAAATAATAATTATGTTTGTAATCCCTTTTTTGCATACAATTATTACACAAATTGTCGACGGACGCAGTTGATCTAGTGAGAGACCTCTTGGAAAACTGATCATTAAGAAATTAACAAGAAAAATACCATGACCTACTAAAAATTAAAGTAAAAAATAAATAATAAGTTTAAAATCAATTAAAATATTTTTTTATCTTAACTTATGGTAGCGTTCTGAGTCAAAGAAACCGCCAATTTAACCATAAAAGACATCGTCCGAAATTCAACTGGCTCTATGGTATTTGTCTCATAAATATTCATGTGTGTATACAGGATCATGTCTGTAGAAATAGGAAACAACTGAAATCAATTCCTAATAATGATTTGCCGTGTGGTGTCCGGCAGAGTAGAATAGCACCAACCCCTTACGCTCATGGGTGTCGTACAAGGCGACTAATGTTTTCGAGACAAAATATCAAGAGTCTCCGTAGTCTGGAAAATGGGCAGCAGCATTTTCCACTGTTATATTTAAACACTGCGATCTCCAACCCACCTGCAAAGCGTGGAGATTATGGCAATAACCTCCCCTTTCGTGGGAGAGGCCCGAAGTCTTGCAGTGGACTGTTACGGGTTGTGATGAAATAATATTGTAAATACTTTCCTAATTTACTAAATATTTACAACGAATTTATCACTCGTTGGTTATAGGATGTCGACTGTCGACGACACTTACTTTTTCAAGTATTATTAAATATTATAATTATATGTTGCTGGAAATGTGTGAAACATAGAAATTTATTGCAAGCCAATTAAGATAATGTTTAAATTTATTTGTCGACGGTTTACATTTACTAGGAAATGTATGTACCTATTTCCTAGACATTGTACACAATTCCTAAATGTTTGCAGAAAATGTATGTATGTATGAGATGATTTGTCAATAACATGGATGAACGCCACTCCTCCGGATCTCTAAAAATACTGTAGAGTCGTAGCCACAAAAACAGATGGAATCGGAGTTGATAGGTCTCTGCACAGAGTCCCGATGTACTCCAACGGTAATAGGGAACGGGTTGGTGTAACCAACAGCAGTCCTAACTATGGAATCGGAATCGCGGTACATGTTTCGTATAATGTCAATAAATGCCTCGGGCACCGACTTAGACCGCAACGCCCACGCAACGATCATCTCCCGAAAAATCACATTCGAGGTAGCTTTGGCGTTCGTGACATCTCAGGTAAGCTGCAAGAGTACGGCCTTCGATGGTATGGCCACGTTTTGCGCAGACCGGCAAATAACGTTGGGAACAAATGTCTGGCCATGCCACCCCCGCCAAGTATGGGAAGATAGGTCGGCCCAAGAAGCGATGGCTTGACGTTGATAAGAATGATATGCGTGCCAACAAGCTCACAACCGAGGATGCCGAAAACCGAGCGAAGTGGGCCAGGAGGAGTAGGAAGGCAGACCTCGGGACCTCACGTTTCACGCGGGAGCGCAACCGAGAGGATAATGATGAATGTGACATATATTCCTGATGAATGAAAGGCTCTAGATTTTAATTATTTTGTTTTTGTTTTGTAGGATAGACCACCATAACCGTTTTCGGACCATATCAGTTTACTGCTTCATATTGGTGTCTTCTTTCATCTTCTTCTTCAATTCCTATTTTGTCCCACAAAATGGTATATTGTTGAAAGGTGTTGTAGGCTTACAAAATAATGCCTTCGCATCTTTTCGCAGGCCACATCCTGTAGATCCTATGCGGGCAAAAGGCCTTGTGGTGGGTGCGCATTCCATCGCGTGTTTTGGCTGCCACCGGCGTTTGCGCACGAATTTTTGGCGCGCTCCAGTGGCATTATCTTTTTGCCTGTCGGTTAATTGTGTTCGCTGCGTGAAACGGACCATAAAGTATGCGTTTGCGACAATCCGATCCTTTTATAGCGAATCGACATAACAGATTGGACCTCAATATGGCGGTGACGAAAAATTGTGAGGAAAAGGCGGAGTCATTTCTGACATGTTTTTGCTTCCATTACATTTTCATATTATGAAACTAGTGAAGACAATATTCTTACCCCAATACAAAAAGGAGTATGCTAGTCGAGAAAAGTGAAGTAAAGAGATTTTGTAGCTATACTTGCATGAATAAATATAATTGCATCAATCCTTAGTTCAATTTCTCGTATGATAATGGTTTTTAGTTGTGCTTCTCTCAATTTCCGTAGCGTCAGCCTCCGGCTGGTTACAAAGTGTAATTGGAAACTAAGCAACAGTGTAAACTTTATAATCTGATTTAGTGATTGTAATACGGACACAACAACAATGTTGCTAATAACACGTAACCGACGGACAGACATCATTACCCTGGAGCGAATGGCCGACAATCATCAGGAACTGTAAGAGAAATTAGACAGGTTAAAGTTCATATCTACAATATAAATTATATATACCAGCTTGGTGGATCACTGGCTTCCTTAAATGCATTAAGTGTGAGATACCATACAACCCGAAGGTTAAGGATGAATCATGCGTATTCACATACGTTTCGCATTTTTAAAATTAGTACAAATGTGGATCTAATGTGCGATCGTCCAAGGTGATTCATATCCATTGTGAAAATTTAGACGGGACAGTCGAACATCAACAGCGGCTATGTTTTATCTTTCTTATTCAGAGCACCATGATCTGTAACCCCATTGACGGCCTGAAATTAGCATACGTAACTAAAAACAGTGTGATTTTATTTTGCTATGGCAATGTAAGCCTACCTACAGATAACATTAAGTTAAAATTTTAATTGCTCTTGCACTTAATGGGCCGAAGAACATAGGGAAGGGGAGCATTACACTCTTCTGCCACGTCTGCTTTTCCCTCTGTGTTCTCCATTTCACCAAATTTGTAGCATCCTCACATCGTAGTAGCGGTTCTGTTTCATACAATGTAAATATGTCTACAGTTTAAAACATAGAGAAGGAATATTTCCGAGGACGACGCTAAAATCAGGACGAAGTGGAAGAAGAACAGAAATGATGTCACAGCAACCCCCTAACAAGAGGCTGATCGCAACTATCGTATGTTTTTTTGTAATTTTATACCACGCAGGTGGCAAAAATGCTTACGGCCTGCCTGATATTAAGCAGTTTTCGCAGCCTATGGACGTTTGCAATACCAGAGGCATCACTCACGCGTTGCCGACCCCGTAAAAACCTTTTCATCCCTTTCATGTGACTCGTAGAGATACGAATCTTTCCTTCGAGTAAAAGTTTCTAAACTGTGGAAGGTAGGTACCTATTTATATTCCACTTCAATCCACTTTATTTGAAAATTAGAAAGAGAGAAAAGAAATGACTTGTATTACACAGAGCACACCACGACAAATTAATAGTTACATAATTGCCAAAGGACACATTATTAATTAAAAAATTAATATTTCAACACGGAATTTTCTGTTAATCTACATAAAAATAAAATACATACTTTGTATTGATGCTTTAAAAATTAAATGAAAATGGGAAACGCATTAAAAACATATAGCTTTTTTGAGTTCCGTATCTTTGAACATGACGGATTGATTACTAAATTATGAATGTATTTTAAATAATGATGAAATATTACAATCAACTATCGGAACGTATAATTTGTTGTAAAACCACGGAGCCACGACCAGTGATTACGGCCGAGCCTTTGTGATTATACTGACATTATTATAGGAGAAAATTGCTCTGTCGGGCAGTCTGTCTGTGATTTTATTTTTTCATAATAATAGTAGCGAATCAATTCTCGTTATCAACCAGTGATTTGGCTGCAGGCTTTAGTGTCCATAATGGTGTGTATTTATCATCCTTTATGACTTAGAGTACGGCTTCTTATTTCAATATTTTTTTTATTTATTTGCTTATTTTTGTTTTTGTGAATGTAGAGAGTTAGGTAAAAGTGTCATAAGAAATTTACTACTTTTCTACGGCAAAGGAAAGGCATTGACTGATCGTTTTACTACTTATTTTCATTAGTATAGCAGCCAGTTATTTATAGGACTTAAGCCTAAAGTTAAATAGGTATACTATTTAACTTTATGGGCTTGAGCCTCTTTAATACGAATTCGAAAACCGTTGTCGAATTGTGACAACAAGTGACATTTTTGACCGACTTGACGGTTGAGCAAATCTGCTCTCGATCGAAGCTTTTCATCGATAAAATATTTTGTCTCCAACAAACGTTTGTATGTATGTAAACTCTTCATTGCTTAATACGCGAAGGTTCGAAAGAACGTTTCTCGCTCGTACGATTCGGATGTGGAATGAGCTCCCAGCCACAGTGTTTCTTTTGAACTATGACATGGGATCGTTCAAGAGGTATATTAGAGGTCTCTTTAGAGGCGGGCAACGCATTGGTGTCTCCTCTGGTGTTGCTGATGTCCATAGGCGGCGGTGACCACTTTCCATCAGGTGGCCCGCTTGCCTGTTTGTCTGCTGAGTAACATAAAAAAAAAAGTATATGTGTTACAAAAGTCATGATTTAGCCAAAAGATTTTGATCAACAGATAGGTTAGTTGACAGTAGGTTCCATTGACTAAAAATTTATCTAGTACAGTCAGTTTTGCGAGAAGCTATCATTTTAAACCCAGCTGTCTCATTTGTTGAGGCCATCAGTAAGAGAGCTCGAATATTGTTTATTTTTTTCGTTTATTATGATTACACAAGCAAGATACCTAAGCTTGACCTTTGGAACGACAGTCCTCGTGCATTTATAAGTAAAATTAAACCATGTGACTATTTGTCGCCTGGTTCGATTTAGTTATGTTTAGTTACCTATGCTTTTTTTATTTTTACACCATATTCATATTAATGTGTGGTGTCCGGCAGAATAGAATAGCACCAACCCCTTACACTCGTGGGTGTCGTGCAAGGCGACTAATGTTTTCGAGGCAAAATATCAAAAGTCTCCGTAGTCTGGAAAATGGGCAGCAGCATTTTCCATTGTTATATTTAAACACTGCTATCTCCAACCCGCCTGCCTAGCGTGGAGATTATGGCAATAACCTCCCCTTTCGTCGGAGAGGCCCTTAGTTCTGCAGTGGACTGTTACGGGCTGTGATTATGATGATGATTCATATTAATACCTTGAATAAACATAATGTAAACAAAACATATGTATCCCACTGTACATGAACTATTATAACTCTGGTTGGTTATCCTAAAAAATAAAATAAAATATAACATTCATTAACAAAATATATGATATTAGCTAAATAGCTAATTTATTTGTTAATTGACAATTATTACTAAAATTGTAATTATCTAAGACATATCTTACACATTATGACTAAAAGGTCTTCATGTAATGGCCACATGACGTTTTAGTCAAATCAATCAATTTATCGATTGCATCTTTTCGAAACTGTAGCTAATATCACGCAAATCGAGAGACATGTCTCCATTGATGGATGGTCCATCATCATCATCAGGGAGGGATGATTGATGAAGGTTAATATAAGAGGATATGCTCTCGACCACGCCGGTAATAAGAGGTTATGCTGTGGCTGGTTTATTTATCGCTCGAACGTGTTAAGTGTTAGGAAATGGGCAATTGAGTTAAATAGTTGCAGCGCCACCGCATTATCGAGCCTTTTTCTCGTAGGCACAGGTACAAGCGCGCACGCTTTATATTTTATGCTTGTTTATTGTTTCCTGTAACTTTTTTCGATTTGTAATAGCTAATCGATCCCTACTAATACCATAAATGCAAAAGTAACTCTGTTGTGTCTGTCTATCTGTTACGCTTACGCGGCTAAACCACTTGATAAATTTTGATCAAATTCGGTATGGGGATAGTTAAGCCTTTAAGGATGGGCATTGGCTACCTTTTATTATTCCACTTGTGCAATATGGCGTGTAGTCCACGCAGGCGGAGGTGCGGGCGGGTAGAAAGTCTTTTATATGTGAGCTTAACTTTATTGCAATTTTATTTAAATCTAGAACTCAAGTTACTATAGTCTTAAATTGACTACTCAGCATGTCTATAATAGAAGTTAATAAGAATGTCACAAACTACTGTCAGTTTCAGTCTAAAAGCAGCAGACAAATTATTTATATTTATTCGAATTCTAAGGGCATGGGCTCTCTTAGATTGAGAATTTTGAATACTTTCCCCGGAATTTTAGAGGTGGGCAATACATTGGCGATACCCCTGGTGTTGCTACCTAATGTCTATTATAGAAAGCGGTGACAAGTTTCTGTTTGGCATAAAAAACTTAAATTAACGTTTGATATGAAAATGCGTTCAATTAAGATTACGCAGCTAATTTTATTCACCTAGTGGTCCGTTAAGTAGAACGTTACGCAATTCGCCCTCAGAATCTGTACTACTTATAATTTAAAACAAAGTCGCTTTCCGCCGTTTGTACGCTTAGATCTTTTAAACTACGCCACGGATTTTAATGTGGTTGTCATTAATAGATAGAGTGGTTCAAGAAGGTTTATAGGCAAAAAATTAAAGGGTAGGTAGGGTTAAAGTAGGTGTTGGGTAGGGGTTAGGGGGTAGGAGTAGGACGCCACGTGAACTTTTTCGTGAACGCTAGTATTTTTATAAAATTTAATAAGAGAAAACACACCACCATTGCTACCTTTGAATTTGGAATTCCTGGTAGTCGTGACGGCTTGTTTACACGAGGCGAGCACTGGGCCGCCACTCGACCGTCACGGTAGCGCGTCTAGTGTTTTGTTTGGCTGCTGAACAAACATGTCTAGTGCAATAGGATCGTTGTACAGCGTAATAGACTAACGCTAGTGATGTGCTACGTATATGTGGAGGTGGTTCCCGGTTAATGTGGGGTTTTAATACTTCGCCTTAAGGCACTAGTACTTTAACAGACAGTAAGTTCTCAAATGAAAAAACTTGCTTTTTCATAACAAACTTTTATAGCGCGGTAGTACCTACACATCAAGACCATTCTTAAGAGTCCAAAAACGATGGGATTATCTTATTGCATTCATTTTTTCCTATGACCACCTTCCGACTCGAGAAATGATTAGCAAATCCCTGGGGTCATCGTGCGCGAGAGCACAACCTAACGACATTAACGCCGAGATGATTATTATTTATTAGAGATAAATTAGGCAAGTTATAGTTTTAGGGGCCTTCTGACACAGGCTAATTAAGATAGATCTTTCTTTTTCAGCTTAGATAAAAACGCGACTCGTAAGCGAGATGTACCGAATTCAATCCCTAGTGCTTCTATTTTCCAATGAGCTTTTCTGTTCAGTAGAACACTTACCGATGCTCTTACGGTGCTCATTCGACTGAATGTGTAAACATGTTCCAATTTGATCAGATTCCCATTTTAACAGGGTCACAGGAGCACTAGCTCCACTGTAGGTAATTACCTGATGTGCCAAATCTTGGTTCATGGTATTGGCGGACCGCAGACCTTAAGGACGCTAAGATGATTAAGAGCACTCAGTTTTTAAAAGAAACTGCCAAACAGTAACCCTTCTATTTCGCATCGAAGCTAGCCAGTGTAATAAAAATTGCCATTGGCCATAACCCACATGGATGGTCTTCTTATTTGTCGCAGAGCCGTAGAAACAAGTTCAAATGAAAAGTTTGTATTCACAGCAAGCTTTTATCGCGCGTTGTCTATGGTAGTCAGAGTATTTGTCAAGACTAATCAAACGAGCCCAAACTCTATGGGTTTATTATACGTAGGTTAGGAGCTCCTATGGGCGTCTTCATCTTCAGATCAGCTCGTGTCATAACATTACATTGTCACCGAACTTACATGAGTGTGCAAAATTTCAATACAATCGGAATCCGGAAAACGGGTCAAATTTAAATTGCACGATTTTTTACGAACACTCATGAAGGTATGTGAAATTTAATAAAAGCTTGTAAAAATAAAACTAAACTAAACTTGTAAATAAAAAAAATGTAGCAAAGAGCCAAATCCACAGAAATCTTGTCATTTTTCTTTGCTAATATACAAAAAATTCTAGTCCATTACCTCCGATCACCGTAGCTCTCGACATCAACTAGTAAATTAAACGTAAACATCACTAGGAACTGAGGCAAACAGTGTGAGTGCAGTCACTATGATCGATGGTCGGAACGGGTCTCGAGTTAATCGTGTTTACATAGTTAACACTTATCGACATTTCAAAAATCCGCGGGTGGCCAGCTACTGTTTGCCTTTGCCTACGGTTTGAACGAGCCTCCATTCTAAACGAGGTCTCGAAAGGAGTTTTTATAGCAGAGACTGTCTAACTCTGAATTTGACTGGTTTAGGGTTCTCGGGATGACGGATATTCAATAACAAACTGGTAAAGAAGGTAGACGCATTACGACGAAGCTTTCACAGAATGCGGTCGTGTAATTAAGAATGTTCACTTCGAAATCGGTTCAGTAACTTTTGGAGATTACCCCCAATATCCAAAACTCACAAACATACAGAAGTTTCCTCTTTATATTATAATTGTAGAAATCTTCCAAGCTACTGACCCGATCTCGATAAAACACGATAGCACTATCTATCATGTTTTACTTCTTATCTAGGTGAATTATCCTCTGGACATTATTACGATGTCACAGACCAATATTACCTATGATGAATAAACCTATAACACCTCTTTTTTTACGGCAGGAGTTAAAACAATTGATACTTATGTAAAAATCCTCAAGTTACTATTTATTTATTTATTTATTTATTTATTTATTTAACAGTTTATTGTTCACACGATAGAGCATACAGTTATGTAACAGAAGATTAAGACACAACAGGCACTGCTTATCTCTAGAAAGAAATCTCTTCCAGCAGGCCTACCAGAGAGAGATGATATAATAGACGCCGATAAGACGTGCACAATAAAACAAAAAATATATGTATATACATATACATATTATACCTAAATATACCTACATACATATATATTATTATAAACTACATACAATAACTATGTCTAAATACATACATATACTATTATAAATACATATACTAAAGGCACTATAACACATTCAGGCACATAATGTTAGGTAATGTTCTTTCACACGCTTCTTAAAAGTGAAAATTGTCTGACTGTCACGCACTTCGTGCGGAAGAGCGTTCCAGAGTCTTGCCGCATGAACAGTGAAGGAGTAGGAAAAGAAATCGGAATGGTGGATAGGGATCGCCAACGAAGACCTTACACTGGACCGACAATGCTTGTCGAGCGGACGGGAGAAGTGAAACCGTTCACGGAGATATGAGGGAGCAGAGGGGTTGTAGAGGATATTATAGAGGGTGGACAGGATACGAGCATTCCTACGCAAGCGGATGGGGAGCCATTTAAGCCGGGATCGATAGCTAGATACATGGTCATATTTTCGCAAACCAAAAATGAATCGTATGCATAAATTTTGCAGACGCTCTAATTTGTTTAGAAGCTCCTCAGTTGCATCTAAATAACAGGAATCTGCGTAGTCAAGGAGAGGAAGAAGAAGTGTTTGAGCAAGTGATATTTTGGTTTTCAGAGGTAAGAAACGTTGGAGACCTTTGACTGATTGAAATGAGAAATACATTTTTCTGCTGACCTCATTGACGTGAGGCAACCAGGACAAATTAGAATCTAAAATCAATCCAAGATTCTTAGCAGATTTGCTAAGTGGAATTAGGGTATTGTCATACATAATTTGAGGTACCGCAGTTACAGAACTAAACAGCCTACGCATGTATGGACTACCTATGACTAGAACCTGCGACTTATTCGGATTAACCAATAGACCGAAAGATTTAGCCCAAGAACATATAATTATTAAGAACATATATTTAATATTTAAATTTGTGGAAGGGTCCAAATATCCCCTACGATAACATTGCAAATGCAGAAGTAATTCTTCGTGTCTACTGTAAATATATTATTACAATCACAGCTAGATCAATATTCAGTTTGAGATATCTTGAACCTCGGTGAAGGACACAAATTAAAAAAAAATCGAATTTCGAGGCAAAAGTTCTATTAATATCTTTGATCCTAGTAGTTCCAGTCGCTGGTTCCATTTTTTTATTACTAACTGCATGCCCTTATACTACATATTGTACGGAACCTTTTGTGTGCACCTGTCTCTTACTTTGCCGCCATTTTATTTTTTAAATTCGAACTCTAGACGCAATCCAAATAGTTTTTCGAACAATGCTGTAGATTGTTTTTATGCTTAGACAGAATTTGGCAGCCAGTGTTGTAGTGTTTTCTTAGGAGCGTGTGAGGCGATGTTTGATGAGTCAATATGTTCATATAGGTTCAAGAATAAGAAATAATACGGTGTAAAGATGTTATTTTTTCTACCGAATCTTACGTAGGTAAGTGTTTTCCCACTGTGCCGTAATTTTATTTAATGGATTGCTTTTAACGCTTCTGGTAGACAGGTCAATGATCGAAATGAACGTAAGAAGCTTCATTGAAATGCAAAAATTGTTTGCTTACAGCATTAAGATTAGACTTTATGCATAAAAAAGCAGGGACTAATATTTCACTTCGTATCCTAAGGATTTAGATTTGTAGTTGTTCTTCATTGAAGACAATAACCCTCTTTCTGTCGCAGGTAAAAACTAAACAATTTAGGCAAAGGCACAAAACATATAAAATAAAAAAATGCTTGTTACCAATTATTACCTAGAATTAAGAATTAAGTAATCAAGCTTGTACTAAGCTTTTACCACGACGCGCACTTTATATTTGTCAAAAGTAGTGCGTATGAAACCGCTACTTCTGACTAAATTAAATACTAGGTTACTCATCATGCTCATTACCAAAAGGTATAGTTGGGAAGACCCAAAGGTTGTCTGGAAGAGATCGCTTAAAGCGATAAGGCCTGAACTGAACCACTATTGAAATAATGAAAACATCTGTAATACATATCTCTTACAAATAAATATTTTGAATCTTTGAATCATACTTATCTAAATATGTTAGGCAGCTAAAGTTTACTATTATTATGCGTAAACATTTAGACTTTCTCGTTTTGTTAAGCAGATGAGGTAAAAATAAAAAATTTCGACCACTTGAACCTAAAATTGGTCTGGTTGGCACCATCTGACGCCATGTGTCGACATATTGATAAGGTTAAGTTACAATTAAGTTAAGTCTGAGATAAGATTTTTTAAGCTCGGCGGCGGCACCACAAAGGTTTTTTTTAGATATCTTGAGATTTTTTCGGTGTGAGACCTGGCCGTATCCGTATCCGATCTGTTTTATCTTGAACATATATCAAGATTGCCTAATTGATTCTGCATTCGAAACAATTTATCCTCTGTTTGTGGTTGATTGTGGATTTTCAGGTCGCTTTTACTTGATAAGGAGTCTACAAAAGATAATCAACACTACGTTATAGAGTCTATCTGAAACACTACAGTTTCAAACATTTCATTAAATCAGGTAGTAAGTTTAATAGGTTGTTTTTTCAGGCAAATGAATCAGGAACCTACCAAAATGACTTAATGGAACCTACCTATTTACCTATTGGAAGGAGATGACATGTACTATGGCGCGATCCCAGCTGAAAAATTCTTATGCTTTTAGATAAACAGATAGATAAATTCTTTATTGTACAATTGTTAACATTAAAAACTTCCGTCTAAAACCATAACTAGTTGTGGGCAAAGGCGGCCTTATCGGTGCAAGTGATCTCTACCAGGCAACCTTTGTGGCAAGAACCGCTTGATACGCTTTTAGGTAGGTATGTATCCTCAAATACTTCCAAATGAGTCATTTCAATCCCAACTCAAGTGGCGGATGTGAGGGATGAGCAAAGCGTAAATAAAGTCGTTTCGTTCAGACAGCGTGTTAAATTCGATTTATTTACGGGCAGTGTTAATGCCGACTAAGATGGCGGCATTAAGCACATCGGAATGTGCTTGTAGTTTGAAGCGTAAATTGATTAATGTTTTTAGTATTAATACTTTTAGACCGTGTGGTGTCCGGCAGAGTAGAATAGCACCAACCACTTGCACTCGTGGGTGTTGTACAAGGCGACAAATATTGTCGTGGCAAAACTTCTACAGTCTTCGTAGGCTGGAAAATGGGTAGCGGTGTTTTTTTTATACTACTAAGGTGGCAAACAAGTTTGCGGCCTGCCTGATAGAAAGCAGTCACTGCAGCCTATGGACGTTTGCAATATCAGGGGCATCACCCACGCGTTGGCGACCCCGTAAAAACGTTTTAACCTCTTTCTTGAAGAACTCCATGTTGTACTCCAGGGAAAACCTCTCCCGGAGAAAGTTCCTACAAACGAAGTGGGGGAAGTTTTACATATATTTATAACACTGCGACCTCCAACCCACCTGCCAAGCGTGGAGATTATGGCAGTAACCTCCCAACCCCTTTCGTGGAAGAGGTCGTAAGTTCTGCAGTGGACTGTTACTGGCTGTGATTGTAATTCTTTTATGGATCAGGAGTAGGCAAGTTCAGTAAAAAGAATCAAGCACAAGGAGTTACTATCAACGTCCTTCTGAAGATGCATCGTGAAGAAGTGTAACACGTGTCGCGGTTTGCCAAAAGGTAATCGTGGTGGTGCTGCAGTGGTGGCACTAGTGGTGGTGGCAGGTAGTGGTGTGGTAAGCCATTGTAGGCGGGACAACGAAAGAAAGAACATTTACTGACACACAACAAAACTACAACCATTGAAAAAAGAAGGCAAAGGACATGCAATAAAAAAAAGTAGTACAAAAACCAAAAACTCCAACTGCTATTAAAAACTGCAAAGTTAGAAACAAGCCGATTGGTTTAAGTAAATAGGTGTAAAAAGTGCAAACGTTGGTTTAATTTAAACTTAAAAGTATTTCCACCCACTCATTCAGTCCACCTATTATTTACATATAATAATAGGTAGATACGAATACCTAATATTTATAGAAATTTATTAAAATGGGTTTTAAAGTTTAAAGGTTTAAATTAAAATATATAACCTTTGCACTTTTTACACCTATTTACTTACACTATTCAGCTTTATCTAACTTTTTAGTTTTTAATTGCAGTCTGGGATTTTAGTTTTTTTACTACTTTTTTATTTTTCTCTTTTTATATTAATATGGTACCGACTACCATGAAAGTACGTGAAGTGAAAAAAGTGAGAATAGTTGCTAACTAACTTAAAATCGTTACATCCTGAACGATCATTCTAAATGAAAAATGGTAATAGAAACCTAAATGATTTTTCAATACCTATTCAACGATAGTCGACTTAATTTTTTTTATTTTTGAAAAAATGGCGGCTGCTAGTCGCCATATTCAATTTTGATCAATATCATGTCTTCAGTAACACTTTCAAGATTGAGAAAAATCGATTGACGTAAGAACCATCAAAATTGGACCACGCGTTTGGTCTCTAAAGTGACACATAGGAACAAACATACATATAGGTATATATATAGGCTGATATCCACATTACCCTCCTTTGCGTCAGGCAATATTACGTGTTAAATTCAATACTTACTGGATAATTCATTTCGTGCTCTTATTCTATGTCAATAAGTTTGTAGAATAAAGTACTCGATCAAAGTAAAATTGGTGTTTCTATTAGCTTCAGTTGGCTCAGGCAGTCCCTCCACTGTAATTACCTCTGCCAAAACCTGGATCATAGTCCAGGCGGACCCCGGGCCTTTGTGCGCAAGAGCACAACAATAACGCCAAGTTGATTATTTGATTTTTATTATTAGCTACCGAAGCGTAGTCATTCCACTCCGTTCATCATCTGCAATAATAGTTATAAGGCTTGACCGACGACAGAGGTTACCTGTCAATGGTGGCGCTAATACTGCGTTTTATGTAGCAACACCGGAAGCATGTACTATTATATGACAGAATTCAAATGCCAACAAAAATGCGACATGGATAATAAGGAATGTGACGGAAAAAGAAACTAAAATGGCCCTATTGTAAAATTAGAATAATAACGTTTCAGAAAAAGACCTAGCACCCTCCTTCATTGAATTATGATTCTTGTTAAATGTGTCAACATTTGACGTATTAGACGTTGACACCTAAGTTAGACAGTAAACCAACAAATTTAAATGGTGTACAATAATGTTTACATGTTATAGAATTAAATTTCCTCTACATAGTTTATTAGTGCCAGTAAAATAAATTTAGTGTATTCGTTTTTCCGCAATGTGTCATAGTAGGTACCCCTATACACGCATTACACGTAATTTGCTAGTATGTTTATCCTCTAAAAAGGGATTTTTCTTTCGTCATTGTTACTGCTCCCTTGAATATATACCTACATATCCCGGATGAGACTGCATTCGGCACATGGCACATGTCACGACTTCACTGCGCCGCCCTTCTATTCTGTCCAACGTGTCGTCCATCACAGTCACGTATGATTGATATCACTTTTTAGACACGTTCGTATTGTTAATGCCCTGAAATGCCCTTAGGAACTCAGCGGAAAACAATAAACCCTATCGTTTCACACATAAAGGCCAATCTTCATTGCAATGCGAGAGCAAATCCCCCGAAACTCCTGTTAAACGAAATGGGACTATAAATCTATGAGGCAGAGTTGCGTTTGCTGTGTCACAGTCGGATGTTAAAGAGTCGTTTCCACATTTGCACACAATGATCGGAGCGCGTCGTTTTTGCCATTTTGACTGATACGCGGCGTGTTAATGTCACGTTGATAGGAATGTCGGTCTGTTTGTGCGATAAATATTGCGTTTTTATTACGCAAGAGCGTTTAAATGCGAATACCGCTGTCGCCGAAGCGGCCCGCCGTTTATCTCAGCAATGCTATCTGCGGTTCGAGGGGCGATTTGAAATTCGCTTTTTGCCCACCTAATAGTCTTGCAATATACATTCTGCCGGTTTTATGAATGAGTATGCAAGTACAAATATTATTATGAACATATCGACTTAAGTACGCTAATGTAGTTTATCGTATTATATTTTTTATTTCCTTCGTTCAACTGCATTTAGAATAATAAATTAAAGTGGTCGTTCAGATAAATAAAAGTAATGTTTTTGTAAACATCGATTACGTTCCAGATACATAGTTTGACGTAATTAGTGAAGTGCATTTTGACCTAGTTCAATTATTTAATTTATTGCTTTTCTATAATACCCTATTTGTTAATTGATCATTGTTCGTCTGGGCTATTATCATACCTAATCATGGGTCCTTAATTTAACAAAACAATTAGCAAATTGTTCTAATTTTAAGTGCTTATTCATAGTCTTAAATTCAAAATCGGTGTCATTAACCTAGCCCCTTAAATACGCAGACTATTGAAATGTAAATCAGTTTAATACAAAACGCCGAACCGTGTAAACTTCTGCGCATAACAGTTTTAGTGCAATCGATAGTGATAAAGAGCAAGAGGATCCGCAACACACGCCTAGGAGTCAACTAATCAAAACTCTTCAAGCCCTTCAAGCTAAGATTGTCCCTGAAGCGATATAACCCAGCTCGAAGAATCTGCAGCACCATTTTATAGTAATCGTGTGGTAAGTGGCCAACTTATGTTCCCTCTGAATCCCACCGTCAAATCCCTAGACCACCCAAATCTAATTTTCGAATATTTAAAACAACATTCAAATCCCACAATGGCAGAACAAAACAGTGACGTAAATGCCGCACAAGAAACCAATGACACAAATATCCACTTAAGCACTTTGTTCCAACTTATACCAAGATTCGATACGAAAAAACCAGATCAAGTATATAGATTAATTAAAGTATGTGACTCGGCCTTCGAACTCGCGAATGAGAATCAAAAGGACATCTTGCTGACGTATGTACTCAGTAAAATTACTAGTTCATACGACGTTCACACAAGACATTATACAAGCTGGAATGACTTAAAATCTTTCTTATTACGAAGATTTATACAACCTTTAAGGCAATTAAATTTTGAGCTCCAATCATTATTTCAAAAACCAAAAGAATCGGTGTCTGAGTATTTCCATAGAGTAAGTGTATGTAAAAATAACATTATAGTCCAGTTGAACACTGAAGTTAGTGATATAACACTAGCAGGACGTATATGCGCTACTGAAGAAACTGCACTCAACGTGTTTGTGAACGGGGTTCATTCGGACATTGGCACCATGCTAAGGACTCAACTATTTTGTACATTGAATGAGGCCGGTAACTATGCCATTCGAGAGGATAAAAGTAAAAACAGAGAATTCGAATCAATACAAGCTAGACTAGACAGAATTAAAAAAACACTTCACGATCCTAATAACATTTGTCGAAAATGCCAAGTTCATACTTTCTTCGACTCTGCCACATAGTACGATTAAAAGACTTCAAGGCAAACCATATAACTTCATTTCTATCCAACTTTTCCACACTGCCTTCCATACCACGATCCTCTCAGAGCACACGTATCTGGCTACAAAACCTAATGGAATACCATATCTTCATGAGCGATTTGGATTCTTACCTAAGAAAGAAGATCTGCATCCGTGTCGTCGCATACGATGACACAAATATACTGCAAGGCCTATTTGTGAACTCCGTGGTTTACACAGCATCATGCTACCTCCAGTTGAATTCTTGATTTAATATTGATTGTATGTATAGATCTTCAGAAAACCCAATGCAAATGCGGGAAGAATGTGACAGACATTTTAAGCATAAAGACAATGAAAGGCATAAAAAAATAAGAAGCTTTTACTCAGATGAATGCTTCTGTTTTTGCAAGTTACAATAATATACGGCTCTGTTCGGCGACTTGTACGTCGCCGAGCATTTGGTCGTATAACAATTTGATTGCCAAGAAGTCGTCAAAGAACTCATATAGTTTAATTAAGACACGGAAAGTGAAGAAGAAAACGACGTAATCAGCCAGCTCAAGACTTCAAAGATCACTCTAACGTTTACTCTTCACTCTGACACCCTCGGGAAGCAGCTTGGAAGCTGCTTGCGTCTTGGAAGACAGCATAATTATATTATTTAATTCCTCTACTTTTCCCATATAAGTGGGTCTCTCTACTATTATAATGTAAATTAGCTAATACTTAACTATAATTGTGTTTATTATTTATTACTAAACTATTATAATTATTGAAGTACCTTACAATCTTTTTTAATTTTTAAACATGCCTTTTTGTTAATTATCAAAAGATATACGCATACAAGCATACAAATTTAAAAGTAAATCGGTTCGTTCTGAAAACCAAACTGTGTTTTACTCTACCAAGCTGTTGGATTTTCCATCTAATTAATTTATTGTACCTATTTATTCAGTTAACAATATATGCATTTACAATTTGTCAGGTGATGAAGAAATATGAAATCTGCCACGCTGTATCAGTGCAGGTTGGCTAAAATACTTGAGTTCCACAGATAGGTATAAGATAGGACAGTAAAATTTTTTCGCCAAAACTTACAGTGATTCGATAAAGCCCCATTAAAACATCCATGTTTTATGTCTATCACACGCCGTCGATGCACTCGGCTCCACAGACCCAAAGACAGTAAAATAGGGGTGAACAATAAATTTAATTATTGTCGATGGTCTTTGAGGGGCCTTTGTCGCCGCCGCCGTTATGGAGACTTCAAACGCACGCCTCCTATGCACTCTGGCCTGCTCCGATCTCTTCTATTCATCCTTCAGAATCGGGCTTGGTGTCTTCAGACGATTTGAAATTCAAACGAAACGAATCTTAATCAAACGTGCCGCCTTACTAGTGCTGTGCATGTATCTATATTTTTTGTTAGAAGCCGATACCTTATTTGCTGAAGAACTGATATCTATAACTTAAAAAAATAAAGCATATGTATCACAGCGGATTTAATATATTTTTATTATGTTAAGCGTGGTCGGCTGCACCATGTTATCGTGTTTTGCTAACGTTTTACGTGTTATTGTAACCAAAGTGTTGCCTAACTGTTTTATTCGATGTTTTGTTTGCCGAAACGAATGGATAACTAACATGGTATCAAAATAATATTTTTCTCATGACATGGCGCAGTGGACTCGGCTTTATTAACTAACAACTAAAAAGTTTTAGCAAACAACTTTGACGGCGTTGAGTTTGATGAGTGACGACGAAGGCGCTGATAACTGCGATACATTAACCTAATGGTAACGGATGCAGAATTTGAGCGCGAAGACGATGTCATCATATTATTTTATAGAATACCGTGTAATATGCCGTGTGGTATTGAATAGAATTGCGCTCAAGCCGTCCAAACTTTACAGTAGAGGCAAATCACCTAGAACCTTCACAGACCGGGAAAAGAGAACACTCAAGGAAAGTTGATGTCAGACAGGCGCTAGGTCATAAAATATGAAGCCAAAACCTTTCCAAAATGGTACAAGGAACCACCACTTAGAGGGATAATGGCAAAGGGATGATAATGGAAGTTTTGTTTTCAACCAGTCGAAAGACACTTTTAATTATCTAGTAGTAGGAGTTGTGTGGTGTCCGGCAGAGTCGAATAGCACAAACCCCTTACACTCGCGGGTGTCGTCCAAGGCGACTAATGTTTCGTGGCAAAAAATCTAGAGTCTCTACAGACTGGAAAATGGGCAGCAGTGTTTTGCAGTGTTAAATTTATAACACTGCGATCTCCAACCCGCTTGACGAGTGTGGAGATTATGACAATAACCTCCCTTTTCGTGGGAGAGGCTCTTACTTCTGCAGTGGACTTATATGGGCTATGATGATAAGAGACCCGTAATTTAGATCAACAATTTAGAGTTTCGGTTCCAAAATGTCCCCTAGATCGTTCCATCCCTAGAATTGTCACGGATCAGAGGAGTCCGTTTTTACGGTGACAACCATCCAATTATCTGTGATTGAAATAATAATAGATCCCCACTGTCGACGCGGATGCATGCGGGATTAGCAAAAACTTTATAGTGGCTGGATGTCGCGCTGAGAATAGAAACAATGTACTTATTATTTAGGCAAAGGTATTTGTAAAAGCAACTCTCCCAAATGTTTACACGTTTGGTTCACACTCAGGGTGCATTATTTTGTGTTTGTATTGTTGGGGATCAATACCCCAGCAATAGGACGGAGCGTCGGTGGACGGGGGGTTTAGGGTATCTAACTCGTAAGAGAGAGGTACCGGGTTTGAATCCGGCAATGTACCAATCACGATTTTCTGAGTTATGTAGTATGTATTAGTTGAACACTAATTTATGATGCTCTTACGGTGAGGGAAAACATCATGGTGAAACCTGCAACCTGCACATTCAGGCGACTGAATGTATAACCATGATCCAATCTAGCCTGTTAAGAAGGTCATGGAGATCAGATGGCAGTCGCTCGACTGTAATTACCTGATCTACCAAATCCTAGATCGTGGTCAAAGTGGGCCCCCAGCCCTCCCGCACGATCGCTCAAACGGGACATTAAATATTATTGTTTGTTGTGAGGATTAATAGAGGCTGAAATTCGAGTTGCGGTTTCTTCTCTTTCGGAAAGAAAGAACGTCTAAAAACATTCGTAGGCCACAATTATAGTTCTGAACGTTGTTTTTTCAGTCTTTAACATTAACATACACCAATTTTAATGCCATGCTCTACGCTAACATTTTATAAAATATAATTGGACATTGCCGAGCGGAGTTGTGAATAATAAAATATATCAAGCCCATGTTCCTCGTTGATATTAACTAATAGCGTTCTAAAGTGAAACATTAAAACCGGTTGTAGGTTTAAGTAGTATTGAGTTTAAAATATAAACAAATTAATCGAATCTTTACTCATTACAATGGTAATTTAGATTATTCAACAGATCGCAAAATTTCTATCGAAACTAACTGCATAGGTATTGTAATTTTGCTGCTTAAGATGCGCGGGAGTGTGTTAGATTTGTATGCCGGCAGTATCGTGGATGGTGGGGCCATAATGACGACCACACATCATGAAGTGCCGACGCATTGTATGTTAAATTTGAACCAATACCGAAGGTTGGTGTGGTGAATTATTCTGTGGCGTGTCTGCTGCAGGTACTTGTAATGATACTCATAATAAATCGTTTATCTTATACTATGTATTATAAAACGGCCAAAAATCCGTGTCTGTACATTGAAGATAATTCAGAAAAAATTGTCTGCCCGTTCGCGCATCACGCAAAAACTACTGAACGGATTTTTATTTAGTATTGATAGTTGGTAGCTTGAAGTCTAGGGTACAATCTAAGTCATGTTTAACGTGATTCTGGTAGGTAGAACCAGAGTTACAGTTTGACCTCTTCATAGTACTAGCATTCATACAATATGGAGGTCATTTAAAATGGTTTAGTAGGCAAAAGCTAAACCGTCATAAAACTACTACTTATATAAAGTGTGTTTGTTTGCAAGGGCTAAAATTTGTAACTGTAGGCAGACCCGGTTCTAAAATTTATCTAAACCATAAAACCATAGATACAGAAAATAACTTTTCTTTTCATAAACATGTAGGTACCAGGTAGGTATAAGTACTTAGGTGTTTATTGTTTACTTTCTCCAGCACAAAATACAACAGGTATATTATGTACTAGCCGTTCTAAGCGGTTTTCCCCCGTGAACAGATCGAATCTCTGTACACATTCCAAGTTTCCCGCAGGACCTTACTATTTTCCCGCGATAAAAAGTAGCCCACGTCACTCGAGAATACCGTAGCTTCCAATTAGTAAAATAATTTCCGGTTTAGTACGTTTCGTATTAAATAAATAAATAATAAATAAATAATCGTGGACAAATTCACACAGCGCCGTCTAGCCCCAAAGTAAGCAAAGCTTGTGTTATGGGTGCTAGATAACTGATAAACTACTTATATACTTGCTTTTTAAATACATACTTATTATACATAGAACACCCAGACCCGTAACAGAAATTAAAATTCATCATTTCAATTTCTGCCCGGCCGGGAATCGAACCCGGGACCTCTTGCGTGGCAGACCGGCATGTTGACCATTGAACCACTCAGGTCGTCAGGTCGTATTGGTTTGTGGGTGTGTCAAATTCTACTTTCCAAAACGTAATTCACTTTTATTCGTAATGCAAAAAAAATAAGATAACCTTATTCTCTGTTCAACTTTTCACAATCACAATTTTAACACCTCTGGCTAGAGTATCAAGTGGGTACTTACCCAAATTACAATGGACTTGTCAAAAAAATGCATCGTGTCGTAAATTTTTTAATAGCTCTTAAATACAAATTTCATTCACAAAGACCACCCGGGAAGCGTAACTACAAAAGCGCCTTCCATAATTACAAAAAAAAAAAGAAACGAAAAAATACAAAAATGCATCTTTGCAGGTACAGTCATTACCTGGTCCTTAATTTCGGGCCTTTGATGCAAGAGTCGGAAATCCTGGCGCCAGTCAATCGCCGCCCCCTAATCACGTGATCATCTGTCAAAAGTTTGACAGAAAAATTTGGCAAATTCGCGCCTAACTCCCATAATAAATGACTTTCGGACACGTCAGTATAATAAATTAACGGTCTATTTCCATAGAGGGAATCTGTAATTTGACTGGTCTACCGCAAGTAGTGTTTTAGGATTAGTGATGCACTCAATGACTATAAATATTTATCGACTTTTTAGAGTTAACAGAAAATTTTTAGAGTTTATGTTCTGTACATGTCAAAGTTTATGCAATTCCTTGTGTCGAAAGTTTTTAAATAAATAAATAAAATAAGAACGATTTTCAGACAAGGATTGATCCATAGATTGTTAGTAACAATTTAGCTTAATTGCTGTGTTAATAACAATTTTCAACATAAAACAAGTAAAAAAAATCCCTTACATAGTTAATCACTGATTACGCGCAAAGGTTATGAAATTTCTTCTTTTACAAAAGTACAGTACTACGTATAAATATACACATGCACTTTCACAAACACACACAAAAGGCTAGCTGCATTTTTATTTTTTATCGCCATCCTAACCTTGCCCATCACTATAGCAAATCGGTAATTCGAAATCAGCATGATTTTCCGTCTGTGGTTTGAGTAAATTACATATCATTTTGGAGCCGAGGCCGAGAGCCGAAAGCTGAACGTTGGCGCCTCGTTTTGAGACCAGTTATTAGGTTATTGAGGGTTATGTCGAATCAAGAGACAGAGGCGGCTTCAGGGAATGATTGATAGGCAATTTTAACATTTAAGTGCCCAACAATGCTTCTTGAAATGCTAAGAGTCACAGTGTCCGGGAGAAGGTGTACTCTCGTGTGACATGGTGCGAAGAGAGATTTCCAATTAAGGCCGTTAAAACCAAGTGTGTGAAAAATATCAGTCTCCCGAACTGAGTTACTTTTTAATCGAATGATAGAGTATAGTTTTGGTAACCATTTAGATTTTGACTGGCTAATTTGGATCGACCTTCGACTTAGCAAAGAATCAAGAAAGGAAGGAAGAAGGCAAAGGCAGGCAGAATAGCACCAGTGGGTGTCGTACAAGGCGACTAATGTTTTCAAGGTAAAAGATCTAGTCTCCATAGGCTGGAAAATGGCAAAGCAACGTCCTCCATAGTTATATTTTAATACAGCGATCTCCAACCCGCTTGCCAAGCGTGGAGATTATGGCTAAAACCTCTCCTTACGAGAGAGAAGCTCTAAGTCTATGTCTCTGTTATGATCTGTGATAATAATGATGATATTTGTCAAGTTTGTCTATTTGATGATATGATGTACCGTCACGTCACGGCATTATACGGTGTGGGTCCGTTTGTCTCCGAAAATGTAGAAACCTGCCACCCGTAGGTTCCAAAATTCTGTGGTTATGAAGTAATTATATAATGTAATGTTTACTTTGTCTTTCACATCCTTCAGACAAAGTGAACGCAGGTGATTATAAAGAAGTAAAGTGTCAGCAGATTGGAAAGAAGAAATGCAATTGCTTCACCGACAAGGGTCCATCACTTCAATTTATAATGATTATAATATAATGTATATAATTAGTACTCGATTTTTTTTGAGGAAACCAAAAGACGTGGATCGAGACATACAAGACGAGATAACTTGATTATAACTAAAACCAAACTTGTTTTATTACTGAACCTACAGATGTCGGAAATCCCCGGAGTCGGTGACCTTGTGGTTAATCTTTTCGACTCGTAAGCGAGAGGTACCGGGTTCGAATCCAATACCAATTACACTTTTCCGAGTTGAATGCTAACCGATACTCTTACGGTGTGAGGCAAAACATCGTAATGAAACCTGCACATTCAGGCGACGAAATGTGTAACTATGATCTAATGTGGTCAGCGTCTCTGGTAGCAATTTCTTATCTGCCAAATTCTGGATCATGGTCAAGGCAGACCCCGGGCCCACGTGCGCGAGAGCACACCCGACGCAATAATGCTAAGATGATTATTTTTATCATAACTAGAACCAAAATTGGTTAATTACTACAACAACAAAAGTCGGAAAATCCCGATAAAGTTTATTATATACTTACTCAAATATTTCCCGAACCACTAAATCGATTTTGATGAAACAATGCAAAGAAACATCTCAATTAAAACAAAATGCCATCGAAAAATGGGACGCTACGATACTACAGACAGACACAGGCATAAACGTCTTATATTGGCCCCTTTTAATTTTTGCGTATCAGTAGTTTCCCAATGGGCGGTATGTTGGGATAATAATGAACGTGTCATAAAAAGGTACTAACATACTGCAATACTAGTGTCTCTAGCACTTATTCGAAGTGAAATTCGTGAGGGGCCGTCCTAGTAGCAAATATATTAGGTAGTATGCTTATCTAACAATCATCTCTTTTTAATCATAAACAAATTATTTAAGCAGACTACTTATTATTTAGCACTAGATGCTACGAGACGATGCTCTAAATAAAAGTTCTCAAAAGTGAAGAATTTCTACCCCACCTCCAAGTCCGTCTCTGTAATCAATCGAGGCGCAATCACTGGAATTACATGATTAGAGACCGTCTACGGTTAACTTGAGTATTTTTACTTAAGGCCTCGGCACCGGAATCTAATGGCCGTCACTTAAGCGCGGAATTGCACATAAGTATAGCTTAAGCTAAGTATTACTTGAGTATAGAGTTGGCTATGATGTATTACACCTGAATTGGACCCTGCGTCGATTATAGAGCGTGGAGTCGTAATTGCCCTGTAATTGTATGATTTGTCTGCAATTTCAATTGATTGCCGGTTGCTTGTCTTTGTGTTAACAATGTAAGTTAAATATATAGACATTGATGGACAGGGATCGGTTTAGTGTACCTATATACTGTATAGGTAGGCAATGTTTGTGTCTATATCGGTACATAAATGCAAAGTGCTACTCGTGAATGTATGAACCCTGATATATGACGTCATGAGTGGTCCAGTTGGTTAATATGCCGGTCGCCACGCAGAGGCCCCGAGTTCGATTACCGGTTGAGCAGAAATTGAATTTTAATTTCTGTTATGAGTCTGGGTATAGGTCATCATCTTGACGTTAATGACCTGGTTGTGCGCTCGCACGCGAGGGCCCAGTCTGTGTATAGGTAGGTACTATGTATAATAAGTATGTATTTAAAAAATATATAAATAGTTCATAAGTTATCTAACATCCATAACACAAACTTTGCTTCTTTTAAGCAAGCATTTTAATTATTTTTTTATATCTACTGCAAGGTAGGCAAATATTGTATCGAGTTACATAAATACATAAAAGAAAAGTGCTATTCGTGCATGTATGAACGTAAGTATATACCTATCTAAGACAGAGAATTTCTCCAACCTCCAAAGTCATGCATAATGTCATTCATACAAACCCAGTATTACTTTGGTCAAGCAGTTCAAATACCCAAAGAACAAAAAGAGTCGAACCTAGCTCCTCCAATTCCCTACAAAAAATAATACGTAGCTTACATTCGTACGGCTGTATCTCAAGCCATTCAAATTATTTCGAGCCAAAAGAGTCGTGGGTGCATCGCATCGCTGCATTTGCAATGCGGCCATGTTTCTGAGTGACGTCAGAGGGGCGGAGCCTCTGGAGCTCCACCCACTACACGCCTCGCGCCAGCTGATCGCCGCCTTGCTACTTTGGACTACAGGTTCTTGGGGATTATCTACCGTAAATTATAATAATAATAGTGTACCTAGATAAATTATAACACAGAACAGTGGTTATTACTTGCATAATATGAAACGTGATTGTAAAGCAAATTAGGAACCTAGGTGAATGGTGATTCATTGTTTTATGTTTAATGACGAATTCTTAGTTTTATTTAGATTTCATTTATTTTGTTAGTTATTCAATAGGTAGTTTCATCTGTTCTGGCTTTAGTATACAACTTTCTAGAGAATTGTGATCGAGGATTGTGGGATTCGGCCGAGTAAAAGTAGAATAGCACCAACCCCTTACACTCGTGGGTGTCATACAAGGCGTCTAATTAATGATTTCGAGGGCAAATGTCCAAAGTCTTCGGAGGGTACTGGTTATAGGGTTACATCAAACATAGGAGGGTCATAATACTATGGTTCTGTTATTGTTAAACTAGCTGACTCGACGCGACTTCGTTCACATGTTGTCTTATCACTACCCTACCCTTCAATTAGCCTACACCTACACTACCCCTACCTACCATGCTTTTTCCTTAATAAAACCACCCGTATATTATGGCCAACAGAATGGTTCTCAAGCTATGGCATGACAAAGGGAAATAGGGATTAATTTTTATTTAGATAGATTTATCTTAGATAGATTAGCTAAATGAATTTTGCCTACCGCCTGTTTCAAACCAATTTTCCATTGATGTAAACAAACACTGCGCTTCAATTCGGTATAAATAATCTAATTTGTTGTAGTCAACTCGTGACCATGACGCATGCAACTGCGTCGAAATATCGAGGTAAAAACAATATTAACCGTGGTAACAACCCCGATAATATGTATAGTGAAAATCTAATTTGTGGTTATTTCCTTACTAAACTGAGGCAAAATTAGTAACCCATAGTGTTTATTCACATCTGCACGGCCAGCACATGTACGCTTGCGGCACAGCTCGTGCCGTGAGTGAGCCTTTATTATTTCCTTCTATCAATTCTCCAAATACAAAGATCCATTCTCCAAATACAACGATGAGAGATATAGCAGGACCTATGTCGCGCATTTGCTCGCTTGTCGCTCTCGCGCACACACTGGTGCTAGCCTTGTCGTTATTTCTTTACGAATTGACGAGGTGTGTAAAAGTGGTCTGTATACATCAATGTAAAAATGCTTTGAGATAATGTGTAAAATACAATTTGTATGTTGAGTTGTAAATAAATATTGACATCGGTCCATGAATTCCAAAATTAACTAGAGTATGATGATGATCACAACAATTTGCCAGCTTTAAATACGTAACGATGCAGGTCAGTAGGTATGTCGATCGCCACCCGCCGTCGAAACTAAAAATAGGTACACGCGTCCAAAATCATCAGAAAAACTGCCGTCATCGCCGTCCATTAAGCTCGAAGTCACAAGTCGCGGGCTGCAGTCAATCGCAGGCAGATACGTAACACCGGCTGCATACTTCCCCGTCGGTAAGATCAAAGTTCCGCCGACGCACCGAAACGACTTGTTTCACAGTTAGCTTAGTGTAAACATGCCGACACTTCAAAGGAGCCGCCTAAAGGAAGGTGCCGGCGTATGCTTTGGCGATAATGTCGATAGCGATAACTTTGGTTTGGTTGATTGCTGTTTTTTTTTAAGATAATGGAGTTTCGAACGTGCAAAACGAAAATAAACAGTTGTAGGTTTGCTTTATAGTGATCGTATCAACGTTTTTAATCATTCTAGTTCAATTTTCTTCAGTTAGGTACCTACTACAGAACTCTAGGCTTATTACGTAACTCTGATGCCAACAATTCTCTGATTTCAATGATTGAAATTGTTACTTGTATATTACTGAATAGGTATCTACCAATTCATCATCATCACAGCCCATAACAGTCCACTGCAGGACTAAGGACCTCTCCCACAAAAGGGGAGGTTATTGCCATAATCTCCACGCTTGGCAGGCGGATTGGAGATAGCAATGTTATAAATATAACAATGGGAAACGCTGCTGCCCATTTTTCAGCCTTCGGAGACTCTTAGATCTTTTGCCTCGAAAACTTTTCGCCTTGTACGACACTCACGAGTGTAAGGGGTTGGTGCTATTGTACTCTGCCGGATACCACACGGCCATCTACCAATTACCTACCAGCTTTTCAAATGTTAAGTCTCTAGGTAAATTGAGAAGCTCGCCTTGTCTAAATATCTACCTTTTATCAAAATTTTATTGTCTTCGTGTTCATGTTGTAAAGAAACTTTACTTATGGCCGAGCTATGTGTTAGCTAGAATATTGAAAATGTCTGTAATAGCTATCCTTTTCCCAAATCTTATAAGGATATCGTTATCGATAACCTCATCGCCCCCACACCATGCGTTGCTGCTCTATTTTGGCTCGAGGCGGACGCGTTTTTACCGCTTCTTCCGTTAATTTGTCCGAAATACAATATTTATTCAGAGCGGGGGGCCTCGGGGCGTGATCGCTTTAATATGGAGCCACAAACGAGCCGCTGGGGCCCAGAACTATCAATTAGGCGGCGCCTGCGTCGGTACAGTCAAAGGACTGTTCTTCTGAGACGCTTTAATGCTTTGATGAATGGTTTTTGATCTATGACGGCGGCTCGCCGGCGGGATAGCTAATGATAGCGTCTGCCTTCTTAACTACCCTTTAGTTTCATTTCACGCAGTGTTTAGACTAAGTGGAGTTGCGAGTTCCGGTCAAGCGGTTTTTGGCAAATGTAGGTAATGTTGTTTTTTGGTGAAAAAAAACTTTTTTTTTTATTGTTGAGCTGTAAGTGGAGGTTGAAAATGATGTTTTTTGTATGAATAGGATGACTCAAATTTGTAATACGTTGCCGATTATTTTTGGTAATTAATAAGAATGTGATAAGTTTTGAAAGTTAGAATATTTATATACTTACCTACTGTGAGTAGCAAAAATATTACGTGTGTAGAGTACGATAATTATGGATGTAGAGTAGATACGGTTCCTGTACCGGTCCAGCTTGCCGAATCCAGCATCCACCCGTAGCGTTTCGCAAATCGTCACTCCATCTGGCCGGAAGGCGTCCCACACTATGTTTGCCGAAACGTGGTTTCCACTCAATAACTCGTTTTCCAGCGCAAGGTTCTTCAGCAGATATGGCCAGCCCACTCCCATTTCAGTCTACTACAGTCTAATTTTAATCTCCGTCGAACTACTTTTGTCATGTTTTTCTATTGAAATGTACTTTATGTAACCGGTTATGTTTATTTAGTTTGATTAGAAAAGGATATTTTTAAATGTCTCGATACTTTGATTTATAAATATATCATTTATTAGCAACAGGACGCCACAACACAACATTTAAATGAAGAATTACATAGGTACATATTTCAACACACACAATTATACAAAATAAAATCAAACATTAAAGAAAAAATCTAACAAAATTACGTAATTATTACAATTAACCAATTTGGCATTGCCGTGCGATGCCGTCCCGGTCGATAAAAGGACCTTACTCAGCATGAGCCGTGGCGAAAGCCGCAACGCTGGTCTTCCGCGGGTCCCGCGAAGTGAGGTACCCCTACTACGTGCGCTTTGAAATACAGAAAATTATAATAGATAAAATAGTAGTTATAATGCTAATTAAATATTCATACATATATAATATAAGGAGTGTAGGTGTAAAGTGAAGTGATTAGCCAGATTTAATTTCAAAAGTTAACGTGACATGGTACTTATGTATGTAAAATATATACCTATAGGTAGTCTTGTAGCTGATTATAATGTTCATAACTTCTCCTAAATAAATATTAAACGAATAAATACTGTCAAACCAGATTAATATTACTATATTTCATAGTCTTTAAAATAGGTGTTGAGTGTAATAAATTAAATTCCCTGCTAACATAGACTACTACTGAAACTACCAATTCCTCTGTAACACCCCCGTAACTGTCAACCTACAGGGCATGGATCCCATCACCCATTGCTTTTATAAAAGGGTAGGTACTGTGCGTGTGCGCATACGGTCGACGAATTAGCTCACACTTTGAAGTCGGCTCGCCTTCCGCCATCTTTGAACTATTTGAACGCGCGGTGACGGATCGCAGATGTATCGTGTAATGGATCCGTCAGGGTTTTAGTGGTGAAGATTGTCGGGTTCGGTGATGAATTGTCTGTCTGTCTGTCAAGACTAATTTGTGGAAAACTGGTGCTAATTTGCTGTATAGAACGCCCGTAAAGTTGACACTAATACACGTATTCAGAAACGTGAGGTACTATGAAGTCTCACAACATTACTTGAGTGGCGATCGAAGTCTACGCTTTGTAAAAATGAACAACCATGAACCAATCATCAAGTTGCTAATCATAGAGACGTAGGTATTGAGCGTAGTGGGTCCATTTATCCGCTGGCAGAAGTGTTTTACTTTGCATACTAATGGTACTTTACAAATATTGTTGGTGTAAGTGTTTACTGTTTCTATCGGAAGTGAAATCAGACACACATCACATAATTTAAAACAATAACTACTACGTACTAATTTAGAAGTTGTCTACGTTGCACAACCTTAAATGAAGAGGAACACACGCACGAACCGACTATTAACAGCACTACATGGAATACCGTTTATAAATAAAATAAAACTATTCTAAATATCCCGTGTAGCAAAAACGTAACAATTCAGCAGTGGAAAAATGCAGCTGGTATTTTTATTAACGTGCAAACATTTCTGTAAAAGTATTGCGAACTGGCTAGGCCGTATGCGAAATTGAATCGAAATGTTTTTCAAGCATACTAGTAAATTGAATAAAAATTGTGTTGGCATGTCGGAGCCTTCGAGGAATTTTAAAATTGATGAGCTTCCCACGCACGCACGTATGTTTATGAATAATATTTACCATTTCTTCTGTAGGTACTATAGTGTTTTACACACCATAGCGTCGACGACTTTGTTGTCGGCGTCTTGGAAATGGGAAATATTTGTTGGCGGTATGTGAGCAGCACATTTTGACAGTAACGTCAATGTAAATGGAGTGGTACCACCACTGTGAGTCCATTACAATTTATTTTTATATTATAGGGAGGCAAACGAGCCAGCGAGTTGCCTGATGGTAAGTGACAACCGGCCCCGATTAATGCCCGCGGCAACAAAAATCCATAAAACATATAAGATTGGAGTTTGAGGTTGGTAGGGGTACCGGTAGTAGGGTTCTGTCAAACCTGAGGAGTCCTGGATGGTACCACCATCTTGTCAATTATGTCAAGCTTTCATTGTATCTATACAGTTCCAGGATACATGGCTTACCATCTCAAATAGCATACGTGTCTTAGGTGTCGACATCCCCAGTGATATCCAGTTTCGCAGTCATTTGGAAGAATAACTGTGTGCTTAACAGATCTAAGCAGCAACGCCGATTTACGCCGAGGCAACAACTCCTCCAACCTACTTCAGACACCATTTGGAGTATTGGGATTACTCCCATCTTAATGGGAGTACTGGCATACAGCTTGATACTTGTGACTTGATCCTATAATTTTGTAAATTATCGATGATACCATGCTCACAAATGGTATTGAACCTCCTTTTGTGTGGTATATCGCTTGTACAACGGTGTTTGCTCTGAGGAACTGTTTGCCATGATGCCTACAGCTATATTCTATCATCGCACCGCTCGTCATCGACAGGCAGTTCATCCTCACACCTTGGAGCCAAATTGATCGCGATCTGTGCGGTTTCAAAAGAACTTTCTCCCACGCGCACTAAGGTCGTGGAACGAGAGATGTGTTTTTAACTAAAGTAACAAGATAATTGTATTTAAATATAACTCAACAAATGCCACGTCTGTAACTTTAATATGGCGAAAACAACAGTCATAACAAAAACCCGCTGTGGGTGCTTAAAAATTAACTAGCAAGCGATACAACGTTAATTGGCACATCGCTTTTGAATCGTCATGCCAATGCCATACCGCTGGCATTACTTTGGTCTTAAATGTCAGTAAAAAAACCTGCATAACTCGAGTACGAAAAACAACATAGGGTTCTGAACAATAATTAGTAGTCATTTGCTTTTATGCGAGTGATTGAATAAACACTTTATTTTGTAATTACGATCTTGTGGGGGTTATAGGATTCGGAGTTTTTGATTTGATTTGTTTGTCTAACTTTGCGTGTGTCTAGCTGTTTTAATGTTTAATATTTATTACTTAGAAAGAGCGTCGGTAGCTAGGCGGTTGAGTATCCAACTCGTAAGCGAGAGGTACCGGGTTAGAATCCAACTGCGGCCATGTACCAATGACTCTTTTCTGAGTTATGTACATTAGTTGAATTCTAACTGATGCTCTTACGGTGAGGGAAAACATCGTGATGAAACCTGCAAATACAGACAACTCAATTTGTAATTATGATCCAATCTGGTCACCCTCTGGTCAATCTGGTCCTGGTAGCACTGTCACGGAGGTCAGATGGTAATTACATGATCGCCAAATCCTGGATTATATTCAAGGCGGACCCCGGAACCTCATGCACGAGAGACTTACTTACTTACTTAGAAAACTTGGCACTATTCGCTCAACCTTGCCGGTCTATTAACCGAAGGTCTCCGGTTCGCTTCCTGTCTGGACAGTTATTGAAGTGATGAATTTTGATTTCTACTCCGGGTCTGAGAGTTTCTTTTTCTAGTAGTTTCTATATAAGTTGGTATTGGAATTTTTATCTTTGTAGAATATCTGCTGTCTAGCATAAGCACAAGCTTTGTTTATTCTAGGTCTAGTTGGCGACGTGTAAAAGTTCAAGAAAAGTTTTCAATGTTAATATTAAGTTCCCATTAATTTTCATACAACAGATAATGAACCCTAAACCCTGAATACTTTGGTCTCGTAATCATTAGCCGATATTTTGTTTATGTTAAATACCAATACCTTCTCCATATTGGTAATATCAATAGGGCGATATTTAAAATTTAAAGTGGTATTATAATTAACCAATACTACTTCTTTAAATACATATAAATGAACTATGATACGTAAGTATGCCCGATATGGCTTGACATTTAATTAGTAGACATAATGTAGATGACTTTTTATTTTTTATTTTACTAACTTACACTTAGTTTTAGTATTAGTTCATTTTTTATGGATCTATGAATATTTTGTTTGTACCTAAATAAATTACCTTTTAGAGAGTAATAAAGCAGAGGTAAAAGGATTTATATCGTATGTAACTTGCGTCTTAATGGTGCTTCGAATGGCTTTATTTGTGAAATGTATAAATATATACTTCAACATAGTTTTCTACAGAATCCTTAAAAATCGTAGGTATCATTTCTGCCAATAGGGATGATACCTAGGTCAACATTTTAAAATTCTAATTAATTCGTCAGTTAGATTATAAAAAAAGTTCAGACACTTTTTTTTTTTATTTCATCAATAAAATAAAAGAAATATAAAGCCTAATATTCTTTTATTTTACTGATTTGATGAACTTCAGAGTAAAATTGGACAGCAGGCGTGACACTACATTTTAACGCACTGTATCGGCGTTATTTCTTGTTTAAGTAAGAAAAGAGAAAAATTGATGGCATATTTAGGAGCGTCGGTGGCCGAGCGGTTAGAGTATACGACTCGTAAGCCAAAGGTCCCGGGTTCGAATCCCACTCAGCTGGCCATGTACCAATGACTGTTTTCTGAGTTATGTACTCGTACATTAGTTGAATACTAACCGATGCTCTTACGGTGAGGGAAAACATCGTGATGAAATCTGCACATTCAGGCCACTGGATGTGTAACCATGATCCAATTTGGTCAGGTTCTCAATTCTGCAATACATACTTATGTATATACCTAACGTAGATATATAATTTATGGACTAGACAAGAAAAGACATTTCCTACGAGTTTTAATTTCAAACGCTAACCTGTAAACCAAAGATATTGGACATCTGCAAACGCAGACGTCAGGCGCATAAAAAGCCCACGAGGGCACGTCAAATAGACGAGTGCAAATCGTGTGTTCTCGGAAAATCGTAATTTATGTGGCAGCCGTGTCCGCGCGCCACTAATGAGTTCGCAGTACGTCAGGTGCCAACTGCAATGTCCGTTCTGGTGTCGTTAATGAATTTATTCGCAATTGTCCCGGTTTTTACCGATGGGCGTAGGGTTGAGCGTGTTTTAGTAAAGAGTTTGGCTTTGGCGAGTAAAAATTCTGGGAAACATAAAAGTCGATTTTTAGATGGGATTGCTGCATCTTTCTTGACGGGAGTGAGGTGGCGGTTATTAAAAAAGGTAATGGTGATAATTTGGTAATTAAAGTTCTTTTGCGCGGCCCGTGCTCATGACTACCTATACATCTAGATACAAGTGTCAATCGTGCTAAAAATCTGTTTATTTACGATTATTCGACAAAAAAAAAATTTTAAAAGGAATTTGATGAAGTACCTCCTATTTTCTTATTAATGGCGCTATGGGGTGAGGAAGTTGGTTGGTAATATGTATCGATATTCCGTATAACACGACAACGACGTAACGTCCTATCCTGACCCCAACTCTAGCTGTCCATAAAATCCAAGTAAATAATCTGTTATTACTTTGTGTATGGGTTAAATTATCTGTGAATTAAGCTAGCCTTACCATACAAGTCCAGGACACAACAACGTTAGAAATTGGAAGAATTGAGCTTGACAAAGAACTTCCTTATGCAGAACTGCAATGGATATAGGACACTAAACGATTAACAACTTTTTTCACAGTATTTCCATATTTAAATGATCCCGTCTGTAATTGTACAGCCCAAGATCCTTAAAAAAATAGCTACCAGCTACTACAGCTGCAAGAACTACTCGTAACTACTATATTGTTGGACAAGTCACCCCTTGATCACGGTATGATCGCACTTTCACTTAAAATATTTTAGAATAGGTAAGCTCTAGAGTCTGTCTCCAAGAAATTAGTGTACGAACTTGTATGTCATAAGTGAATTTGATTATAAGTATGAGAATACCTCATAAAATGTTACTACAGTAAGTACATTATTGGATTAAGCTCGTAATTTCGCTTAAAATCCGAATAAAAATACCTCAATTCGAAAGCTGCCAGCAATTAAACCAAATTGCACGAGTACCGTTTACCGATTTCGACAGCGGTATGACAATAAACATTAAAATAATTATGGCCAATATTTATTAAGTACTTAACTTTTAAGTTTAAATATCACTTCTCTGTAGGTTGTCTTGTCGTTTGTACTTGGCAGTTCCTTATTCGATTTAAATTATACAGTTCAGTTAATGCAGCTTACCGATTATTTGTGGGTGTAAATATTGACATAAATACCATTACATAAATACCATTATATTACGCTACATATTTGCAACCTACAACCTTAGATACACGAAAGTTAGGATTTCATTTTGCCTTTTCTCCTTTTTAAGTCTTTTTTAAGTCATTCCTTTGCACTACGAGTATAACAAGAGGTTATTCAAAACTTTTAAGTTTAAATATCACTTGTCTGTAGGTTGTCTTGTCGTTTGTACTTGGCAGTTCCTTATTCGATTTAAATTATACAGTTCAGATAATGCAGCTTACCGATTATTTGTGGGTGTAAATATTGACATAACTGTCATTGTAAAACGTTGCACATTTGCAGCCTACAACCTTAGATACACGAAAGTTAGGATTTCATTTTGATTTCTCTCCTTTTGAAGTCTTTATTTTAAGTCATTGCTTTGCACTATAACGTGGGGTTCTTCAAAAAGCATGTCTACAGGTACCTCAAAGGCCGGCACCGCGTCCTCTCCCCTTAGATTACAGATGTCCTGGACGACAGTGGGTGTATCCATCAGGTGGACCGTCCATCCGTGTGCCTCCCTAGCAATAAAAATAATATTTTAAATAAGCGGATCAAATACAACACTTTAAGTGTTCCCTTTCCAACGTACCTTTCCCTTCCATTGCCAACGTCACGCTCATAATCCAACTAATGATAGTACTAAGTAGTACAGTACATTAAAAGTAACGCACACCACACCTGAGAGCCAGCAAATCAGTCCAATGTAAGCTGTCATTAGCCACGACCGCAACACGCCTATTGTGGGTTTACACAACACACGGTCGGGCTGCGCGCGCGCCGGTGGGTATAAATCGTCGGCTTCGCACCATAAATACCCGGGTTGTGCAAAAACTTGGCTCCTCTGACAGAGTCCGGGATATACGGGCTTGGGGAATGGACAGCGGATCAAGTAGAAGTATAATAATATACCGTCACGGGCTGACAATCAGCTCAGTAAAAGTGAGGTTACAGGTTACTCGTTAAATATGACTCAGTGACGAACAGGCAGACATCCAGTACGTTATACCAGATGCGTTGTCATGGTAAGGATGAGGACTAAACCTAAGTGCTTCACTCTAATGTGTACGCTGGTATATATGTTTTTATCGACGTCCTTCTAAATCTCTATTAAACAACGATATTTTACCATCTCGTTTTGTATTTGACTTTGGATATTTATGTGACAGTGAGCACAACAAGAAGTTAAGAATAACGCAAACGTCTGGTGTTGCTGATGTCCTTTTTCGGCTGTCCATTTTCCATCAGATGGCCTGTTTGTCTGCCGTGTAACATAAAAAAATAATTCTAGAATATTGTAGTTGTAAAATATTGTGCCTCTGACAAAGTCTTTACAGGTATAATTGCGAATACGTAGAAGTAGTGGAACAAATACCCTGATATAACTAGGCTGACCTTAACGTAGAAGAAACAAAACTTGTATGTCAGGACCATAGCAATTAGAGTGAAGAGATTAAAAGTTGGTATAATTTAACAACTTCACAGCAACGGACCTACAATCAAATCTACTAGTTACAATAGGTACAACAACATCCATGTACCAGTAGTGTTTATTCTTAAGAATAAACAGTACCAAATACTCCACAAACAACACAAAATGAGCTAGCCACCCCCAACATCCGTGCGTATAAATTATGAAGGCAAAATTGCCGACACCTCCGCTAAGCCGGCACCGGCATCGCCGCAAGCCACTCAATGGCGATTTATCGCAAACGCGATAAAATTATAATCGTTATTTATCGCGAACGTGTACCTGCATAATTCATGCATCGTGTCGCAGTCTGCTGACGATTTACGGCGTATTGTCGCCGGTACAAGCAACAGTTTAGCGTTCACACGCCATTCGAGGACGCTAAAGTGATTGTGTGAGCGTGGACTAGTTTTTGGGTCACGTCATGTTGCTGGGAAGAGCTGGTTGGAGAGTCTTTAGATGCGTTTCGTACTCGATACGCAAGGTGTGTCGATTCTCAATACAATATCAAAGAAACATAATGCTGCCAGATTCAATCAACATTATAATTGATGGTAAATAGAGTATAATAGCACAAACACTTCCACTTATATTACCACCGCTAATGCTTACATGCAGACTTGCTATGACCTATGTAGGTCATTATTTTTTTATGTCCTACAGTGGATGAACAGGTATGCGGTCCATCTAATGGAACGTGGTCACCGCTGACTAAAGGTAATAACAACACCAGAAGTATTGCAAATGAGTTGCGTTGCAAATCTAAAACCCCTAAAATCTTACTCTGGCACCAAAAAGGCAAATGTACCTCCACTCCTAAGTACACGGTCATCCAAATCCCTATCAAAATGAGCACTGGCGAGCTTACTTGCCGATAGGATTTAAAATAGTATTGTTTGGCTGCGGTATTCTGTAATGTGGAGGTCCTACTTCCCTAGTCGGGTGGCTCGCAATACCCTGTTATGCCCTACATCTCTTAATGGATAACAAAGCAACCCTACGATTCAATCCATTACTGTACCCAATAAAGGTAACGTCCGGAGTAGAGAGAGACACGTGCTCACTATACCGGTCTGCGATGCAGAGGACTTTCAGTTAGAGGGGATTCTCAACTGGACAGTAGTTTTGAGTTGTTAGAGAAGTTTTTTGCTTCTTTTGGTAACTACGCTCTTTGGCATTTACGACATACAAAATGTGTTTGCGTTTAATTTATTACGAGAATCTATCGGTAACATCCGTTATTGTCGTATCCGAGAATCCAACGCACATGCTTTTACATGACATACATTAAATTACAGGTTCTTATACGAAATTTCACCAGCCATATAGCGCATACCTCATAACAATTAATGCCACATGAAAAAAGAAAACACCGCAAAAGCCCTTAAGGCCGAATAAAGAAAAAGTTCTCGAAACAGTGGCCACAATTCTCCACTCAGTCAAGTCGCAGGCGGACCCAACAAGCCTTTACAGATGCCAATTAAGCCGTCAAGCTGACTGACGGAACACATAGTGCTGTTAGTAATCGCCTCGGGTATGCAAATGAAGGTATTTTGCATCTTGATGGCATAAAATGTTAGTGGGAGTATGACACGTTCAATCACGTTGATTGTGATGAATGGGACGATATGACAAGTTGAAAACGGAAAGCTAATTGCGTGTTTGCTTATTGAAATACCTACGCTTCCAGACAGGTACAATCGACTTATGTGTTTATGAATTATAAGAAATAGTGCCGTTTGACGAATAAGGTGGACTGTCCTTATAGTGACAAGGCACCTGCAGTTCTGCATTTTTTGTTACATGAAAAGACAATGTCACTTAAATGTTGTGAGTTATTATTTCTCCTTCTTTATAAAGTTGGCTGTAACCTGATTTTGATCTTACAAAAAGTTATAATGTTGTGGATGCATGTTGAAATTTTGAAATTATGAATATGTGGTCTATAGGTACTTCATATTCAGTTCGTATTCAATAATGACCACTGTCTTTACAGACAGTGGCAATGAATAAAGCTTTGTTTGAAAAATGAGTGATTGTTAACAAGAATTTCAATGGTGCTCGAATACAATTGGCTATTCTAAATTTAAAAATGACGAATCAAAAGCTTCAAAAACAAACGGCGCCGAAACGCTGAGGAAAGGGAACCGTCAGCGTCACTAATTGTCCAACTAATTAGCGAACACCTTTCGGCCATCAATCAAACAGTTGGCGAAGTGTAAAAAATTTGGCCTAAAAGAAATGACGGAATACTCGCCTTGGATCGTTAAGCTGCAAATCTTTTACCAAAACCAACACCACATTTCTAGCGACGCGTCGTCCATTACTGCTTTCAATACAAGTAATGAACCTATAGTTTGGCGTGGACCAGAAATGGATTAGGAAGGAATACAACCAGTCGCCTTCGTAAAGCTTAAAGGAAAACTTTAGGTACCCGCCGCGTTTGACAAGTCAAGTGGTCGGTATGGAAAGTGATGGATGGGTCAGCTGTCTGGATCCTGACAAATGAACACAGTCTCCGAAGAAATTGGTTATGTAACGCAGAAAGTGCGCAGTTGAAAAATGTAATGAAAAAGTTTTATAGCGTGTTGCTAGGCACAATCAAGATAGCAACAAACTGGAATATATTGCAAACAATTGCCTCAGAGAGATGCAAATGGTAACATGAATTTCGTGCATTATGCAGCGATGACCCAGACTATTGAGACGAATATATTATGTTAAATTTGTGCAAAAAGCTGCAGATTAACGTCTGGGACATCCATCACGGGCTCATGTGGTGATTTGGTGAATTTATAATATTTCTCCGAGGTAAAAGTAAAAAAGACATAAGCAAGAGCGCAGTGAATTTATTATCTACCTAACAGGTTTTTTCTTCATATTGTATGCATTGTTAATCTATTTAATGGATAAAAAAATATTTTAATCAAACAGAATTTTGTGAGCATTTACCGGTTTCGGCAAGCAGTTGATATTTTTGTGGTGCCAGTTAAATCCTAATAATAATAACCCGTTACGGGGATGCCAACCGGCTCCAGAGGTAGCTGTATAAAATTTATACCAATTAGAATACTGTTGCAGAATATTTTGGTTTGGGTGCTATAAAATCACTGATTTAATTTTCGTGGTTTCCTAGTCAAATTTTAATGCAGTCTGATGAATATAAAGTAGTGACAAATTTTCAGACAGAATAATGGTCACCAAGGTCACGCAAATATTCCAAGTCCTGATCCCATTTGCTATGCAGCAATGACCTGGACGCCCAAATGTCCAAATTATACGCGACACATACTGCAAACAACTGCATATAATACTGTGCCGGGGCTATCTGTCAACGGGCGGACACGACATCGATTTTGGTGTTATTCATGAATGTTACATCAGCTTTTTAGTCCGATGCTTCAATACCGAGTTGGGGTATAATTTTTCCATCAATAAAAGGAAGGTCTGGCTGCTGGTTCTGTCCTCTACGATGTCAGACATTTATTTAATGCGGACCATTTTTCTCTTTAGAACTTCGGCCATAAATTTGTTCGAGTACATTATTTACCTACTTCATGATGAAAAATATATGAAAGTTATATATACCACGGTTGTTGTCAAAAGTCTTGATTCTGTTATGAAATTGAACACAATTATCTTTGTCGGACGCCTTTATAACAGTCTAAAACTGGTTACTATAGCTATTGTACTGATTTTCTATTGTAACTATATCTGTTTGCCATGTGAATCTTTCATGAGTTTCAGTATCAGTAAATCTGGGACCATTTCAATTGTTTCGACTGTATTTTTTAGACACCATAAAATTATCATAGCCATCAGCGTGAGTGAGTCGCCGATTCCATAAGTGCGTCTGGATTGCTTACATTATTCCATCATTATACTCTATACTGACATTAAGAGGTGCACTGTCTGGGTGATTTGTCAACTTGACATTGGTCACTCATGGCTCTTTTATTCCTATCTGTGATGCATTTGTTGATTTGTCTGCTATGTAAATGCTCGCTGTTTCCACGGAATAGGTACTTTTATAGACATGAGTGTTTTGTATTCTGATTTTATTCTTTCGACATTATTTCAGATATTGTGCTCAACACTCTTTTGAGAATACGACAAATTAAGAAAACGGTAACAAGTTCTTGCACTGAACTATATAACAAACGGGTACCTTTTATCTCTATTAATACCTAATCCTCAATGTCATTCATTACATCATTTTCTGTATAAGAGTGTATAAAAATATAAACAGATTTTTTATGACACCGATTAGGTACATAAAGCAAAACTTGAATGAAAATTCGTTTAATAAGCATTCGTTTAACTTCACCACATCAACATTCTTGTAGCGAAGGGCAACTACTCTTGGTCACTTACGTAAATAACTAAGTTATTTACTTTCTATAACTGTCATACAAATATCTGCCATCGCCACATCACACAAAAAGCCGAAAATCAAATGCCATTCAATCGGCAAGCGCACAATGCGGTCCTGGCACTTCAAAAACTCTGGACATAAAAATAAAATAAACGTCCTCATAAAAATGTTTAAGCGGAATTGTGACTCCATTTGCGAGGTAAAGTGGCTGTTTCACATTCTGCCCTTTATCCGGATCGTGTGCAGTCGTCTTAAGTACCAATTACACAGGCGCGAGGAGATAATCCCTGTGCTGTTTTATCGATATGTATGGGTGTTGGTGCCTTAATGGTATTACGTTTGAGTCCTATCCCAGTTAGATGTAATATTCTAATAAAGTTTACTGGTTGACATTATGTCTTAGTAGTTACTGCACCTGCTGGCATGGGTTCCTAATATTTGTTTTTACTGTGAAGGAAAGAACTAAATACAGCTTGACCATAAAGAATTGCCAAAAGTTGACAGAAAGGTTCTGATTCTAAACATACCCATAATTAACATCATCCTGGCGTCAATTCCTGTTAAGAAAAACATATATTGACATTCTCACTACTATTATCAAGATAATTTTCGAAGCTTAGACATTTGAGGAGATGTTGAGATCACAGACTATTCATATAGCATATTGTCGTCCCCTCGAAGAAAACAGGTGAAGTGGCTGTGGGTTGGCATTTTATGTGTGCCTCGACTGTCGGGAAGAAAGTTTTCTGGTAATGGACAGACTGTCTTGAACATAAATTATGACCATGTGATATCCAACTGAGTAGGCATATCATCACAAATATCCTACTGTCTGTGAATGTCTGTGACATTGAGTGACCGAGTGATACAGAGTAATGAAATGGACAAGAGCATTTATCAACACTGCTATTTCCGTGTATGTAAATTGGAACTCTGTGGGTATCTCCTCAAGTCTCCCAAGCGTGGAGGTTGCAGTCAATTCTTCTGCCAAGAAGGACGCTCTCCAATAGTGGCCAGTACCATGCTGTTGATAATTTATGAATTGTGACAGCACAGAGTGGCAACCACTTAGATCCAAGACACCCGCGTTACATACTTACTTGTTAAGTTGTCACGCAAACGTACCCTAAAACGCACAAGTTATGTTGTTGTAATCCACGCCATAATCGTAAATAAAAAAGTTACGACCCAGAGTTGATCGTTAAACCAAGGGGCAAGTATCAAATTACTTAGCTACTAAATGAGCGTTGTCGTTACACTAAATTAGGGAATTCAAGTGATGCGAAACTACTTAGTGGAGTGTACTAAGTGGACTCTGTCTAAAAAGTCAAGCGACTTGGAAACTTATAATATAGATCTAAATCAACAAGTAAGCAAAACCGATTGAATAATGAAGACGTTGATCTGTATACAACAAGATAGAAGCTAAAAGATGGACGTCTTCATTATTCAAAATCAAATTGCTTTGTACTTGATTATTTCAATCAATTTTATATTTTTTGGACAGTCTTTAACTGTTTAGTTATTACAAAAGCTATAAAAATTCAGAGGGTATCACGATAGCTAGAAATATGAATCCCATCAGCTAATAACTGTTTTGCTGGTGGGATTCGAGACTGAAAATTGAAATCCCCATAATGTAGTTCAGGGATCAAAAAGAGCAGAATATATCAGTAGTGCTTGATTGCTTGTTACTACTATCAATGTAATAGTGTTTTGGAGCCATCAGAAATTACAATTGTTATGGAAAACATTTATATTATAATGTACAATATTATGTTCATAGATGTAGAGCGCCCGATATTTTGATTCGACAATCTTGCCACGTGTGTAAAAAGACCATCTGATGGAAAGCAGCATCCATAGCCTATAACATCTACGATTTGTAGGTACGAAGGCCGATTTCTCAAATACTTATTATTAAAATAATCTTAAAGTTTAATTTTATATTTTCACAATAAAATACGTTGTACTACTTATTACACTAGATTCAAATAAGCAAATGAATGCTAGAACATCTAACATTCTACTATAACTACTTTTGAAATGTACGGAAATATTTATATCAATATTTTATGACAACATTCACAACCTTCTTGTTATAATGTAACTATTCCAATGCGCAAATCCATATAAGTTAAGATAAATAAAATTCCTTCCTAATTAGGCGGTAATAATGTCACACAATCAATGTTAAATATACGGAAAACGAGTAATTTATATTCAAATGTATAATTTATCTTTATAGCGTCGACAAGGTTGTCAGTTTATAATTTTGTAATGGTCGCATTGGTAGAGTGCCACAGATTTACCTGACCCGGTGGCACAAAGTGGAACTAAGTGTAGTGAATTTGAAATGTCATTTTCTTATTATCAACAGTGACGCTGCCACCGGGTCAGATAAGTTTGTGCCGCTTTATTTACTTTCGCGACATATTACCGTTCGTGTTCAAAGATTACGTGAGCGTTTTGTAACAAAATACGTTCGGTGTCGGGGTAAAATAATGCACATTGGTTAGTGTCGGCTTCGTATCATACCACGCACGCACGTAGACATAGATATATATGTATCTTTATTTGGTTGAATTTCACGAGGTTTGAACAACATTTACGAAGAAGAAATCAGTAACGATCCAAAACGTTGACCACTGAGCTACTCAGGTCGTTAATGCGACCAAGTCAGCATTAATAACATGATTAGGTATAGCTGCACCCGTCGAGTATGCAAATCTTTTAATAGTCTATTAATGGTTGTATCGGCTGCCGCGATCAAATATTGGGATTTACATATTGTAATAATAATGTCAGCAGTGACATGTATCCCGCAGAGGTCGCGTCTAAGAGTATCGTCACGAGAATTCTTGCGTCTATAAAATGGAATAAATGGTTGATCTTGTGTATAGTTTGACGGGTACTAGTCTCTAGAACTGTTCCATTTTAAAAACCGGATCGAGCTTTCATTGGCACTGGCGCAGATGCTGGTTGTCAGACTCGCACCAAATGTCAAAGTTTCGTGGAAATTATACCGCATGGTTTTCAGGTTATGAATATAGAAAAGTTCTAGCGCACGGTCGCCTAGCGACTATCTCTCGTATGGGACATTGAAATTAGCCTGAATACCTCTAGAATTACTGCATAGTTCCCATCAGATTATCTGCAGTTCCACTTGGTTTCTGTAGTTACCTGGTGGTTACCTAGTGACTCCTAGCATTAGTTGAAAAGCTATACTTTGTGTCTTCTAGTAACTGAGCCTCTCATGCAGCGTAACGATACACATTCTTTAATAGCTGAGCCTACGCCATTATTTCATGACATAACGTTACAGGCGTAGCGCTACACTTTTCCCTTATAGCGCAGCTTTCGCCACTGTCTTTACGGCGTAAATTTGCGTTTCGATCAGAGAATATGAAAAATTTGCTTTAAGTGGCAAATGCGACTTCTGAAAGTAGAAACCGTCGCCACTTTGCTGATATCTGATATCGTGTGGAGATTTTGCTATTTTATACTGTAAAAATTATAATTTAATTTAATATTTATCAACTGAAATTGAATTTTATTTGAAAAATATTAATTTACCTAAGCATTGATTTAATTCTGTGTCAATTTCGCCACCGACTTCGCTTAATTTGTTCATGTATAAGTATTAGTGTGTTTTATGAGAGATATTGGCTTACTAGGAAACCAGATTCATTGACGTTATTCACCGGTGTATTACGACCGCTATATGACGACACCACTTCTTAGAAAACCGTCACAATGAATATTATATATCGACTCTTACAATAATAGTAGACAATATTTCAAGAGAAGACTTAAAAAAAGTACTGAGTCTAAAAATGCGACAGTGTACGATAGCGATGAACTTTGCACACAACGGTATGTAAACTTAGTAGTCACGTGATTAGGAAGTACTGTTTTTCATTAATTTGGGAATGGATGGGTACATGCAAGACGTTATTTAACGTCACCTTTTAATTTTTATTTAACAAACTTAGTTTCTTACGGTCTTATTTCTAGCGGATATTTGTTAGGTTAGGTTTGTTGCATTATTATGACATAATTTTAAACTATTATTATGATACCCTGTGTACAGTTCAAGGAATGAATGACAAAATAACACTTTATTGCACATTTAAAAACATACAAGGGATTCTTTAAAATTAACAGCAGAAAAAGCAACAGGCGGCCTTATCGCTTAAAGCTTTTGTTTAATTGTTCAGAGTTTAACATACATTATTTGCTGCAGTAGGGAGAACGATTTTGTCAAAATAAATTGGTTAGTTTAGTAATATAAAATGTAAATTCTAGACATTGTAGCCAGACGTAGGTATTTCGTATATTGCCTTTTTCGTGGAATGAAATATCTGCCAAGTCGTGCAGTATCTAGGCTTCAGAAAATTATCCTACCACAAGTCATCATATCAGCCGGAAGTCGCCCAATGCTGGGCATTGTCTTCCCCCCGATATCTCCACAAAGGCCGTTATTGTGCCTTCTGCATCTAGCTGGTACATGCGATCTTTACCAGATAGCCGGACCACGTAGTGGGAGGCCTACCCACGATGCGTCTTCCGGTACATTAGGGCACCACGAAAATTAGTAGATGATATTATTGGACGATGACCACGAAGTCTCAATATGTCAATGCCGGTGTGGTCTTTAAATCAAATTATGTTCTTAAAATCCCAACCTTGAACTTATGTAAGTTATTCGAGCTGTATCGAGAAATCAATTTACTTACCGACAACAGCTCACATTTTGCTACGCGAAAATGTCGATTTCGCTTAGTGATACCTAACAGAGATTTTGATATAGGTTATTGTAAAAAGTGCGTTGAATTCTGGGGAATGACATAGGTTGTAAAATTAATATCTTCAACGCACTCTACTTATATTTATTTACAAGAATTACTCCTATTCTAATAGGTACAATCAGTTTCATGCTGTCAATGTCAGACAGCCTTAATAGTTGTATGGTTATCAGAATAGATATGGTAATTTTCATGTCTAAAGTAATTTATTTTTATGTCCGTCGCCATTTGAATAGTATCTATTACGATATTCATTAAGTGTTATTTATGTGTGTTAATTTTATATTAGCTTGAATTAAGAGAGACGTTTGTTTTAAATGGTTTTTATTTATTACGAATTAAAATTTAATTTCTGTTGATATTTTGATGTCGAAAGTTTTGGGATGGTTCAGATGTTTTAAAAACGCTGATTGTTTTAGAAATCGCTTGACATCAAGCGACGCTCTCTCATCATCGTACGACATTGAAACAGCCACGCAAGATATGAATGTCGCTCGATATGTAGTGCGATATGACCACATTGCATATGACTAGAATACTCTAATCATAAGTAGATCTATAGTCTAGTCAGGTTCCCCTGTTAACAGGGTCATGGAGGTCAGATGGCAATACTCCACTGTAATCGCTCAACCTGATCGGCCAAATCCTGGATCATATTTAAGGCGGACTCCAAACCCTCGCGCGAGCTCAACCGGGACATTAACGCCAAGATGATCAGATATGACTAGAGTGACCAGTTATGGGCCGTGAGATGATGATAGGAAAGGCCCTTTCATTTGTAAATAATGTACCTATTTGACGCAGACTCGGCGGTTGCAGGCGGCCTTTCTAATTGATACTTTATCCACAGCTAACTCAGAGATAGGGTTGGCAGTTGGAATGTTTGAGTCCCTTTTTCAATAACTTTATAAGTTTTAGAGTAGGTATTTCTAGTTCTAGTTTACCTAGATTCCAATTTTTATTTATATTATTCTGTTTTGTTATTATAATGATTTTGTTATTATTAATTATTTCACAATCGTTTTATTTTAATAAATAAAGGCAATTCCACACCAGTGATAATATACATTTGTAAACTTTAAGAAATATCCGATGTAAGAGCATAAGAAACTTTTGTAAACAAAAGGTCACAAAATAAAACTTTTTGCAATATTGCAAGTTGTGAGCAAAATACCTCGTAAGTACAAACAAAAACAGACGTGGTGTCGCGCCATGTTAGCTGGACAGAAGATAATTTAAGGAATATTCGTATCGCTATTTTAGAACTAATAATCAACTTCATCAGTCCTATGTTCCTCAGACCGACTGTGCCGACACCGAAAAGACTGATAGATAGTCTCGAAAAAACGCTGCAACAGTTCGCTATCCTCTGAACGTGTTTTGTGACTGACAGACATATGTCTACTTGCTAAAAATACAGTTTCTTTGATTATACATTACCACAATTATTCGCAAACGCTTCGCGCCAACCCTGTGGTTGCCACTAAATTCGAGGAGCGGCAAGTTTTATGGCTCGTAATTTAGTATTTATATAATGTGGCTACTAATTTTATGTCTAATTTATTATAATTGTCCAGCGCCTGCCCGCGCCGGCCGACTGACGAATTTATAGACACGTTTGATCGCCAGATAAAATTAAGTGGGTTGGTGCATTAATGGCGATATGGCGAGTTAAGTGTGCGAGTGGGCGGGTCGGGGCTGATCGATGAACTTTACGGTTTTGAAAAACGAGACGTCTCGTGTAAATAAAATAAATAAAAATCGTAATGTCCAGAATGTGCTCTTGCGCACGAGGGCACGGGGTCCACCTTGACTATGATAAAGGATTTGGCAGATCAGATAATTACAGTGAAGCGACTGCCACCTGACTTCCGTAATCCTGCTACCAGAAGAACCTGACCAGATTGGATCATGGTTTGATCAGTCGCCTGAATGCGCAGGTTTTGTCACGGTGCTTTCCCTCACCGTAAGAGCATCGGTTAGCAATCAACTAATGTACGTAACTCAGAAAAGAGTCATTGGTACATGGCCGCAGTGGGATTTGAACCCGGTACCTCTCGCTTACGAGTCGGATACTTACCTTAACCACTGGGCCACAGGAGAACAGAATAGAATAACTGTTTCAATGTGGAAACTAGTGGAATATAATATTATAGTGACTAGTATATCGGTGATATCGGAAACGATGTCAAGTTTCGAATCTATGCTGCTTGGGCCAAATGGCGGAAACTCACGGTAGTCATCTGATTCTGTGACCCTTAAATTCCTGTCAAGCTCAATTGGCTTACATACAATGCTCCTGTAATGCTCTATGCCTGCGCGACATGACCAGCGTTGACGAAACACATTCGCGAACTTATGCGATTCGATCGAGTACGTAACGAGGACATCCGTGGCAGCCTTGGTGTGAGGGATATCGCAGATAAAATCGAGAAAGCTCGCCTGCGCTGGTTTGGTCACGTGTTGCGTAAGCCTCAGGGATACATGGGAAACAGGTGCCTGAACCTGTCGGTGTCAGGAAAGATGCCCCGTGGTCGACCCAAGAAGCGATGCATTGACATCGCTGAGTCACATGCAAGAGCCAACGGCTTACGACGCGAGGATGCCGAACTCCCAGCGAAATGGAGAAGTATGAGTAGAAAAGCGGACCCTGGCAGAGGTCGGGATAAGCGCTAGGAAGATGATGATGATAAGTCACTATTATAGGAATTATTAATTATTTATGTTTGATTCAGCCCTTTAAAGTCTTTAATAAGGTAAGTACTTTTCTATGATGTAACTAATTACAGAGTTATATTAACTACGCTGTGGATGCTGTCGTGCCTCTCGATACCGTTTATCCAGTATCAGGGTCTCCAGCGGAAGACTATGTTTAACCTCCCTTCGTCAACGATATTAGGAGTAATACCTACCTAACGAGTGGTGAGCTCGCTGCGGTGCTGAAGTTCATTTTATAACAATACCTTCATTCATCTGACAGGGTAGGTATGTGTATATTTCACATACCTACTGCATTGTCATGGCTAACCCAAACATCCCGCGTGACAAACGTGCCGCCAGCGCGCCGTCTATCGTATCGTGAGGTGGCATTTATTTGTCACGGTGCCGTGACATCGCTGCAACGAGTGGTTGTCACGGCCTCCGATAGGTAAGGCTTTTTTCATTCACAGAAAATTCAAAGGAGCTTACGTGGCCTGTCGAAGTCGTAGTAATCCACTCACTGCACTACCATTGCTGAAATTCTTGTTTAGTCACATAAAGGTTTTAAGACTTTCGTGGTTATTCACTACACTTTCATCACACATGTTATCGAGGTAATAACAATACTAACCGTGGTAATAAGCTCGAGAACACGTGCGATGAAAGTGTAAAGAGACAGTGTCTGGGAAGGGAAGTGTAGAAACTAAAGAACATCACGAACAAAAGAAAAGAGAGTAAGACTGATTCTCAAAGCCGTAGTAAACTATAGAATATAACTTTAGAATATAGAAAATCTTTAAAAAGAACGCGTATTGTAATCATATATATTTGCACAACGGCAACAAAGACTTCATCCAAAGGGCAGCGGCAAAGCAAGGGTTGTTTAACATGCCCTAGCGGTGGCAGTAACACGAGTCGAAAAGTTCATTTGTGGACGACGTGGAGACACACGGGGCGATTCGCAACAGGGTATAGTGATGAACTATTAAATACTACTACATTATTTTTATAAAGAAATAGAATACAAGATTAATAGGAATATAGAGCTCGTCTAGTCTAAAATGACGCGTCCCACTACTTAGTTACTTGATTTCGATGTGTGAGTGCAAATATTAATAACGACACTTCATCTGTGTGGGAGCGTCGACTGCTCCAATCGAACGACGCGAGCTCCTACGTTGGTGTCTCACTGGCAACTGAATGACCAATTACAACGGTATTTGTATATGTATTGCGTCCATATTTTAAACTTGCTTGTGTGCGTTAATGCGATAGTGGGGCGCGTCATTTTAGATTAGACGAGCTCTACATGATATTTGTAATTAGCAAAAAAAATGTAATACTTATTTATACATAAGCACGATGGGGTTATCTTGTTGCGTTCAGTAAAAAAATGAAAATGAAAATGTTTATTTGTTTTGCTTAGGTTATACAAAGATAAAATACAGTAGTCCCTATCCCGACACGAGTCAAATAATTTTCTGCGATCCATCGAGTGTCACCATGTGTCAAAATTATAGTGAACTAAATTCTCGTATTCCTACCACAGAAGTTAGAGGTGATAGACGAATTTAGCGCCATTCTATCGCGCGCGCTATCTAATTTCGTTTCGAAGCTGCTGGACGTGTGATGCAGGTGAAATGTTGAGACATTAGGGAGAAGATGTTGTCCCGCAGACGAGGACGTGCCAACGTTTCTGGCAAGGGCTCTGAAAAGAAAAAATATACCTTGGCCGCGCAAATAAACTCTCTTAAACTAAATATCCCTAGACCAACCAAATCTGCTTCCATCTAACCCACCCGTGTGTCGGTGTCTGCACCACCGTCGTTTCCGCTGTTCGGCCGGCAGAGGGCACAAACACGGGCCCCGTTTCCCGCCCAACTGATTGGGCCGTTATTAAAAACTGACACGTGAGGCGGTCGCCAAATTGCGAGTCCGCGTTTCCGCTTCTCGTACCAGTTTGTTTGTTGGTCCTCGGTCGGTGGTTCGTATCTCGAGGGTTGGCTTTTGATTTTGTTTTCGTTTTGCGTCACACTATTTTAGGCGTCGAAAAAAGGATGGTTCGGATTGAATGTATCGGGTTAATTATTTGCGTAGGTATGCGGAAGAATGGTATTTTGTCTTGTTTATGGTTTCAAACTAAATATCTCTAGACCAACCAAATCTGCTTCCAACTAACCTATCTGTGTGTCGGTGCCGCCACCACTGTCGTATCCGCTGTCGGGCCGGCGGAGGGCACAAACACGGGACCCGATTCCCGCCAAACTGATTGGGCCGTTATTAAAAACTGACACCTGAGGCGGTCGCCAAATTGCGAGTCCGCGTTTCCGTTCCTCGTACCAGTTTGTTTGTTGGTCCTCGGTCGGTGGTTCGTATCTCGAGGGTTGGCTTTTGATTTTGTTTTCGTTTTGCGTCACACTATTGTAGGCGTCGAAAAAAGGACGGTTCATTATTGCGTATATGGTAGGATGGCAATTTTTTGTTTATCGTTTTATATATGAAAATTTCTTAGTTTCTTAATATGACCTGATTATAATAAGTCGAACACTGGTATTTACATTAAAAATATACTAAGTACTTATTTAAAATAAGTACATATAAAACAAATCCTTTATCTCAAAAACGATATTTCGAGGTGGATCCGCGCCATCTATACTCATCAGATCAAACATAGATTTTGGTATTTCTTATCTATTAGTTCACCTATTTGGCATCAGTGCGTATCGTCGTGTATAATTCGCGCGAAGTTATGATGATCGCATAATTTAAATATGATTTAAAATGATAAAATCAAGAAAAACATTTTCCATTAAAATTTTTCAACGAATTAAAAAAAGACGAGAATTTTTTTATCAGTGTCGAACCTTCTTAAGTCAATATAAATATGGTACAGTTGTAGTGAAATCTGCGCATTTGACGCCAAGTTGTACAAAATATTGGTAACGTAAGGAAAATATTCTAAATATCGCCAACAGACTAGATAGCTACAGAAATATTTCCGGTGGTATCTTGTATCGGCCAAATAGAGTTGAAAGTATCGGTCATTTTGTTGGGATTGTCGTAAACCGTATTTTATTTCCGCCCGCGGTATCGGGTCCCATGGCGCGTGCCGTACACACTAAGGAACCACTATACTATAATTTAGTATCTGGCTTTTGTGTGTTTGTATATCTTTTTTCCAAAGTGTGCATAAAGAGTGAGTGGAGTGACTAGAAAAAAGACACTAAGAATTTATTAGCCAATTAATTAGCCAATCAGAGAATTTTTAAAGTAACTCTATATGTAAGTATAGCAGCGGGATTTAAGCACGAAAATCATGACATGAAAGAAAAGCGGTAAAAATAAATGTAAAGAAGCAACAGTAATGCAAACAGTAAGAAATATCGATGGATTATCTGAATGAGAACCAAGGAGATCGAGTCCGACTACATCAAGTGATATATGAGCAGAACAATGGTACTGAACTACTGCCGAATGGTACTGAACTACTGAATTAATGCCGAAAATATAACTTTTCGATAGTGATAGACCAATTTTGAGATGTGTTTTAAACGTCACTATGATTCTGAATTTTTAATATCAACTAATATTGTAAATTCTTCACTAGACGGAAGCTACACTATTTCCGAGTAACACTACACTACAGTACTAAACTACAGATCCGATCTGGGCGCGGGTCTCCATTGGTTTTTAATAATATGAAGCAGCACCTATTAACAACAGGCAAATATAATACAATATAATATAAATGCAACTTTTGTGTTATTGAAGTTATTATAAGAAATTAGGTAACAATTTGTTTCTTTAATTTTGTTTTCCTAATAGATGTTTCCTAATGAGATTCTAGACGATTGAAAGATATATTTAATGTCCTAATCAATAAATAAATTTTAAATTTTGAATTTTCTTCTAAAATCTACATACCCATTATAAAGAGGTTGTGATATATCTTTTTAATAATTTATTGGTTACTTGTGGCCTAGTGTCAGAGCGAAAGGTAAAACTAAATGAAAATCAGTGGTGAGCAGTCCTTGGTGTCTGCTCAGCTTATACTGAGATTGATACCCTCCACACGCCAATTGTTTTGTAGTTTTCTTTTTGTTGAATGTATCTGGAGTTTAAGTAATTTGTAAGGAATCCTTGGAATTTTTTTTATTAAGCTGTGTGTGGAAAATAAATGATTTAATTTGATTTTATGGGGTAATAGCTACGTTCTACAGGTGGTCTGCCTGCTTATTTGCCCCCGAAAGGAGACATGACATGGGCACAGATGAAAGTAAAACAACTCAATATGTTACCCCTTATGTATACCCCTATATGTAAGAATAATAATAATACGAATGTACCATCACGGTGTTCCTGACGTTTCCCAAAACCTCTTCACGGCAGTCTTCTCGTGACCACGGTGGTTGTAACCCTACCGAAACGTTGGGAAAACAAATCGAAAAGGTACGTCCCGTGTAAATCCCGTCTAATATAATAATAATATGTTCCCCAAAACTGTTAAACCAGTCTCAGGGACCCCATGCAACGAAAGATCTTGGTCAACTTTGCCAACGTAATATATTACAATGTTACATATAACATAAAAACACAAAGGTCCCCAAATACGTACGTAGAACAATTCGATTATGACGCTGGACAAATTACGATGTCTGTAAGTGGCAAAGTTTAATCGATTCCATCGTCTGCGCACTTTTCTTCACCCTGTGGGCTCGTTACCGCGGCCTGCTTTTTAGTTTTAGTGCTTGTTTGGGTTTATGGCTCCTATATTTGTTTTAAAACACATTAACTCTGTTATAATTCTGTTATACGGACTGTTTTCTCTCTATATGCAATGAGATTTTGAGATGTGTTTTAAACGTCACTATGTTTCTGAATTTTTAATACCAACTAATATTGCATTAACTCTGTTATAATTCTGTTATACGGACTGTTTTCTCTCTATATGCAATGCAATGGAGCGGCAGTGACCGAAGGGTTTAGGTATCCGACTTGTAAGCTAGAGGTACGGGGTTCGAGTCCCACTGCGGGGATCTATCAAATACTCTTTTTTGAGTTATGTACGAGTACATTAGTTGAATGCTAATCGATGCTCTTGCGGTGAGGGAAACCATCGTGATGAAACCTGAATGTTCAGTCGCCTGAATGTGTAACCATGATCCAATCTAGTCAGGTTCCCCTGGTATCAGGACCACGGAGGTCAGATGGCAGTTGGTCCACTGTAATTAATCATCCACTGATCAGCCAAATCCTGGATCATGGTCAAGGCGGAGACAGGGCCTTCGTGCGCGAGAGCACAACTGTGATATTAAAACCAACACAAATATTTTTTAAGTTATGCTAGCCATCTTACCTGCTGGTATGTTACCATTAGGATGAAAATAGCCAGCAATACTATTAAATACATACTTATTAAAAATAGTAACACAGAGACCCGTGACTCAAAATCAGACCCTCTAGCATGGTCTACCACTGTCCTTTGTCCTTTAAATAATTATTTGGATTACAATACAATACAAGTCTGAAAATAGACACGTACCTACGTAAAGATCTAAGAGTACAGAGGTACAGACGGTGTAAAGCGACTTCGTTTTATACAATGTAAAGATAACGAGATCTTAGTCACCTTTTTGTTTCAAAATTATATCTCGAGAGTCAATGTTACGATACTCGTACCTGCTTTACTTAATTTTGAAATCATTACTCTTCAAAATCACCTTCAATTTTTTTATACGTTTACGTCTCTCATCATTTCTCCACACATTGAGGATAAATCACATATTACAAATATCGAAGTGTCTGTTTGCACTCGTGTTTTAGTGAGCGCTTGCTAATCGCAAGCGAAACTCGATGCTAAGTTGTCGGCAAACACGCGGCTGTTTGCTTTACTCGATGGTACATGGTGTTGCCATTACGCACATTGTGAATTAGGTTAACAACCAGTATTTAGTATTACAATATATCTTTTAAGAATAGCCCTTCAAACCAGACAGATTAATCACAAGAGCGCCTAAAAATGCATGTAGAGAACTCAATTAATTTTCTTAACAACATTGAACTTTATCTTATTATTTTCAAAGGTACTAGCCTGTATTACCTATACAGAAATAATTGAGAACTTGATTCTGTTTACTGAACCGCGAAAGATGAGATTTTGAATAGACTGTACTATGAATCAGCCCATGGGTAAGGCGTACCTAGGTTTTGTTTAACCGAAATTCGACCTTTTTATATACGGCAGACAAACAGGCAAGTGGGCCACCTGACGGAAATTGGTCACAACCGAGTATGGACATCAGCAACATCAGGGGAGTTACCAATGCGGTGCCCGCCCCTGAAGAGACCTCTAATATACCTCTTGAACGATCTCATGTCATAGTCCAAAGGGAATACTGTGGTTGGGAGCTAATTCCACATCTTTACAAGACGTAAGAGTTTTCCAATAGTTTTATTTATATCATCCTATATGTGACAGTATTATTAACGTGTCCGCCATGTGTTTTTAACCCAAATTGATTTGTTTTCGCGAGGCAAATTGGCCAACACACAAATTGCTTGGCAAATCGTGTACGAAGCGCCTACAACTTTAAGTGGGTATGCTTTGTAACGGCATCACTCACTGTACTTAATAGTTGAGTTGAATCACAGTTATCAGGTTTTTTTTTTATTGTTTTATTAGTTTAGAGGATAAGTTTAAGATTAGTTATAAGAACAAGAGTCTCCGTAGGCTGGAAAATGAGCAGCAGCGTTTGTGTATTTTTATATTTACAACACTGCGATGTCAACCGCAAGCGTCGAGATTATAGCAATAACCTCCGCTCTCGTGTGAGAGGCCCTAAGTCCTGCAGTGGACTGTTATGGGCTGTGATGATGATGATTTATAAGTAGATTTAGTTTAGGACATTGTTCCAGGCATCATGTTACCTGGTTTAATCGTTCACTCTATAGTGAACGTCAACCACGTTAAAATTATTAGGACCACATCGTATTTACGACAATAATAAACTTACAATAAAGTTGCTAGTTTTTCCCGATTTGGGTTTCCTGACTATAGCTTAACTTAGGTATACTTAATATTGACATAGTATAGATGCATAAACAAATGTTAAAATTTAGTAAAATACACACTTTAAACGCCTACCTATTTCTAGTGCAAGAAATTTACGTAACATATATTAATCAACAAACCGTTCTCTGAATTCTCTGAGTTCTCCGAGTTCTATACCACTGAAGACGTATGCGAGATTCCTAGTGAAATTTCGACACTAATTCACAAACAAACAGAACTCCCAACAAATGTAGTAGCTGAGCACACACCAACCCAAACTTCCATAGAACTGGGAACGCGATTATTAGACCTTCCACATATGGCAAATATTTGTATTTGTACGTCTTTGTGCTCTATCCGCGGCCTCTTTAGCGAGTGCGTGATAAAACCAGGACATAGCCGACGTTCCCAGAAGGACCGACTGCCAACAGCGGGTCCGAAATTCAAAAATTCTGTTCGGGACACAAATTTGTTCGGCAAACTTCGGGTTATCGGAATGTCACGAAGCGAAAGGGGTTATTATCGGTGTGGTATTGGCTCGCTAACAGGGGACAAAGGCGCCGACGCCGTCCAAACGCGCGGTCTCGTTTTGATGGTTTTTTGTGTTAGTGACGCAACGATAGGGCGACAGTTTGTCACTGTGGAAAGGATTCGATATACGTATATGGAGAACGCTTTAAAATACGGAGTAGTATCTAAAGGTCTACATATAGAGATGGTATACGATAAATGCCATAAATAATCAACGAAGATTTTATTTTTTGCATATATTTGTGCCCAACAACAATAACTTTGAGAACTACACAGCTTACACTGAAATACCCAAGAATATGTAGTAGGTGACTAACGATGTCAGTCTCATTGGTTTACTGATATGGTTTCTAAATGCTACCCAGTTTCTAAATGCAGTTATTAACTGACTACCACAACATACAGCAAACTATGTAATAACATACCACTAATAATAAGAAACTACTTAACAAATTCCATAAAGCTTCGACAAAAAATATCTTTTTCTATTTCATATCAAACACAAAAACTGCACAAACAAAACCTAAATACCTACTCTACCGATTCTTCTTTCGTCTCTACATTACGTAGAGTCACGTGGAAACGCTAACGGTCATATAAACAAGCCATCAAACACGATAACTGCTAGAGACGCGAGAGTTGCACGTGATAATAAAGCTAATAAGTTAAAAGGCAATTTGATTAGCGTCTCGGTAGAGTCGGTAGAGTTGAATTTTGACGATGACGTAGAAGATTGTTCGGCACAATGGAAATGTAGAGACTTTAAGGGCCCCGTAGGTTTTCCTACGTCGTTGAGTACAAGAAAAATTCCACTTTGTAGCGATTGTAGACGCTTTGGAGTTGCACAAAACGTTGGACCGCTCTGCACAACCTGGAACAAATTTTTTTTTGCTACTAAAGCTTCGATATTACATACTTACATATCCTCTTATGTGGGTTCTAAAGGTAAAATAAAACTGGTCTCCCTCACATACTCATGGCAGATCTTTTCAACCACATTAAAGTCACTTTCATATTTGTATGTATGGAAAGTGGAATTTTTCTTGTGCTCGATGTCGTAGGATAACCTGCGGCGCCCTCACTGACTAGTAGTGGAGTATGTAGATTTCAGACCTCTATTATTTTTTCTTGCAGGCCTTTAGTAGTGTTTTTAACAGATGAGGCCCCACCACTAATTCCCACTCTTGAAACTCCTGTCTTGTCCTGAATGTAGGTCCTTAAGGTCTTTAAATCAAGAGATGTTCCAGCATGAAAAAAGCATGAATTCTATTTGAAGTATGAATTGTATTTGTAATTAGGTATGTAAGTGTAATTAAGTATGCAAAATGTTCACGGGGAAGACAGGTACAGCTACTAGCACTAAACTACTTGTGCACTTAACAATATGTAGTAGTTATGTATGTAGCTTAACTATTTTGACAGTGTGAAACTATATTTCATCAAACGAAATGTAAAATTTTCCAGTTACAGCTGATTACTCCATATTTCTTATAGTGTTACTGGTTTATTATGGTTTTACATCAGGTGTTCCAGTTTCTAATTTCTAATAACTATACAACAAAATAGGTTTCATTCAAATCCGTCCAGTAGTTTCGCAGATTAGCATGTACAAACAGACAAACAGAATTACTATTTCTTCATCGCCCTAAATTATATTGTCATTAATAAAATGAATGTACAGACACACTTTTTTACTATTTAATTATATGTACAGATGTATGTATTTTACATAATTGAATATTTTACCTTTATATCTTTTCTTAGAATCAGAATTCTAAGATTAGGTTCCGAATACGCCAAAAATGCATATCGTTATAGGACCCCGGTTAATTGGAATGCAACTCGCTCTTGGCCCATTGTAGAAGCCGATAATGGCTCTAACAACGTCTGTTTACCGCGAACGCCTCGAGTAACAACCGTTTCGAGTGTGGTCTAAACTAGTGTTGGCCATATGTCGATAGTTCTTGACAATTTATCGATAAATTACAACTGGAGTAGTTCATAGAATTGGTAAATAAATTAAAACTACTCTTTCTTGCAATTGTTAAGTTATTTGTGTAATCAATTACTATTGTTATTATTATTACATCAGTATGGCATGATGATGAGTATCTCCGGTTTCCCATGTCTTTTTCTCTTCTTATATAAACAGATTCTCAGCTCTACGGGGTCCCTTGTCCACAGCATCGCACTTCTACAGATCTTCGTTTTAATAAAATCTTATGTTACAGAACATGCGTGTATGGCTCATGGAATACGCTAATTTTATCTCAATTTATATTAAGGCTTAGACACAATTTTGAGACCAGGGTAATCGCTAAGTCGAATGTGAGAGCCAACAATTTACGACTTGAGGATGCTAAAAGCCGTGGATAGGATGATGGTGACAGTGGGTGAAGTAGTAAATTACGAATTCATCGAAAAACTTTTCAACTTCACAATGACCCAGTTTCCATGTGAGAAACGCCATTTGCTAGATTAACATTTATCGAACTATTTAGTCGATATCGATAAACTGTTATTTCGCCCATCACTGTGGTCTTCGGAGGTGAAATTCAAATTTCAGCCACTCATTATCACAATCGACGCGTAAACTTGCCGAGGCGTTGTTAATTCGACCAAATTGAAGTTACCATTGATGATATGGACTCCTCAAATAGACGGAACACGACTCTAACTGATGGCATAATGATGGTAATTGGCAGTGTAAATGTTGGTAACTGTTATCATTGGCAGTCAGTTATTCGGTAAAGAGAAATCGGTAGTAATTGGTTGTTTAGGAAATTTTTACTCATAACAAGGTAGTCAACGAGATTGTCCGCTAGTGATAATAATTATCATCTTAGACGAAGGACGTCCACTGTTGAATATAAGCCTCACCTCAAGACTCCCACAAAAAAATTGTGCCTCTTGCATATATCAGCTAAACTCAATAACTTACGATCAGACAGCCCACCCGTTGGACAGCTGTAACTGTCGCTCATAACGTCTCCTATGTATAAAAAATGCAAAACCGCATATGCGCATTAGGATTACATCAGCAAATATATCTAAAGTTGAAACGTGACATCCCCAATAAGCGAATAAATATTCAATAAAGGTCTATATCGAGTAACATGATATATCGTGACGCTCCAAGCCCCGCTCCCTCTAGCCGTAGATTTATCGACATGTAAATCACTTTAATTGGCGACCATGGACATTTTTTAGTGTAATTGGCAGCTTGTCTATTTTTCATATGCGAGCTCGGATTTTTTCTCTGCTGTATTTACGTACGTAATGGTGGTTATTGGATAAAATTTATGAATAGGTATAATTATGTACGATAATAAAGACTGGTAGAGCTCGTCTAGTTTAAAATGACGCGCCCCACTATCGCATTAACGCACACAAGCAAGTTTAAAATATGGACGCAATACATATACAAATGCCGTTGTAATTGGTCATTCAGTTGGCGGTGAGATTCAAACGTAGCAGCACGCGTCGTTCATTGGCTCCCACACAGATGAAGTGTCGTTATCAATATTTGCACTCACACATCGAAATCAACTAACTAAGTAGTGGGGCGCGTCATTTTAGACTAGACGAGCTCTACTTGACAATTACTTGACTCAGTATAAAATTGTATGAATCATCAACAGTCATAGTAATCCACTGTTGGGCTTAATCATTCCCCATTCATCTCATGCTGGACATAAGCCTACCTTCACGCCTTCCCCACAGAAAGACTTTATTCCTCTTGCATTCTTCAGTTAACTACGACCCTTATAAAGCCGTCCTTGGGTGAAATAAATATATAGTGGCTTGGTGTCCGGTAGAGTAGAATTGCAGCAACCCCTTCGAATTACGTGAAAGGTAATGTCTTAGAGGCGAGGCTAAGACTCTAGGAATTTCATAGACCTTACGTGGAAGCTTTTGTTATCGTGTATTTTAAACAGTGCGATGTTTGATCTGCCACAATTTAAAAATATAATTAAACAAAAAAATGCCTATGAATGTAAAATGTAAATACACCGTCACGGGATGCTAGCCGGCTCCCGAGACTGTTTTCCCAGTCTTAAGGTCCCCAATGAATGACCTTTGCCAACCTCGCTTCGCTGACAGGAGGCACACCTAACGAGTGGCGTGCCGAAGGTCGATAAGCCTCAAAGCACGAAACAAACACCAAGTACTCAATAATCAATTTAGGTACCGGCATAGGAGTGCGTTGTTTAACTTATCGGTCTCACACGCTGCCACTAGATTATGGTCGATATGTATGAAGGTCGATATTTAAAATATATAAGGGACTTGCCGCCACTTCGCACGGGTTTCCTCGACTTTTCTTTACTATAATATGCATGCGTTAAACATATAAACCTGTTGGATAAAATTCTCTAACTAATGTTGGAGATCGCATTAAAATTCGTTGGTTTAGAAGGGGTTAACGGAAATACATATTGACAGACCGACGCGACGAGAAACATTCATTTATACTATGTATACACACACAGCCCGTTCGTCTTCCATCAAAACGATATACGGTATAATTATTTTTGTGCGCAAAACGCAACAACTTATCCGAACCCGCGCCGCCGTTTGTTTCAAATCCGCCCACACACGTCCTGGCCCCCATAAAACATTGTCGGGCACAGAGTTAGCGATCTACAGTACCTGGTGCGTCGTTTATCATCTGCTCTTGCACTTTACGGCGGCATCGCGTGTCCTAGGAACATAAAGAGGCTATGAAACCATCAGTTTATGGGGGATATATAACATGGTGTAGGGATGGGGTGGTGGGGAGGTTGGTCTAATTAGAAAACTATGGGAATGAGACCCATACCGATATGGTACATTGCTTGTTCAGTTTATTGTCACAGCCCATAACAGTCCACTGCCGGACTTAGGTTCTCTCCCACAAAATTAGAGGCTATTGCCCTTATCTCCGCGCTTGGCAGACGGGTTGGAGATCGCAGTGTTATAAATATAACAATGGATAACGGTGCTACTCATTTTCCAGCCTATGGAGACTCTTTTTTTTTCGAATACATTAGTCGCCTTATACGACACTCACGAGTGTAAGGGGTTGCTGCTATTCTACTCTGCCGGACACCACACGGCCGGACACCACATTCTCGGAGTAGTAATCTGTTTATTCACATTAGGTGTAAGGTTAAGTGGTACATTAAGGTTAATGTAAAGCAACTAAAATACATAACATTTAATTAGATACACAGAAATACCATAAACGGTTCTAAATATTTATACATGTAAATTGAAATTTTATTTTATATACATATCAGGCAAATATTAATAGCTACTTTAGTTTTATTTCTCCGAAACTTGTTTGACAAACTGATTTGAGTACTTATTGGAAAATTCACAACAAAAAATAAAATTTAGGGCTCAAATAAATAGGCATTGTATGACGCGCCAAAGACAGTAAGAGTGAAACCTAAAAAATATCTATCATCCACATAAATTAAAGTCATAATGCATCATAATACAAACCATACTCTAAAAACATCATAATGTTACAGACCGAAGCAGTCCAGTGTTGGTCTTGAAAATTAATTTAAACTAAAACCAAAACCAAAAGGAAATTAATCGACCACTGTCCCAGCCCTATTCTACACGGCCCCAGGGTAGCGTCTAGCTAATTGCACATCAGGTCGCTATTTACTTATTTACACAGCTCTAATGACATAATGAACTAACGATAACGCGCCTCAGTTCATTATATTATTTAATAGCACGGAAAATTATTTGAGAACTTCATGCTTTGACGGATTTAGTACAGCAAGCTGTTGAGTAAGAGACGCTGTTTATTATTATTAGTTAAAGTAGGTATAAGCATTCGTTGACGACCTGAGTTGTTTATTGGTCTGCCACGCGAGAGGTCAGAAATTGAAATAAATAATCGTAGACAAATTCACATAGCGCTATCTAGCCCCAAACTAAGCAAAGCTTGTATTATGGGTGCTAGCTAACTGATATACTTTTATTAAATACATACTTATAATACATAGAACACCCAGACCCGAAGCAGAAATTAAAATTCATATTTTAAATTTCTGCCTGGCCGGGAATCGAACCCGGGACCTATTGCGTGGCTGACTGGCATGTTGACCACTGAACCACTCAGGTTTTCACCAGGTAAATGATAAATTTTAATTACTGTTACGGGTCTGGGTGTTCTATGTATACTAAGTATGTATGTAAAAAGTGTATAAGTAGTTTATCAGTTGACTAATACCCATAACACAGGCTTTGCTTACTTGGGGCTGGATGGCGCTGTTTGAATTTGTCTTATTTATTTATTGTCTACATGTTTGTCTATTCACGAATGTAAATTAACTAAATAAATACGTTTTTTAAATTACTTGAGGAGTATGTACGGTCTTACGTGTATGTTACGTTTTCTTACAGCAATATTTGGAAACCGAATTGCAAACAAACAAAATTATAGTCATCAGCCTATAATTTCTTCCGACATATAAGCAGGTTTACACAAACCTTTATCCCATGAAAATCCGTCTAAATATACCATAAATCCAATTAAAACAACCCCGCTACAATTACAAACGTAATCTAAAAAATCCTAGCACAAAAACCTTGAACCTACACGTGCTTTGAATAAGCCATCGATCAATTAAACCTCCACCACTTATCATGCCATCACGAAAGAACAAAAAAAAAGGAAAAGAAACTCACGAATTCATTATACAAAAGCATTAACAAACAAATGTTCACACTTAACCTTTCTTTGGTGCTGATATGCATCTCTCAACCGATGTTCATTATGACCCACCTTGGTTTACTGTTGTTCGGTTATAGTGATCTTTAAACAGCTTAATTTAAGGATTAAAATCGCCTGATTAGCTTGTAAGGTTAACTTTGTAGGTCCTTTTTATTAATTTTATAAAGATGCGGCTGTTTGTTTGTTGGATCTTATAAATGAGGCTTCTGTGAACGATGTGGGGAATTGTAAGTTTCTTGTGTGACTTTAAAGTCAGATTTTCAGAGTTTATATAGGCGTAAATGATTTTACATACTTACCATCTATTTATTTCTGCCACCGAGCAACAATAATGTTTACGATGTTGTATTTCGTTAATCACAGGTATTAGGTTTACCACATGTAGTTCTCACAGAGCAACAGCGCTAGCAGTTTTGCCATTTTATGGCAAGAAACCGTGGGCTGCGACCACACTTCCGAGGCGACGGCGACCGACGATTTGGTGCAAACTAACTTACGTAAACGTATGTGGTAGCCGTACTGTCGGGAGATTTACGACGCTACAAAATCGCCATTGCGTCGTAGTCGCCTAAGCAGTGCAGTTGCGGCCTAAGCCCTCGAAACGTCGATGTTACTGCCGACAGTTACCACTTTTAATTATTACCTAGGAAGGCATGCGGACGGACGGACCACCCACGGGAAAGCGGACATCGTCGTCCAGGACATCTGCAATCTAAGGGCTCCCCTTGGATGCGGTGACGGCCTTTGAGGTACCTGTAAACATGTAGGACACGACATTACCCTCAAATTCGTTTGTCACTATACTGCATTAAATAAACGCGTATCCCGCCTCTTGCTATCACGATTGCACCCACGAAGCCTGCCCATACATCTCCCATCCCACCGGCGTAGGGCGGCATCGAAGTGTCGAGTCAAGCGTTTAATTTATGTTAAAAATGCCTTGCAGCCGCGCGATCAGCTGATAAGGGGAGATTAATCGGCGACCGGCGGGGTTAAAAAATTCGACGACAACCGAGCGGTGTGGTACGACGACTCAGGACTAATGACGGGATGAAGTGACCATCGTTTACTGTCTACTGTCTGGGGAATGTGGGGTTAGCTGTGTTAGAGCGCTTGCGAACTGCAACATTCCTTATCCTTAGGTCTGGCTGTCTGTTCATTGTCTCCTCATAAGCCGCGCAACGGATTTTGATGGGGTTTTCGCTATGATTTAGAGAATTTTTTCGCTATGGTATAGTGCTTGCGTGCATGCATATATTATAATAGAGAAACTCCAAGAACACCCATGCGAAGCCAAAATATGACGGTAATCTTGTACAATCCGAAAAAATGCTGTACGGATCAGATACTGCATTATTTCTTTGACAATTTATAAAATTGTGACAGTTTTGTCCGAGTTTTCTGAAGTTTAATGTAAACTAATTTCGATTGTATGTGTACTCTATTTTGTGTTCAGCTAGTTCTGTAATTTGTGTTCAAACCAAGTATTTCTTAAATGGGAGGCACCGCCATTGGAATGTCAAATCTAGGGGCACGGAAGTGATCCCATCAAAAACATTTCAAGTAAAATTGGTTCTTTAAGGCTCGCAAGCTCATAACGCTTTCACTTTAAAACTTATTAAGATTTCGTAAAAAGCCTTATCTGGATGGAGTAGAGTTAGGTATTTCGATGGTTATAGAGGGAACCACAGTGATTGCACTCGCAGGAACGTCAAGTAAAATAAATTCCTACTAGAAACACGTAAAACAATCAAAATAAATTACAGCGCCGCCATTATTAGCGCCATTTTAAAAGGTACGATCAACATTATCATGATGGAAAAATAAAAGGAACATAAATTATCCGGCCACCGCCATAACTATGTGACAAGTCAAATTTGAACTAATGAGTGTCGTTCTTGTCAAAGCGTTGCGTGTCCAAACGCAATAACTAAAGATAAAGTCCACTGTTAATACATCCACGTCATATTCATACAATTTTATGCCATAAAAACTTGCTGCTAAGCAGTATAATGGTGTGAACTAGTTTCATAACAGGACAGTCGCCGTAAAATAAAAGAATGAAGTCATATAATTACCAACAATGCTGATACATTATCTCGGACGGTAGCCGACACTATAAATGGCTGTTTTATCTCTTTTTTAATAATTCTAATGACCACTGGCAGGTTAAGTGATGAGGGCATAAAGGAAAAAAGAAATGACAACTGTATAGTATGTGGTAATTACTTTTGTAAACGTAAATTAATAGTGGGGTCAAAAAGACCATAAACCGCACAGGGCTGGGTTCTGGTAATTTACAGATGGTTAACATTTTATTACACATAATTATTTTACTGTCTCTATATAGGTACATGGTTTTGTAAGGTTACTTTGACATTTCGTTAATAACTCGAAATTAACATTGATAGCGCTTTAAAAATAATAACGGGGATAACTTTATTATAAGTACTTATCTTTAAAAAAATGAGTACCAATTACGACGTGAACGACGAGATGATCTTCCGTTTTTCATGAAGTGAAGTGCTTTTGTATAGTTATTATGACAACTATTATATAAATGTGACGTAGGTAGCTGACATACGTTAAAAACCAGTTAAAACTGAACTAGATCCAATTTCAAAATTAAATATCGGTATAGGTATTATAATGTTGACAGACCTGCTGACAGAGGCGCTGTTGTTAATAACAAAATTAAGAATATTTCATAATGGCGACACTTAGGTACAGATCTTTTGATACTTAGATGAGGGCGTGATTGTCAAACATCAACTCCAGCTGTCTATTAAATGTAAAGCTTTACTAAGGCGGCGTTAGTTCTGATTTCGGACACGTGTCAAAAGATTCTTGTAGGTCCATTGTTCCAGTTTGTGGCGCTGTACTGCCAACATAATACATACGTATTGATTTTTAGGATCCTGGGCTTCCGGAAACCAGGATTTAATGCCAAGATGATGATGATTTAATTTTGAAACAGATTATAGTGCGCGCAAGGTAAGTCTGTACATATTTTATGGTATCCCTGTCATTTTTTTGTTGGTAGTTGTTACGGGCGATGGGGATTTGTTGTCTGGCAAAAAATGTTAGTTTCTATTTAGGCTACAAGAAGAGTTATCTTGCGGATAGTCTACGTAAAAATTTTCAACTTTGAAAAATTTCGAATCGCTGGTGCGATGACTATATGGGTACAAGAAGTAGATACACGCGGTAGTACATGAAGCTAACAAAAAACGACGTTACATGTTAGTTCACAATGTGCATAATGATGACACCGTATCGCAACAAACCTACAGACAATCTGTTAGACTGTCTGCTCTAGAAGATTAATGTGTTATGCGCTCTGTTTTTGTGTAGATCATTTGTTTGTCCACATTTATAAGTCGTGGATGCAGTAAAGGCATTCTAATTTATTCCTCCGATATTCTGCATAAACATTACGTCCCACAGCTTTGGTTGCGACAGATAAAATTAATAGCATGTATTTTCTAGTAATTTACATGATCCTATCAACGTCGGGATTATTATTCAAATTAAATACGATTATTTGTGGGATTAATGTTTAATTTGAAATTACTGTATAATTATGACACAAGTAGGACTCTGCCAGGACTGAGGAGAATATTATTGCAAGGTCGTTTATATTGCCAGGCGAAAATAGACAATATTGCGCAAGTAGTTGAGGTCCAACTCGAAAAAATTTATAGGAAGGATGTAGTAGTTTAGTGTTCTCATTGTAATACTACATGTATTTTTACATCCTGTAATCTTACACGGTAGATGTAAGAAGGTGATTATGAGACCAAAATGTCAATCCCAGGCTTGTAAGTAGGTATAGCAAGTGTTGCTATAGGTAATTTGGTTATGATGCCGTTGGATATCAATGTCATCATAATAACTACTCTAAAGTAGTACAAAACTAAAAACCATTACTACTATTAAAAAGTAGAAAATTGCAAACAAGCAGACTAATGTAAGTAAAAAACCAAAACATAAAATTTAGAAAAAGCCTCAATTTAGAAACATATACGTCGTCGCGCAGGTAGGTACGAAATAAAAACATGTTGACTACCACTGTACAAACACATTCGTAGATCAATAGAAACCGCAGCCCCAGGAAACTATCCAAAACCCAAAGCCAAATAACTTAAATTGTCTTAACGACTCATCACAACCTGAACAAATACACTCCGCAAACTGTCACCACTTTTTCAACATCCCCAATAATCGAAGATTTACGCCTCGTAAGTGTCAAAATAGCCAACCGAAATATCCCGCTAAGCCCGGAGTTACCGTGACACACGATTGGCGCAGTCGACGCAGCCGCTGGCATTTATAATCTGTGCGTTAAACCGGCGTATGCGCATGTTTTGACAGCTTAATACCGGATCTGGATAGAATAGAGTATTCTGTGCAGAGAGTTTGCAGCAAAAATTTAAATTAAGAAACTGAAACCTTTTTTTAAACACATTAAAATTAAAATAAAATGCATATCAATGTTCTGGACAAGGTAGCAAGCGCAATTACAGGTATGAGGCATTTCATCTTAGTCGTCAGAGTCAGAACGCACCTGCGGTTTTGCACTTTTGTTCCTTGCAAGCTAAATGTAGGAATCGTAGATGTTATGGGCGACGAAAAAAAAATGCACGAAAATCCAAGAACTACATTACATTACAAGATGTACACATCACTGCCAAATTCCATCTAAATTCATTCAGTAGTTTTGGCGCGAAGAAGTCACAAACAACAATACAAGCAAATATCGGTATTTATTCATTCATTCATATCCTAACAAATTTACGTATTTATAATATTACGTAGTAGGATTACGAGTAATGCGGCCACTTTCAAAATCGTACGTTCATTCGCATTTCCTGACGTTTTTTCTAAATAGAAATATCAATTACGGGAACAAAAATAAAGCAAGCAACGCTCACTAACTCGTTAGAAGATACGATCATTGATCTATTAGTAAGCGAACTCGCTTTTAACTACGTAGAGAAATGCCAACATTATAATTACCATTGATTCCGATCGGCGGTCGTCTCTGCTATCGGCGACACGATCTGCTATCTACTGTCATATCTACCCATTTGCATACAATGTCTACTCTGTGTCCGACGCTGTTGCCACAGGAAGCGGACTTAAGGCGATTACATCTCGCAACGAATGGTGTGACTAGGCCCTCTGGCTTGCATGTCAAAACTTTGTATAGGGACTGCTTTGTGTTTAGCTATAGCAAAGTGAAGTTTAGTTTGTAATTTCTCATAGCCGCGGGAAAATAGGCCAAAATTGCTGTTTGCTGTTTAATAAGAACTGATTATTTGTGTCATTATTATGTCAGGACCGTAAAGTAGAAAAATCTGGTCTCTGCCTATCCCTAAAATAAGCAATATCATGCACCTGATGTCGTAGGACAATCGTTGAATTAGGCCGATCATGATACGACCAGGCAAATCGTTTGATAAGAGGTTTAACTTAGTTTTTTTTATATTTGACTAGCAAGGCAATTGACCGTTAGGTTAGTGTTGTGCCAAAGCACGGAAGGGCTTCTGTCAACTTAAGACCGTATCGACGTGTCGAAAAGATCGACGAACAGCCTACGACATAATATAGTTATGTATGCTGGGTACGCTGATTGAGTGCTCCATAGGTAGATAGAGGTAGGCCGAGGTGCTGGGAATCTGACAGCCAAATTGTTTAAAGTATAATCTTATTTCAAAGTTTATAAAGACCATAGGGAGTCGATATAGGTAAGTTGGAGACACAAAACCAAAAGATGTTGAAAGCTTTGAGGGCTTTTATATCCTATAATGAACTTTTTACGGCTGAAATGATGATGGCGCTATCAATAAAATATGCCAAATGAAGGCTCTATTTTAAAATTTCCACTCTTATTCCTTACGTAAATTGCTGAATCCGCACCTGTCCAATAAGTGGTTACAGCTCGCACGACCATAAATATTGTGATCGCCACAAAATCTGCATAAATATTCCGAATGGATCGGTAATTAAAATCGAACACATTTTTAACGGCTCCACTTCGAAATTTATTATGAAACTAATTTATGTACATTCACTTTACAACCGCTGAATACTGAATGAGTTTAGTAATTTATTAAACGCCGTCAAGTCTCGTCTTTTATGGGGTTTTAATTAAATTAAATATACTGTAACTTAGTCTAGAAAAGGCTTGATCTAATTGAAATGAATCTGTGTTAAAACATAAATCCCTTGTTTAAGTAAAGTTTATTGTGAAACAGACATGACTCCTTTGAATAACTTAAAGAACCATTGAAGTATTTTTTATACTACACAACCCAGCTGATGATAAGCGGTAACTGTCGCCCATAACATCGGCGATTAATACATTTAGGTCGCAGGCAATAAAATTTAAAACTGCAGGTGTGTTGCCGGTGTGTTCTGTGTTAGTTTAATTAAAGTCATCGACATAGGTTTAAGAGTGGCAAAACTGAAATAGCAATGGGCAGGACCCATAGTAGAGATGGACGGGCCACCTTGTAAAGGTCGTAGAAAGGAGGATAACTACAAGAGGCACAGAGTCTAGTGGTGTGAATAGGCACAAAATCTAGTGGTATGAAGAGACATATATCCAGCAGTGAGTGTCTTGCGTCTAAGATTATTGTATTTATTTATTTAATAGTTTATTGCACACAAAATGGTAACAAAGACATGGCATATATATACATATATTGTAATGACGATGACATAAATTAAAATCCTCAAAATTCACCGTATCAAACATACCTTTTGACCTCAGACGTTTTGGTTTCTCAACTGTAAGTCTGAAAGCATTTGAATAATAAATAAATACCTAAACACTAATGAAGTTCTAATGCAATTTATTTAATTCTGTTGAAGTTTTAATACGATATAGTACTCACCAAGCATAATGTCTGATTATAACCACCGACAGGGTTGTCAACGTGACTAAGTTGTCATTGCATTCAAACGTACCTAAATAATGTCTAAAGCGATATAATAAGAAATAGACTTAAGTAATTCAATACAAAAAATACGAATAAGAAAAATACCCACAATAAACAAAGAAACATAAGGTTATAAATCTGTCTATCACAAGCTCAGTATTTATACAAAATAAATACCTATGTCTTCCAATATATTAAGGTAAACCCACACGATCATTATCAAGTACAGTTACGAACCCGAAATGGGTTCTACTAACTACCCTAAAAACCAGCCACCGTATAAGTTACATAACAATTAACTCACAACGAGTTAACTGTCGTTGTAATTCACAAAACCACATTAACACACGATTAACATATAAATGTTTTCTTTAGAAAGCGTTAAGTATTATAATTTGGTTGTCTACTGAATGCTAAAAGGCTACTTACGCATATGACTTATACGGAGTTGTTTACTAAAAATAGAAACTTTTCTTCTACTTTAGTAGTAACTAAGGTGGAGTTAAGTAAAGCTAATGTAAAAGTAAATGGAGCTAAGTTCATAGAAACAAATTAGAACTTGAAGTCTGACTGAAGATTTATTGGTACTGTATAGCTAGTTAGTCTGTCTTACTAATTAAAAAGTCGTTGATCATGAGACTTGTGTAACTCCACAACACGGCGACACTTAGTTCCAGTTTTCGTCAGATAAGTTTGTAATGTCGTGTGTGTAACTTGACATAAGCCAGTAAGTAATATGATGATACCAACATGCCATAGTAGAATCATCCACTTTCGTACAAATTTTGATGACACCGAAAAACACTTTCGCCCTCCCGTTCATTTAACGTTCTTTGTCGCACTGTAGCCAGCAAGCGGGTACTGCGCCTGTCAATCTGACAGCTGTCACTTGCAACCGCGGTGCCCGATTAACATATTCCGCAACTGCAGGAAGGTGGCAATTACGACAACCAGTTTATGCAGACACTTGGCTGGACCGTGACTGTACAGGCTTCAGACAATACATTCTAGCAGTAGTGTATAAACTTTATAAAAATGTTAAAAATAATTCTTAGGTGACAGAAATGTTCAAGATCTTTCATGTAATATTTAAAAAGCTAAATTCACTATGGTATACCAAAGTTAAAAAATATAAATGTAATGTCAAGGCTTGTACAGTAGCTGCAAAGTGAACGGACACACCCAGCAACAATTTAAACTGCATGGTCATCCCCTCTTTTCACTCCGTGCACTAACTCTGTATCAGGTCAAACTTAAAATCGCTGATAATTAAAACTTGGATAAGTATTAGAGCCTAGTTTAAAATACCGCTTACGAATAAAAAATCATCGCTAATCATTATTTTTCATTCATAATTTCTCATCGAATAGAATAATTTTCAATGATTAAACGCATGACAAAAGTCTGTTAACGTGGTACCTGCTAAGTCCAGTATACAATAGTCTTAATCACAATAACTGTACTGTAGCTCTATACTTTAGAATTAAAAAAATATTGTCTTTTTACATATGAATGAGCTCGCTAACCTTTGCTTTGAAACTAAACGAAGCTATTTCTGGCACTATTTACATTATGTTCTGTTTTTGCGACGTGTAGGCGGTTATTCGTCATCTGAGGCTGTAACAGTATAATTGCAAATGAATTATGAATATTTACAACTGTCATTTCGATGTCAAAAGCCTGGATGTCTGACACGGGTGACAGGCGGTAGCGACAAGGCCTTGTTAGTTATTTTTACTTTTAATATACCCTGGTATAAAAATGTGTCAGTTAATCTTGTGTCCTGACACCTGTCTTTTAAGGGTGAGAGGAAAAGGTATGAGCGTTGAAAGCTATTTAATTTTGTTTCTGATAACTACCTGTGCAGGTGTGCAAAATTATGAATATTTGAAATACAGAACGGAAATATTTTCTAATTTCTTTCTTGTGTAAAATCTTTATGAGATACCTATACATTAATATTAATAGTCGAATTAATAGCAATAAAGCTCAATTGAATTCTAATTTGAAGTATGTTATGTACTGTCTTAATATAGTCACACAATCTTTCATTTACTGCGCCTTCGAACTAAAAATATTTATGAAAAATCAGTATGCTTGTCCTGGCTTCGGTTGTCGATGCAATTAATTTGATTTTAAAGTATTTTTTAAAGAATTTACAGCACCAATTCTGTTTGGTTTTTAAATGCATAGGCACAACATAGTTGAGGTTGTAAGTAGATCATCTTTATTTTAGTAATTTGGGAGTCCTCTAATCTTAAGAGTTAAACTCTTGGCGGTATAGCAATCATCATTCAATTTTATATAGAAAAATATTATACTTGTTTATACCAACCGCCACCCATTTCCCACACGAGTACCTAACAAAAAAATATTTCTGACCCGCCTTTAGCTCAGAACTTGTCCCACGCACAGCCGTCACTGCGCTCACCTCGGAGTGTCAGTCGCGACACGCCGCGCACAATATTTATCGATACCGCGTCGAAGGCGATTGTAAACGTCAATTAGCGACCGCGATCTCAGTATTTATTCATTCACGCCATCTTGGGCAATATAAAACTTGTCGTTTAAAAAACAGAAGTCAATAATGCAGGTATTTATGAGAATTTTTGCATTTGTTTTGTGGTAATTGCAAACCGGTGTGGCTTAGTCGGTGTATGTTGGTTTTTAAGGCAATGGTGAATATTTTGGTTTGAAATAGTGGTTTGGAAATACATCTCGCGCCTCTGTCTCACAGGGCATAAATCTAAATTCTGTATATGCTGAGCAAAGTCGAGGACACAGGCCAGGGAAACGGACACTAACTGAGCTGAGATTGACCGCATTGATGATGGATGCTATTAACCAAAAGTTTTCGGTTTTAATTTTTTTATACCTTTTTGTTTTACATCCTTAATCATATTAAGTTCTAGAGCCAATGACCCTTTTCTGATTTATGTAAAGTAGTTGAACACTATTGAACCAATGTTCTTACGGTGAGGAAAAACATCGTGCTGAAACCTGGACATCCAGGTGACTGAATATGTCCCCATGATCCAATATGGTCAGGTTCCCCACAGATGGTAGTCGCTCCACTGTAATTACCTGATCTGCCAAATCCTGGATGATGGTCAAGGCCGACTCCTCTTGCGTGAGAGTACAACCAGGACATTAACACCAAGATGATTATTTTTTTATTAATCATAATAACGTTCTACGTGGATAACAAGAAGGGCAACAGCATAAGTCATTGGTTTTACTCCCCCACAGGTACCTCAGTAAATTCTAATTAGTAGCATAATTATTTCATACGTCTTCATAAATAATGTATATAAAATATCGTAAGCAACAATGTTAACATGCGTTATTAATGAATATGTACAAGAAACGTGTAATTACGCACTATTAAATATTGTTGAATCATTTTTAAACCAGTCAAGAGTTAAATTAGATGTCATTTTAAATGGCAGCCGATAATTATGAATAAATATTTGTTATCTGAATAAAATTAATCGTCAATACTTTATTGGTAATTCATTGTAATATATTAGATTATGTACGTATACAATAATTGCTATATTGCGTTGCATATTTTAGCCGTGAAGGTTGAGTTCGGTTAAGCTATAAGTTTTAATTAAAACTACATACTAATTCCTGCTTTTAAATGGATATTTAGATAGATTAGTTTTTATGCTACGCAGTAATAAACGAGCAGACAGCCCGCCTGATGGTAAACGGTAACTGTTGCCCATAAGGTTACAGGCAAAAAAAATGCAGAACCGCAGTTGTCACTGTAAGGATTACTTTTCCTTCAAACCAGAATACAATAATGCCAGCATTGTTGCTTTGCGGGGGAAGTACACACACACACTTTATTGCTGGTATAAAAATTACAAGTATGGCTTTTCATGGTTATAGTTTTCTGGTACATATTACTACTTAGAAATATTAACTTTAATTCCGTTATGCCAATCGCTTTTGTTGCTACTATGTTTTCTGCTGAGCTTTATGAAGCCTCTCCTTCTTTTATTCTGCGTGGCTCACTGTTACTTAAACAAATAAACTTAACAATTCTCAAAAACACTTGGATAGCGTCGAACTGTCAAAATGCCATAGGACTCTGTCAAGTTTGAGGTGTCTAGATGGAGTACCACCGCCTCATCTATTTCTGCCGCCAAGCATCAATGTTAGCATTGTGTTCCGATTTGAAGGATAAGATAGCCAGCGCAATGAGCCGTCTTCAAGACTAGCTTCCTAACAATTCCTATAGATGGCGCGCTCTAACAACCAAAACATTATTATAATCTGTTGACTATATACAGGGGTATTATCGTTGTTGAATGGCAAACCATAATATGTGTGACTGTCATCATTCGTTGTTTCAAAATAAATGAAACGGCATTAAAGCTTCAGTTATTAGTTGCTAAAGTGCTACCATGCTAATCTAAAGTTGAACCCCTCCCTGGCTGAACCCCGAGGAGCACTGACATCTAGAAACCGTTATATTAACAGATATACAGCAAGTTTGAGTCATTAAGGCGCGCCATCTCTGGAAATTGTTAGGAAACTAATCTTGAACAGCTTATTTAAAGTATGAGACATTCAGTCCTCACAGTGGCGGCACACTTATCATTCTGCATTTTTGCAACATGAAACCTGGGTGCCTAATCGTAGATTTCACAAGCGACAGATATTTTTTTCAAAACTAGAGTCGAGTTTTTGGTACACCTACCAATGTATTTATTTATCACACCCGACTAATTCCCAACCCATAGAAAGCCATCAACTTTTCTCTGCTTGCAAGAAAACTCATCAACCCATTTCTGTAGATGAGTTACGTCCTAATCCTGTCCAATAGACATTGATTTGTCGCGGTTTGCGCAACTTACATGTTCGAAGCATGCATATGGCATGCATATGGCATGCGCTCGACATGCGTTTCGCATGCTCACGACATGCAAGCTTAGATCTGTCGACTTTACGAGGTGCGTCGGCTGCGGCGGAGCGGCGGTCTGTTAAGGTGTTATTGTTATTGGACTGGTATTGGTAGCTGTAATGTGAAACGGCGTAAAGGCAAATTGGCTACTATGTTAAGCAAGTGAAACTATTTAATTTACAAAAAGAAAAATATTACATATTTCTGTGTTCCACATGTTGGGTGGGAAAAGATTTGTATTTATGTTTGTAGTGAACAAACTCAAGAAACCACTAAACCGATTATAAAAATAATTTCACTAATAGAATGCTATACCTAATGATAATCTCTGAGTAACATATGCCATTTTTTATCCCGGGAAAATAATAGGTTTTCTGGAGAAGCTGAACTTATAGTTACAAAGACTTATAAAGTATTTTCATTCGTTCATACGATAAAATTAATTGCGTCCAAAAATCATAGTTTTATTATTGTTTTACCAGGCTCAAGCTTGAGGTTAACAATAGCAACTAAAACAAGATTATAATTATCTCTTTTACCGTTTCTATTTGTTTTTAATTATAATGTATCTAAAATTTATGAAAGCAAGCCAATATTATCGCAATTAAAGGCAATACGGAAAGGAATATACTTACTAACTTATTGTTAATCTGGAGTGTAATAGATAAATGTTCGTAGATAAAGCTTTATTAGTAAGTAAAGTACTTATAACGTTATAGGAGCTAAAGTTATTAAATTTCACATGTTTATACCATAAAGACGCGGCGTGGGTAGACCTCCCATAAGGTGGACTGACGACCTGGTAAAGATCGCAGGTACTAGCTGGATACGGAAGACACAGGACCGTCCTTTGTGGAGATCTTTGGGAGAGGCCTATGCCCAGCAGTGAGCGTCTTCTGGCTGATATGATAATAATGATGATGATACTACAAAAAAATTATGATCGTCTTGTCGAAATCTATATTTCGTCATAAGCCAGATATCGAAAGCAAAAATGTAGAAATAAGATTTTGCCAAATTAAAATAAGACTCCTTTACAAAATTTCACATATTCATACCTTAAATAACAATAGTCTTAAGTACCCAGCTAACACAACAAATAAAAAAAAATTGCAATATTAACCAAACAAAAACCAAAAGTCCTTTACGCTATTTGAACTGGCAGCCGTCGTGTTATTACATTGCGTGCTCGCTGGCTATCCCATTTACTTACCCGGCTTTTAGACCACAGGTTTTTGCCCCAATTAAGCATTCCTGTACCAGTTCAAATTACTTGTAATTTCTAATAAGGGCTTCATAGAATTTTATGGTTTATATTAACAACTTGTTCTATAAAGCCAATGGTGAAAACAAGCATTCCGATAGTCTTAAATAAGTTGCCGAGTGAATTTTTACGAGCTTGCAGTAATTTTATTGCGAATCGAGACGTCGGTGGAATTGTAGAGTCTTTATTTCTAGATAGGGGGCTAGTTATTTTGTTGTGTGATAAACTTACACTTTAAAATGACACCAAATATTCCAACGAAGGGATTGTTACTTGCATTATTTGTAGAAGATGAAGATGAAGAGTATGAATTATTATTATAGTGTTCTAAAATGTTTAAGTTAGGTACCTTGGTTCGGTTTTTAATCAAGTTTATTTTTATAAACATTTTTTTTATTTACTTCGAATAAACACATCAAGTATGTGATGTTATGTACATGGAGATTTAATATTACGCGATAAATATGACACCGGGATTGGAAAATGACTAAATACAAACGGCAAACTAAGCCGCGGAAAGAAACTAAGTAGAAACAAAATATGCTATACCTAAAAAGTAAATCGATATTTGTATCCCTCTGGGAAAACTAGGTAATACTAGTATTCGCAGAATCAACCTCCTCCTCTTACCTAAGTACCTATCGATTTCTTAGAGCATACGTACTCTGCATCAATAAAACATGCACTTGGCAGGTGCACTACCGCACCCCCCACTGCTCAGCGACGACGACAAACCACGCCTCGAGTCTCGACTACCCAACACGTCCGATTAAACAATCCGAGAAGGCGACGTAAACAAAATAATAATTGATTTCCCGAACAGATTACTACGTGAAGTTTTTATTATCGGCCCCGGCAATAAATTTTGGTTTTATTGCTTTATTCGCCACTCATTAAGGCTTTATGTTGGAATTATGCGTTATTAATTTTAGAAATCGGGGACGCTTATTTATCACCAGTCGGTATACGGCTTTACACTTTGAGCGGTGAGTTATGCGATGTGAACGCGCCTCTAGACGGTAGAATGTGTGGGTTGGTAATGGATGTTCAAATACATTGGATGGGGATAAAAATGATGTATGGATTGTAAATTGTGTTGAATTATTGTTTGATTTAATGTAACCTCGTTTTATTTTCGAGTTTGGGTATTGTTAAAATAATATGACGAGGGCCCTAATTCATAGGTTTTTTTATACACAATGCTACATTTGGTTTTAATACCTAAATTTACGCGGCGTAGCTACTTTGGTGGTTACCAGTTTCCGTCAGATGGCTCGCTAGCCTATTGGTCTGCTATAAGAATTATCATTATCTCGGCGTTATGTCCCGGTTGAGCTCCCGCACAGTACGCGATAGCCCAGGGTCTGCTTTCCTCCTCTTCCTGGCCCACTTCGCTCGGTCTTCGGCATCCTTGGTGGTCAGCTTGTTTGCACGCATACCTATCATTCTTGACGACGTCAAGCCATCGCTTCTTGGGCCGACGTCTCCTTACCGTGTCTGGTAGGGGTGGCAAGGGAAGGGGAGGTTGGCGGCCTGCCGTAAGTATTAGATACATAAATGAAAAATTAAATAAATCTAATTTGTTATTTTAACTGAAACCTGTACAATAAGATAATTTTTTCAAAAGGCATGTAATTTGAGACAATAAGAATAAAACTGTACCAGCAAAAACTTTGCAGCTCGCGCGCCAATGTCAACTTGTCAATATACAAGAACGCGACACTTGTAGAAGGAGAACGAAAAATTTACAACCAATTAGCGCATTGATGCCCGCGGAAAGCGGCCCCGCGTTTCCAAATAAGTCGTAAACAAAATATATGGCCTTTACGCCGTCCCAACCTCACCGCGTAGGCGACCCGACGACTCAAATCGTAATTTACGACCAATTTTAATACGGGAATTAAAAATGTTTATCGTAAGTTATAAAAAAGAAACATGTATTTGATAACTGGTAATATATTCTGCCACCTACTTACACGCAGCGTCCGTGACGCAGTCTCTTAATGGAGTGGTATTAATTTTTTATGATTCGTGATCCGTTGCATTAATCGTCGCTGGATTAGTTCGTTGCTATTTTATTGTCACGTCTCACGCAGCTAGCTCTTTAAATATAAATAGCTGGTCCTATTGCGTCGTTGTGATGGTGACATTACAGTTTTCTTTTTTCTTCTTTTTTTCATCATCATCATCCGAGCGGTCAGTTCCGGCTTCTGCCAGGGTCCCCTTTTCGGCTCATTTTGCTTCATTTCTCCCGGTCTTGGGCATCCTCGCGGCGTAAACCAATGGCTCTCGCATCCAACTCGGCGATATCATTCCATCGCTTCTATCCATCCATTCCATCTTTCTTCGATACCAGTAGGCACCTATTTTCCACGTACCCCTGGGGATTACACAACACGTGACCAAACCAGCGGAGGCTTTTTTTATTATTTTACTTACAAATAAATGGGTATGTTTTTTACGTGTACAGGCTAAAATTTGGTGTCGACTAAGGATAAGCACATGTAGAATAGATCTAAATAAACACTCTCTCCGTTAGACCGATCTAACGTAGTCGAATGGTCAAGATGTCAATGTGAAGTCGCAGAAAAAACGGCGGTAGATATGCTGTGGTTGAAAGAAGTGACCTAAGGTGATGTTAACAACGTTATGATGCACTTTAAAATTTTTCATCGGGGTTTCTTAATTTTAAAATAAGTAGGTAATGAGCGCGATAGTTTAAAACATTACATTATCATTATGATGATCTCAATACTAGGTTACCTATAGTATAGACCGACTAAGAATTCAGTTGGAGAAAGATTCCAAATAAGACGAAAACTTGTGTTTTATGTAGATTAGGAAACTGCTACCATAGTTAAATGAGCAATAAGTCTACAAGAGTTAGTAAAGTTGACAAACGAAGTGACATTTACTTACTTCAATGAATATATCCAATGTAACTTGTAGGTTAGTGGAACATGAGTAAAAAGCAACTCTGACGGTGTGTCATCTTGTCACGGCTGATGCGACTAAACTGATCCTACAATAATTTTTTTAGCTTTTATCCTTTACTAGCTGGCCAGCGGCGACTTCGTTCGCGTATTGTCCTACCATATAAACCTTGCTCTTGAATGACTCTATCTATTGATGAGAACCGCATTAAAATTCGTTGTGTAGTTTAAAAGATCTAAGTACGTACGTACGTACAGAGGGACTGACGGCGGTAGTGACTTTGTTTTATAATATGACTGTGTAGATATGTCTATTTTTTCTATTTTTTTATGTTATACGGCAGACAACCCGACCAGCGAGCCACCTGATGGAAAGTGGTCAGCGCAGTGATGACCGGACATCAGCAACACAAGGGGCGCTACTAATGCGTTGCTCGCCTCTGAAGAGACCTCTAATAGACCTCTTAAGCGACTTGTTTCTAGACGAGCTGTAGGCATAACCACCACTGACATTTTGAGAAAAAACCTTGACAGCTAATGTGAAAAGGCATAATAAAAGGAAAAGGAAAATCAAAATCTAACCCTGACAGAACTTATATTGCTCTAGGTAGCTGTACAAGTTCTATCAGATATCTAATCAAATGTTTAATTAAAGACAAAACGACTTACAATTAGATGTTTGTTGCCTTCGTCACAAAGCCTTCGGCGCATAAAACTAATAGTTAATTTAATTAAAATGCTAATAGCTATATAACCTTCCAATATTATGACAACGAATTTCGTACGACAAACATGGACACACAATTTATTCATTATTTATTATTGACAATCAATTTCGCTAAAGCAATAATTTATATGTTATTTATTGCCACGTAACTGGTTTTGTGCAGTTTCAACTGGTAAATTACTCGACTATAAAGCGAGGACGGCAATAATTGTGAAGTAAAAATAAATTGAATTAATTAAGCCAATAACAGTTTGCCTTTTATGCCAGTATTTATGAGTGTTGGAACGTATGTAGGTACGCGTATGTTGCTACCGTTATAGGGCTTTTATATCGCTAAAATGAATATTTATTATCAGGCCTTATAAAAACATTTTGTGGCGAAGGAACGCAGGTCACTCTAAGCTCACTTACTTCAATATTATTAATATTACTAGTGGACCCGGTGCGACTTCGTTCGCGTACACCTGCTTTACCCCTACTTATGCTTTTTTCTTGCTTATAAACCTTCCTTTTGAATCACTCTACATATTGTTAAAAACTGCAATAAAATCCGTTACGAAGTTTAAAAGACCTAAGCGTACATACGAACAGACGGCAAGAAGCGACTTTGAGTTAAACTATGTGTTAGAAAAAGAGTAGAACTAGTTACTATCAATTCTACCAGTGGAAAAGATTACGCAAACAATTTAGATACAATCTATAAAATAGTAAAACAAATCGGAAGAGCACTGATTTTTTATCGGAATCTTAAACAAACTGTGATTGGTCGAAGCTAGATCATTAAATCATCTATGAATAAAGCGGACGCAAACAAAACATAATTCACAAAAGACAATCGTAAAGCCGTCATTGAAATATGAATAACAAATACTCAACAATTTATATCAGAAACGAACTGTGGCCATTTGAAAAATACTAATGGAAATTGATCACGAGCGCGTGTTATTCTGTACGTATGTTTATTCATAAATCCCCTTTAATTGCCGATGTTTCTCAATTCACTACGCCAGCAGACCGTGAGCTATAAATCTCTGACACACTATTGTTCAAGATTGTGCGAGTCTATTAAAGATACAGCGCGTTGGAAAATAATTAAAGAAGAATTGAAAACTGTTTCGCCGGGCGTGGCTCGGCTCTTCCGTTCCGAGTTGATCGCTAGATGGCGCTATTACGTTTCAGTTTATGTTGTATTTTTTTTGTGATGGACATTATTAGACCACTGTTTCGACGGGTGTGGCTCGGCTCTTCCGTTCCGAGATCGCTAGATGGCGGGCGCTATTACGTCAACAATTTGTGTTGTATTTTTTTGTGATGGACATTATTAGACATACAAACGGGTCACATGATAATTATTTTGTTGTAATCTTATATCTTAATTCCAATCCCATGGATTTTTATTAATACCTGCATCATAATTGTATCTACCTACATACATAACGTCACACCATTTTCCCGTAGAGGTAGACAGTGACCATATCATTCCACTTGTTAAGGCCCTGACAGATCTTTCTCGCTTCTTCCACTAAAACCTGACCAGATTGAATAATTATTACACATTCAGTCGCCTATGCAGGTTTCATCACGATGTTTTCCCTAACCGTAAGAGCATCGGTTAGTTTTCAAATAATGTACATAACCAAGAAAAGAGTCATTGATATATGGCGGTATTGGGGTACGAGTCGGACACCTTAACCATTAGGCCACTGACGCTTTCTTCTGCATATAATTATGTTATGTGACAAAACTGGAAATACTTGTTATAATAGCAGAGCGAATGTTGTTCTAAGCCGAATTAAACTTGTGTCTGATATTGAACAATCCTTGGAGCAAGGAGCTCAAAAGGGCAGACTGAACCCCCTAGAAGCATGCTAGAAGTCAACCCCGGTTTCGTCTCTACAAATACAATTTAATAGTAAATTGATGTAAAGCTACACAAAAAGCCAAAATGTCAGGTCACCAGGGCCTCAAGTCCGTTAATTTACTTCGCTCCATTGAATTGCAATTGGTTCGCAAGAGCAGTTCAACGGCATTTTTATTGTAGCTGAATACCAAAGACGTGTAGAACTGCCATTGAGCTACGCTTGTAATTCAATTACATGTCGATCGAAACATAAGTAACTTAGCGGACGTGAGGCTCAGATCTCCCCCTTGCACAATAGGTACTAGATAAGTACCTACGTACCCACAGTGCAAAATAACAGTTAGGTATTACTCGGTGGATACAGGGGGCGGTGCATGTTTTATATGCTACATTCATGTTTAATATTTACATACATTTGTTATCTACGCAACAACTGAGGCGTGAAGTTATTCGTGTTTCTGTGTCTGCTTTGCATGTGTTCCTGTCGTGTAGTGAAATGCTATAAAAATAAGCATATTATTATTAACTACCTACATGGAAAAGTACCGTGGCTATGAAAGAAATAAACATAACTCATAGACACCAGGACACGACAAAGTACTTACAATACAACAGTACAAATAAAAGTAACACTGAAGCAGAAAACGTTAAAAAAACAATCTTATATCAAAAATTACAACAATCAGAAAACATGCTTTTCAGATCGTTTTGGCAGTGGCGTTGCTCGTTTTGGCAGTGGACGAGTCTAGCATTTGCCTATCAGCTGCCAGAGCAAAGTGGTCCGGGATTAAAAAAGTCCACGTCGTCAGAAATAGTTGTCTAGGAAAAAGGATTAAATTATATTTTAAACCATCGACTAGCAGATCACTCGAAAAATCCGGGGGCTGCCATTGCCATATTCTGTTCCTAAGTACATAGTTTCAATGAATATTGAACTAGAAAATCCAAAACTTTATCTAGTTCTAGGGTCATCGTTCCACTGGGAATGGGTGCAGTCTAAGAACCTGCTTTGAAATGATACCTTTTGAATGCAAAAAATTGCATCGAAATCGGCCTAGTAATTTTCGAGAAAAACGATAATAGACATACATATAAAAGCACAAAAACACAGATAACCAAACAACCTCCAACCAAAAACGCATATATTTGGTTTGTCGTGGATAAAAAAGAAACCGTTAACCATATAGTGTCCGTCAGGGTACAATACACTACCAGCTCCTACCATTTATGGGAGGTCGTACAAGTACGGACGTAACCTATATACTTTCCCTCTCGCCTCATGCCTTGGCTCGCCTAGCCGGCTTCTATCATTTATCACAAATATTATCATTATTATGACAATGCCATATTTCGGTGGAACCCACTAGAGAGTCTTCCACGTAGTTACACTGTTTTTACGAATGCTACGTAGTACACGGCTACCACGCGCTCCGTGTTCTCCGTGTTCCAATCCTTTCGATTGATCGTAGACATAAGCTACGTCTGAGGCCCCTTGGGTGGCACGAAACATACCTTCTATTGGATACCAGAGGTTCATACCGCACACGATGAAGTAAACCAGGGCCCCAAGTCTGCTAATTTACGAATGGCTCAATAGGTAGTTTGACAATATTTTTCGTGTTATGTTACTAATTTAGAACCAATGGTTTTCGAATGACATTACATTGAACTGCCATTGGAGTATTTACTAGTCTTATTGTAACTCAAATGTTTACTATAACGGCAGTCTCTTGGTAGATTTTAACAGGCAATGAAAATAACTATTGAACTGAGTCAATAACGATTCCATTACACCTATATTGATACAAGTTTTTTATGCTACGCAGTGACAAACGAGCAGATAGCCCCTGATGATAAGCGGTAACTGTTTTTGTAGAATATCCAATTTTTCTCCATCGCGGTTAATTCGCAATCGTGTCTCAATGAGCAGTTTTCCTGTAGGTACTGTCGGATGGTATTAACAATGACTAAGAGATGGCGCTCTCAGTAACATGGTAAGACAAAAAATTAAAAAAAAAATCTTACTTTATTTAAGACAGCTATTTAGTAAAACGTCTTTAATGGCATAAAATATCTAGTTTTTATTTAATTTACCTGTTTGCTAAGAATTGCTCGTCTGTGATACAAAAATATTCTGTTGGCTTTTCTACAACTACACAACCTGGCCTTCAACTGGTTAAGTAGTAATAATGTTTATTATTATGTTTGTAATCCCGTTATTTGCACACAATTATTACCAAAAGTTTAATGTAAGTGTAAAATGCGCCATTTAATGAGAGCATAGGAATGCTATAAATACCTCTCGGAAAACTGCCAATTGAATAACAATAGCATTTGTGTTAAATGAAATTAGCAGACTTGAGCCCCTGCTGTTTTCATCAATGTGACACTCAAAACAAGTTGGTCCATGTTCAAAAACACGCACTCTGGATTAATTAACCTATGACCAGCATAATTCTTAAATAACCAATTCGCCTTAGGTATTTATTATAATAATATTAAAATTATTAACACAAAACGTTCCCAATCGATTTTACACAAGAACAGCTCTTCAACACGACGCTTTGTTAATAATTCATTGTAAATAATTATAATCGTTACTATACACGTCCACCCATCAAATTATGACGGTTTTTATTGAACTCGCAATCATTGAGAATGTATAATGAATGTGTATGTTGATTGTAATTGTATTTGTAATCATGTGTGTTTTAATTGACGTGTGGATGTTTCGTCACTTCTTGGAAACTTGTTTGTTTGTTTTTGCGAGTCTGCTTGTCTACTTGCCAGCTCGGCTGATTACTGTTTTATTATCGTCACTTCATTCTTACAAGGGTTTGAATATGTACTGTGTAATAGGGCTACCTGTGTTAACCAGAATACGGCAGAACGTATGGATGGATAAAAATCTAGTACATCCTATATAAATGTAAATACCAACTTATAACCAGCTATCGCTGCTTGTTTTGCTATTATACACTCGAAATAAGTAAAATCATAGTTGAATACGAAAACTCGGATAAAAATGCGCTTCTGAAAAATATGGAACAAGAAAATATTCTGCTGTAAAGGATTCGGTTGTGTAAAAGAGCTTTTCGTAAATTACCTATTAAAGTTGACAAACAAACCACTTTGAGAAAAAGATATCTCTATAACTTGTCTGACCCTAATTACTTTTGACATTAAAACAACAATAAAGTAAAACTAATTAATTAACATGTTAACGTAAATCAAAATAAAAAAGAAATCATCGGCGGCTTACTTCTTAAATCAAATTTAAATTGGTTTTAATTACAGATGCTATAGAGGCAATGGAAATACAGATGGTTTAAAATTTGAACCGAGAATTTAGTATAGAAATCAGTTTTAATGTTTTAATTATGATACCTATACATAGAAAATAGGAGGTAGGACTCAATCAAGCCTGAGGAGTCTGTCTGGGTGAGTACCACCGCCTTATCTATTTCCGCTGTCAAGCAACAATGCTTTGCATTGTTGTGTATTTTTTATATTCGATTTGAAGGATAACCTTATCCAGCGCAATTACGGGCATGAGACATTTCATCTTAGTCCTCGCAGTGCACACACCTGTGGTTCTGAATTGTTGTTGCCTGCAATCCAAAATTCTTGGATGATGAAAGATTTTATGGGCGACAGTTACCGCTTACGATCAGGTAGGCTTTCTGCTCGTTTGTCACTGAGTAGTATTAAAAAAACTTATTTTAAATAAAATAAATAAATAATCGTGGACAAATTCACACAGCGCTATCTAGCCCCAAACTAAGCAAAGCTTGTCCTATGGGTCCTAGCTAACTGGTATACAACATATATACTTTTTTAAATACATACTTATTATACATAGAACACCCAGACCCGTAACAGAAATTAAAATTCATCATTTAAATTTCTGCCCGACCGGGAATCGAACCCGGGACCTCTTGCGTGGCTGACTGGCATGTTGACCACTGAGCCACTCAGGTCGTCAGATGTACCTATAACCCTAATTTAAAACATCCAGCAGTGTCGATATTTTCCAACTCTGCCGAATATCATGGCTAAACATTCATTTTGGTTATGTTTTCAAACATCCAGTGTCACATCTGCACAGTGACACGCATACTCTTTGCCTGCAATATTTCAAGTTGGCCGGTAGTGGCGCAACACCTGCCGGCGGCATTCGCGGCTGATTTATTGCACCGTTTGTCTCTCCCCGCGTCCTGCGCCCCGTTCCCCTTGCCCCTCTCCCCGGCACTTGATCTATTCCGAAATACGACCTCAACGAGACGCGCTGTAGGCATGATTTGTTGCGTACGTTAGTGGCGACTCTACTTTGTGTATGTTCTTTGATAATTTTTCGCTGCACATTTTTCTTTTTGTGACTGGCAGGCGTGTCTGTTGTCTGTGTACCATCAGGTAAAGCTCTAGAGTTATTAATAATCATTTAAATTAAGTAGAAGGCAAGTGTCCAGTCTCATACGTAATAATCACGTATATTAATATTTCAGTTCTCTCAAATAATGTTAAGAAGAAGTAAATAAATAACACAGCCATAATTGTACCCACTTGTAGGCATAATACAAATTAATAAAGTAGTTCCGTTACGTTGTCTGCTCTTTGACAAATTGTATGGTGTTTTTTGTTACAACAGAATTAATTAACAGGAGATGATTAATAATTCAAGCCGACGAGTTAATCAGCGGCGGTCATCTTTTAAATTACTTGTTCTATCAACTTCCCATTTACATTAGGCTATTCAATCGATCATTTTATGAAATAGAATCGGTTTAAGTTTTATAGTTCTTGCATTTCATTTTGAATTTATTTGGTGGTCCTACTATATTGAAGTTATTAAAAACCAGGATACGGTATGGTGTTCTTTAAGAAGTGTGGAAAAGGCTTTATGTGATAGCCCTGGGTTTCTGTAATATCAAAAGAACAAGGTATGAGGAGTTTATTTCGTCATAGTATTAATATTCATTGTTAATTTAAGTTACCCATTGTATACTTTTGATTGTGCAATAAAGCGTTATTCATTCATTCATTCATTTTAAAGTTAGACATCAAAACGTTGAACGTCAGAGAGTTAGAGAGGAAACAAGGGCCTGTAGTGTTGGTCGTAAGTATTGAAATCCCACCCATATTATAAAAATCCATAGGTACAATACACCGGTAACAAAACTATAAAACAGCATTTATTTTTCATAAAAAGTAAAAAAGAATAATTTCTAAATAGTTTCTGCCTCAATCATTTAACCTACCACAAAATTACACAAGGTTAAATACTCCTTTTATTGGTCGTCAGTTTTGCCTCTTTCACTAGACACAATTCTAGGAGAAAGGTAGATGAAAGGATATATTCACAAAGTTTCTTTGTGTCCAGATTTGATCGAAAAAGCTTGTATTCTCACATAGTATAAGATAATGTTGCTTCCGAGTCTGTCTGTGCGTCAGAAGGCACACTTGTCCCATTTTTTTCTAATTTACACCCGTGCAAAGCTTGGGCGGGTCACTAGTGATATACAACGGTAATAAACATTTTTGATCTCGAGAGACCCATAACTTTTGTCACGTGTTCCAGCGGCATATTATTTCAGAGTTATTAAGCCGCTAATGCAACAATTCCAATGCTCATGGCATAATTTCCAATGATTATTATCATATGCTAATGCCTGGACAAATGGGGGTTTAACACGCGTCTGTACCGGGCTACGGGAGTCGTGCTTCTGACTATGATGGAGCATGACATGTCAAAATTAGGCAGCCATCTTTATTATCCACATAAAATTACCATTTTGTGTGCCGAAAGTGAATACATTCCCGGAACTAGTTGAGGGACATCTCGCCAGCTCAAAAACTGGTATGCGGTCCAAATGTCTACTTTATAAGATGTGCATGGGGAGAGACGTTGGTCAACTGCTTTTTCGACATAGCTCTGGCAGATAGCTGTTTATGCAGATAAAGCCCAGTAACAAGGACAGTGGTCCACATCCATTAACATTAACATAACATTAATAAATACACAGGCCTGTATGGGGCTACATAGCCCTATATTTGAAGGTTCTACTGAGGATACATATTGTTGCCAGTCGAGAACCTTCCTGCTCCAGTGGACATCTGTTCTGCGAGCTTGTGTTGTCCACTAGTACTAGAGCCTGGCAACAGTTTAATCCACCTTTGGATCTTCTCATTTCTGATTCGACGTCTACTCCATTAGTAATCACTCACAATAGCACACACTCGTCAGACGTAGCTCTTGGCGTTTACCATAGATATTATACCTAGTCCGTGAAATGACCGACATTGCCCACTTATACATAATGTTTTAAAAATCTTTTTGGCATTTAACAATGGACGTAATTCCCAACAAAACTTTCATAACATGAGCTACTTACTGCGCACCCGTCAAATGAAATGTTTAATTGTGATTTATTTTTAACTCTAATTATGTATTTCTATTCATTAATTCATATTATATGGAGCATTGTAAATACCGAAATTGCGTAAAACTCACATTAGCAATTAATATGTGAAGTAATTTAATTTAAATGCATGTAATTAACAGATGAATTAACATTTTTACGACTCGAATTACAAGAGATCTAATTGGTTGAAGTTAATTTGGAATTATAACAGATTTTATGGTAATACCACTATATTTTTTAATTTAATTTCTTATAGATTCAAATTTTATTAGTGTTTCAATATTAATGCGATCGACTTTCACGTTCGCGCTTTTGCAATGTTAACTGGACCACATCATCAATATAACATGATTTTGAATAAACATTAACATAAGTCCTTATCGAATCACCTATCTAGGTGTGTTACGTGAATTATCACCTTATATAATTTGTAGGCATGTCTACAAGTAACTCAAAGGCAGGCATCGCATCCACTTCCCTTAGATTACAAATGTCTTAGACCACCCATCTGTGTGCCTCCCTAGGCAATAAAAAACTACCTGTCGCCGTAACGTAACCTGTCCTCGATTATTTGCCTAAATTCGGGAATTCGGGCTAACGACTAATGTAAAAACCACAACTTTAGATAGTAAAAATAAAATCATCTTGGCATTATTGTTCCGGTTGTGCTCTCGCATGCGAGGCTCTGAAGTCCGCTTTGACCATGACCCAGGATTTGGTAGATTAGTGACTGCCATCTGACCTTCGTGACCCTGTTAACAAGGGAACCTGACCATATTGGATCATGGTTACACATTTAGTGGCCTGAATGTTCAGGTTTTATCACGATGTTTCCCTCATCGTAAGAGCGTTCAACTAATGTATGATACAATGGGGTTTGAATCTGGTACCTCGGGGTACAACTCGGACCCCTTAACCATTAGGCCAGCGACGCGTAACTTAGTACTTCTATAGTAATTCTGCACAATTATAGTCTAGTCAGACCCAGAAGATCAGAAAATGGGCAGCAACGTTTTCGAACCCTGCCATCGGCAATCCGCCTGCTAAGGGTAGATATCACAGAACCACTGATTATGGCGGAGGCTGATGTCCGGCAGTGGACTGTTATTGGCTGTTGATGGGAGTGTGACACTCCAGCTAACAAAGGAGTTGTGGAGTGCGTTTTAAGGCATGTCTATAGGTACCTCAAAGGCCGGCACCGTCTCCGCTCGCAGATGTCCTGGTCGACGGTGGCCACTTTCTACCAGGTGGACCGTCTGACCTTCATTGGCAATGAAAAAATCCTTTAGAAACCTGTTCATGGTGCTAAGGAAGTAAATATACTAAATGCCCAGACGTCTAAGGAAACGAAAAGGAAAAGCCTCTAAAATGGTGCACCATACGGAAAAACCGGTCCATTTCTAAATGAACAAAATTCTACAAAATTCTATACAACTTTTGCCCTAAACACTTTTTCAAATTTATGGACTAAAGCAAGAAATAAAAAGTCTAATATTAAATGTCACCGCTTATACCGCTGGTTTCAGGTAAAATCATAGTTAATAAATGACATTACCATTCAAATTATACGAACCATTAAATATGCTTCGTATAATAATTATTGGCATAAATTTTGCATTATACTCAATAATTTATGCAGTTATGGGTTACTTTTAGTGCTCATAATAACGAGGTAGCTGTAAATAATTATGGCAAGTACCTACAACACAATCATATAGGTACATAAACAAGTAGGTAGTAGGTACAAAAACTAAAATACCCGACTGCTATTAAAAAACAGTAAGGCAAAAATTGCTTTTTGAAGACCTTTACTTTGATTGGTTTTAGAAAAAAAATATTTTCGTCAGGCACAATATAGCATCTAAAATTCTACATTTATTTTATTTTAATATACCCATTATCACTCACACGCCCAAGACGAGATTCGTCATCAACACTTTATATGTTAAAATACATTAATCCGGCAGGGCTATAGCTCGTACCAGAGAAATAGACATATCTACATACATACGCTCGAGAAACATAACCCTCCTTCTGACGTAGTTGAATAAAATAACAGAATTCGTAAAATTAATATTTATTCAGTCGAGAGCAGCAGAGTTTTTTGCTGAGTACTTATATTCAGTACTGGGATCTGCAACCAGGTTGCCAAGCGTTGAGATTACGGGAACACCTTCCACTAACTTGAAGGAAGCTCAAGTAGGTATAGCAATGACCTGTTGATGTGATAATGTTTTTTATAAGCTGCCTTCAAATGCCTTCCTTCAACCATGTTTTTATTACAACTACTTACAGAATAATAACAGGATTACGCATATATACATACTTATGCCCGTATCCCATAGGGGTAGGCAGGAGTGCCACAAGCTACGATGCGGACACAACTCTTACGCCTCTTCATACATATTTGCCTCTTCATACATATTTTCATGCATTAACGCCGAATGAGGGTACTCGTGACCTGCCTTTTTTGGAGCAGGATATTTATTTGATCAGTACATTTTTTCATGCATTTACGCCGGTTGAGGGCACTCCTGACCTGCATTTTTGAAGCACGTCGTTTATTTGATCAGTATATCCTTTTCGGGCGCCCTCTACCGAACCTTCAATTCACAATAGCATTACGCTTAAATAAAACCAAGATTACGAAGTAACCAAAGTATACGTTACATGTATAATCGTATAATACAGTATCATAGATCATAACCTCAACGATAGCGATCGACGCTCATAACTTACAATTAAATATGAATTCATTTAAATCCATTCCAGTTTCGAAATGGTGTTAGCCGTATATCTTCATTGGAGATCTCTATTCTTTTTGTGTGAAACCGTGAAAGCGGCCGCCTCAAAAGATTTATAATTCAATTAGCTGATACAAATAGAAAATATTCAAATTTGATGTAGCTAGTTATATTGTAGGGGCATAGATTAACGGAACAATAGAGGGGACACCAGCTTTTACAAAATATTGCAAACGGTCACCTACAGTGCCTATTATACAGAATCAGAATAAAATATACCGCACAAAATTAGTGAGCTGAAGTGGTGGTAGTAGGGTGGCTATATCTGCCGAAGAACCAACAACCGCTGCGGTAAAAGAGTTCTTTACAGACTGAGACTCGGCAATTTGTGTAGGGCACGCTTTTATAAAGTGAAGTGACGATTTGCGATAAGCTGCAGGTGGATGCTGGATGCGGCAAGCCCTCCTGACAGAGTGCATAGTCATTCTGATAGAAACATCTCCGATTATGCACAAAGGTTTCAAGTAGCAAAAATGTAGTACTTTGATGATAATTATCTCTAATTGCGCTGACTACATTATCTCCCAAACAGAATGTTGTATCTTAGTGAAGGAAGAAGATAAAGCAGAGGTAGAATCCTCAGAGACTATATAAATTACATTTATTTCGGAAGATAAATATTAGGTATAAATTTGCTTATAATTGACTAATAATTCAGAATACTCATTTGGGACCATCAATACTCATCAATCCAAAAGTTTCGTTACCTATGAGGAACAATCCCAGTAGCTAAGTTACATCTACACAACCTGCTCTTTGGACAATGACCGCCAGTCACAGTGGGATATTACCAGACGGAATTCTCCCATTAAAATGCAAGCTGGCAGCAAAATGGCTGCTATTTAATAAAGCACAATTATGAGTCGTAAAGCAGTTCTCGCCGCCTTTATGACGGCGGCTCGTTATCGCGGCCATCTTGATTTATGTGACGTGCGTTGCGCGGGAGTTGCCAGTCGATGGTCCACGATTTGTACCTATGAAATGAAATGAAATGAAATTACTTACGTTGTTGCCCGTTGGTTGAGCCAGTGATTTAATTTAGTTCAGTAAGTAAATTACTAAGGATTTCTTGGCGTAAACACATGCAGCGTGAGTAGGCCTCCCACAAGGTAGACTGAAGACCTGGTAAGATCGCAGGTACCAGCTGGATGCGGTACAGGACTAGCCTTTGTTGAGATCTGTGGGGGAGGCCCATGCCCGGCAGCGGGCGTCTTTCGGCTGATATGATGATGATGATGACTCATACGCGAAGTCGCGCGAAAAACTATAATAGATATTAGCTGCGCTGGTTTGGTGATGTGCTGGGTAAGTACCATAAGGAGAAGGTATTTGCTTCCGACGCAAGGTTGCGAAGACCAGGCAAAGTGGAGAAGAAAGCGTAGGAAAGCGGACCCTGTCTGAAGCCGAGACAGACCTCTACGATGACGATGATTGAATATATATTACTGTTTAGTTTTTATTGTGATAAACATGATGTAAATAACAAAAATGTATTAAATATAAAAAAAAATATTAGTACATAAGCGATGGGCGATTACCTAACAGGCGATTTAGGAAGTTTCTTAAAGACTGGATGATGATGAAGTCACGTAATCTCTGTAGTGTTATTAGCACTTTGATTGCCAACCCGCCTGCCAGGTGTAGAGGTAAAGGGACACCCCTCAACTAATGTTTAGGGGGCTCTATTGATGATGATGACGATGACCGTTAGCTCTACCAGCCATCTAGGAGGTTATAAGATCAAAATGGTAGGCGCTTCAGGAAAGACAAAAGATTTTAATATCTGAATCAGCAGGAGACCTGCCTACTCTATTGCTTCTCATTTATAAAAAAAATTACAAGATAAGAAAGATGAAGAATTCAGAAAGTCCGCAATGCCTTTCGAAACCAGATAACTGTCCCTAGCCGCCGAACTACTATGATAACCGTGTGATGGCCCACCCATATAATTACCTACAGATATTTCCAGCATTCCGTACACATTCCGTTCCCTATATTTTTTATGGAAATAGTGTAAATGTCATAACAAAACAACAATGTTATAGTAGATAGATAAATTGTAGTAGTAGTAGTCAACAGGAAGACGCAGCGATCATAAAACTCAAATTAATACTCATAACTACCAATTAAGTGCAATAAATGTTCAATTAGCTATTAAAAATAAACATTTCCGTAATATTTTTTCATAAGATTGATGGAGTTGGGTTATGTTAATAATTATTTAGGCTAATTACTAACTCAAGAGTGGTGAATACAGTAGTAACATAAATTAGTTAGATAAGCTGTTTGCCTCGTTGCCAGTTTGAGTCACCTGCTTTTATATAAGGAATACTAACTGACGCGGGTTTTTCACACCACTCTCTGCAAAATTTGCAACATTTAATGACATTTGCCTGTTCAAATACTTAAAACTCAATACTCAAATGTTTATTGCTTCATAAAAGTAATTAGTTATTTTTGTTCAGAGAAGATTTTTTACTTAGTGTAGGTATGCTATAAAAATATTGAGACGCGTTGTCTGATGATGCTTTTAACCCATGACGAATAATCTATCCGAGAGAAAAAGTTGGATATTCCCCGATCAAGTTCACGTATACTTAAATATTTTGTAAAATGCTCCACCGATTTTAATGAAACAAAGCTAAGAATCATATCGATTAAACTAGCTTTCAAATAGACAAACCCACATCCAAACCCGGGTCAATCTGCTCGGGAGCTACGACGCCACAGCCAGATACATAAAGCCACAGAATTATAACACCACTCTATTTTCATCGGGAGCCAAAAAAGAGAAACATTGTTATTATTATATTATAATAAGCTTGGTCTGTGTCTCAATCTGTGGCATCGTAGCTTCCAAACGATTGGACCGATTTTGGTGAACTTTTCTGAGCAGGATTTTATCTGTTTTATATCACCTAAGTACCTAAATTTAGAAACTCAAACACACAATTTTCCTCGATTCAGCACCTAACTTGCCTTTCTAAAAGACGCCATACAATTCCAACAATATTGCCCCATTATCGAGATAGCGAGTTAGAACCAGCGCGTGACGTCACAGCCGACACACGCTTGACACTTATCGTACGCCCACTAATTACGAATGAAAATCGCTTCCTGTCAGCCGTAGATAAAGGAAACGTTAGGGGTGGTGCCTTTACTAAGATGCGTGAGAAGAAGCAACTGGAAATTTATTTAAAATTTTAAAATACGTGATGTAAAAATAATTAGTATAACTCGTAAATCCTAGTGATCTTAGTAATTCCAGTAATCTGAGGAGCTTTGGGCTATAGTTCGTGCCAAATGAATTGAGAATAGCGGACATCTCTCAGTCAGAACTAATTTGCAAGTTGTCGCTATCGCAGTCATACTCGTTAGAATTATTTTCCTGCACATACTCATCATGTTTCATGTAATCATCTAAACTGACTGATTGTGAGAACTGCATCTCCTACTATTCTACCACTTACATTGTTAATGGACCTACTAAATCTAATTCTAATTGTGTGTTCATGTAGATTGTGGACCGTCTACTCGAGACCATGGAGCGTGCAACCGTTCGAGGTAAAACCGAAATATCGAGGTAAAAATAACCGTGATGACAAACCCGATAGAGGTGACTGTTTATGTGCGGTGAATAACCAAAAATGTTTTAAAACCTATATTCATGTATTTTACATAAAAATATTTTTCATGTGGACAGACAGGTAAAGGCACGTTATTCTCAATCAATTCGGCACAAACTTACCCGCTGCTGAGTTTCACCACCGTACCAACCGGACTATCTGCCACAAATTAAAGTTCCATCCGTACAACTTGGATGAGGGGCGGTAAACTACCGTATAATATTTTCAAAAACCTTCTTGCCGCGTACAGTAATTCTATAAGATGATCTTCCTCCAGCGGTAATCTTGATTCGGTTAGAGGCTTTCAAGAAACGACCCTGCATCTTTCTCAAAGGATGGTAGATAAGTCAAAGATTGTAGACAATTGTTTATCAGTGGAACTAGTTGCTTTTACTGCTTATCAAAGGTCCGCTTGGCTTAGCTGAAATAAATGCATTTATGGGATAACCTCGCCTTTGCAATATAAACTGTATTTTTATTTTATTTCGTGAAATTTTATACTTTGATCCAATAAAGAGATTACAAGCAAACAAACTAGTTTTGAAACGGAAATGTAATATGTAAGCGCAGTGTGGTTCTAGGTGTACTCGTTTTCTATGGGGATACCCCAGACACGTCGAGCATACGTTTAACCAAAGTCTTTAAATACATTAAGCTTTTAATCTGCGCTTGAAAACGCAAAATCAAAAGACGCAGCCCTGATCCGTTCGCACTAATCTATGCGTACAAGATATCTTAATTGTGCCGCCAGTAGGAATAAAATTTTAATTGAGCAAAGAACCCTTATCTGGCCGATAGCTTGACAAATGCACCGTGTTCTTGACTCCCCTTGTAATTCCGATAAAGCATTATCTGCCCAATAAGTTAATGGTGGATGATTAGACCGAAATGTAAAGAATAAGGTGTGCTATAATGTAGAGGTTCTTAACACTGTCATCTAATTTTATAAAAATAAAATCAACATCCTCTGCCGGACTAAGGGCCTCTCCCACGAAGGGGGAGGTTATTGCCATAATCTCCACACTTGGCAGGCGGGTCGCAGTTTAATAAATATAACAATGGAAAACGCTGCTGTCCATTTTTCAGTCTAGGGAGACCCTATATTTTTTGCCTCGAAAACATTAGTCGCCTTGTACGACACCCACGAGTGTAAGGGATTGGTGTTATTCTACTCTGCCGGACACCACACAACCAAACAAAAAAATATAACGAATGTGTAAATAACCCTCAATATGTATTACGCAGCGTGAGTAGGCTTTCCACAAAGTGGACCGACGATCTGGTAAAGATCGCAGGTACCGCTCCACAGGACCGGCCTTTGTGGAGATTTCTCGGAGACGCCTATACCCAGCAGTGTCTTCAACATCTTTCGGCTGATATCATAATGAAGATGATGATGTATTACATTTAAGTACAAAATAATCACCAATTGTATATGTTTTGAACTTTTTGTGTTTATTTAAGGTACCGAATTCCACGCTGGCAAAACGACCGTACTATTTAAAAAAATTATTACAAAGAATTGCCCCGAATTACACAACAATTCCACGACACCTCAGCTAATAAAGGCACAGCATCCGTTGCAACAAATTGGCAACTCAAACTACATAGTTTGGTCCATCAAACGCGTGTCTCGCGTGCGTGTGCGCAGACGCAATCAATCTAAATCACTGGAATGGGCAGTTAAAGTCGCCTTGTACATTAATGACACGATTACGCTCAAAAGAGTTGCGTAAATCATTTTGGGAATGGGCCTCCTTCACACTGACGCGGTCAGCAGTTGTTGCCGCGACGAAAGGAAGCGTTCTTCCGAGGAATTTCATCGTTCATCACAGCACTCAGTCATTTACGCTTTCAGTGATTTTTAGCAGTCCGTGAAATAAATTCACAATTATTTTCGGCTCAAACTCTTATAGCTTCCATTCTGACAGCCTCACTATGCCCCTCTGTATCTACGTACGCCCTGGTATCTCGGAGGTAGTGGTGGTAGGTGAAAGGATCGAGGTATGGTGTCGTCTATATTCAAAGACTCTCATGTCTGAGACAATATCCAGTAAACAGTTCTTTGGGTAATACACTAGTTATTAGCTGGGCTTGGTTTCTCACAATACCTGCAAATAAAGATGACGGAGCCAATATTAAAGACAACATCCAGCCTGGTCCTCTCTTACGTGACCTACATACACCCTTGCAGAAGGATTTCAGGCTAGTGCCGGTGTTGTATTTGAACGGAAAGGTAAAATATAAAAACATCATAAAAATGGGCCTCTTGGAATTAGGGGAATCTTTGCCTAATTGATTAGAAATCACAATGTAGAAAATATGCAACAAAACGCCGCTGCTAATTTAAGTCGGAGGTCCTAGCTGCGTCTGAATTTATAACATGTGTCCCTTTTAGGACTCTACTTCAAGAATTTTGGGCACCGAGTTAGCCAAGGCTAAAATCTAATCTGTTTATAATTTCTTTGAGATTAAGGGAAACGATAATTGGGGGCGTCGAATCATTTAGTGCCTGTCGAATTGGTTTACGTCCGCACATAAAAAAGTAAACATTCAGTTCGATTATACATTTGGTAGTGATTCACATAAGAACGGTCTAAAACACGAATGCTTAGTGTGCTGTCTTATAAACAACAAATATAGGATAAATAATTATATAATTTTTAAGAATATTATGTTCAATTGCAACCCCTGTAACTTGCACTGTCTATCATGTCATCGCAAGCCGCGTTAGTCTGCAAGCACACCGTCGAGTAAAAAGAGCAATTAGAGTTGCGCCCGCGTCGATAGTTTAACGGATGTCGATGGCATTCCGTGAGGTCTGCGTGACCGCGCGTTAAAATGGCCGCAGCTCAACACTCTGCGGGCGATTCTGCGAAAATAGTCTCTGGTACTTGGGAATTAGGTTCGTTTTCTGTGGCATTTTACGGCGTAAGCTGGCGCTGTTGGATCGGAATTGGATTAAAAAATGTGATTTGCGACTGGCGTTTAAAGGTAAAAGCCCAAAAGAGAGTGCAGTTCGCATCGTACGGGTCGCAGTATTATTCTTTTAATTCACAAACGTGGGTTGGCGTTTGTTGTAGAAGTGTCATGTACCGATTAGTCTATTTCACGTATAATTTTTTTTCATGATAAGTATTATATCATGAGATAAAAGTGGAAGTGCGTGGGTACTGTGTCCGCAGTAATCGCACTGACAGAGAAATTAGACTCTGTTTATTGAGTAACTCGTCATTGGACTTCTATTACTGATCTGTTGCAAATGGCGCGGTGAGTTCACTGATCTCTAATCAAAGATACCGGCATTATCGACAAGCATGTGGATGTACTTTTATGACTCACTAAGGACCACATAATCACAAAGACACATAAAGGCTCGAAGAACAGGTGGCCGATGGGGCAGGAATGTTCTCGAGTGGCGACCACGTACCGGAAGACGCAGCGTGGTAGGCCTCCCACTAGGTGGACCAACGATCTGGTAAACATCGCAAGTACCAGCTAGATGCGGAAGTCACAAAACCGGCCATTGTGGAGATCTCTAGGGGAGACCTATGCCCAGCAGTGGTCGTCTTCTTCACTCAAATGCGTTTGATACGTCTATCGTGTACAGTCAACGTATTATTATAAACAAAATAATTTTGAAACAATATGGAAGTTAGCGAGTCGAGATCAACTCCTCACCTACCATACCTTACCTTTCATAGCATTATTAAATGCTCCTATTCCTATCATCCGACGCGGACTTTAGAACGTAATACTGTGTACTCTAGCCTTTACTCGTGCCGTCAACGTCACGCACACGTCGAGGCGTAAAAAAAGACGCCGCGTTTTGAAGTGGGCGATTTTTGAGCGGCCGCCGCTTCGTTCAATATTTATGTCACTTCCCTTTTTACAGTTTCGACGCGGAATTTTAGTTGACTTTTGGGTTATTTGGGAATTTCATTGTTGTGGGAATCGGTATTAATTTACGTTAAACGTTTTGGCCGTGTGTTATTCGACAAAGTACTTAGCAATTCTAGTTACCTATAACAATAGAGTTGACCGAGTGCCAAATAATAATGTCAAAGAACTTATAATATTACTACTGTAATCTCTACTTTCGAGAACTCTGACAGACACTACACATATTAGTAGGCTAATTACGGAACTCTGTAGCCAACAATTCTCTGATTTCAATGATTGAAATTTATACTTTTGCAATTCCGTTTCATCGATTTCATGGACTTGCTAACAAAGTTCCGTTGCAATAAACTGAAATTATTAAATCGATCATACATACTCAAAAAATTAACCATTTCAATCATTAAAATTAGAGAATTGTTTACAACAAGGTTATGTAATTTGCCTACAGTACCTATATTTCATACAGTTATACACATCCTGTATAGGTAAGTATAGGCCCTAATTACATACAAAAATATTTTTTCTAGTCCGCAGTCAGAAGTTCAAAAAAGATACAAAGCCGTCGTCGACAACGCTGATTTTCAGTTCAAAGCTCAGCGCAGCAGGCGCCGAGTGAGGCTGTCAATCGATGCTTTGCCAGACGTCGTTCGCACCTGCGCCTTTGTGTGTACCAGCGAAATTTTATTTTTGCGTGTCAAATTCGATATACATTGCTGTTCCGTTATAAATATTCAGATTGGCGGTAAAATTTCTTTGTTTTTTGGTTGCATTGTATTGCTCCGTAATCGTTTAGGGATATTTGTCGCGTTTTTTGTAAACTCGGTGGTAAAAACGCAGATGGAAAAGGGTTAACTGTCGCTATTGGCATGTACTTAGGATTAATTTCGTTTAACACAAGTGCAGGACCACAGAAGCATTGCACTGTAAGGACTAAAATAATATCTGCAATTGTGCTGGTTAACATGTCCTCCAAAATCGAGTCGAATACAACAAACACAATAGGGATGTTGACATATGTAAATAATGGTAAAAACTAGTGAAGTGACTATCCAGGCATTCCAGCAAAACTCTCGACTACTGTCGAGGATGCTCAAACTGTTATGCTGTTGAATATGATAATTACAGGTAACGGTGGTACCTATTCGTATTCTGTAAACCACTCGCACCATAAGAGATAGAGAGACTCGATGTGGAGCGATTCGACATGGCGGCTACAATTCTTCATAAGCGTGCGACAGAGTCGAATCTTTACAAAGCCAAACGCCCAAGTGCATTTTTGAACGCCGACATTTGTGATATCCGCCAAATTACCTTCTATTAATAGTTGTCGTGCAAGGCGATTAATATCTCTCTTTATCATCCTAGCGATAAACCTCTCTACCAGGGTCGTCCGCTCTTTTACTAGGAAAACCATTACACATTTACTGTAAGCGCTTTCTTATCAGAAGGCGCTGTCTAATTGGCAACGGTCGTGCGACCATGGTCGTACAACGGACGTCACCCGACCAATAAGAGATCTTAAAACTACCCGTCGCACGACCGTTGTCAATTAGGACAGCGCCGAATTCGTAATTAAAAGTGTGGTGTTTTGGCATTTTGCGCGCAGCGACTGCCACTTTCTTGGCCGTGTGGTGTACGGCAGAGTAGAATAGCACCAACCCTTTACACTCACGGGTGTCGTACAAGGCGACTAATGTTTTCGAGGCAAAAGATCAAGAGTCTCCGTAGTCTGGAAAATGAGCAGCAGCATTTTCCATTGTTATATTTAAACACTACGATCTCCAACCCGCCTGCCAAGCGTGGAGATTATGGCAATAACCTCCCCTTTCGTGGGAGAGGCCCTAAGTCCTGCAGTGGACTGTTACGGGCTGTGATGTGTGATGTGACTGCCACTTCACCCGCACAACCCGTTAGGGAGATGCTAATTTGCCACCTTCGTGCGTCTGTCAGTTGGGAGGCCGCCTACAGGTGAGGTTGGCTTGGGACCAGACGAAAGTGGTGAGCCCCATAAACCCCCCAATTGAAGATAGCGCCAACTCCTTCTATTCATTATATTTAAGAGTATGACTCTTGTTGGTGGAGCCATCCATTCCTTTACGTCTTTCCAATATTCCAATCTCGTACAAGGCGATCAATATCTAGAGGCAGATATAGACCAGAAAATTGGTTGCAGCGTTTTTTATTGTATGTTTTCAATACTGAGCTCCCCAACCCGCCAAAAGTGGGGTATGACATCACCTCTATGAATTTCGAAGTCGTAAGCTTAGTGGAAAGTTGCTGTGATGATGATGATGATGATGGTGGTGATTATGGGCAGATAAATACACGAACTGTTCCTATTTTTAATACGTTGTCCACCTTTAATGAGGTCTCTAATATACCTTTTGAAGAATCAAATTTTATTGTCCAAAGAAAACAGTGTGGCTGTATGATTTAAATATAAATTACAAAGAAACAAAATTCAAAAACCGAAGTTCCATCTCGATTCTTGCACAAACGAAAACAGCTTAACGAGCCGACGTAAAGAGCAGTTTGTTAAAATAAACTGGTCGTCCAATTTCTGAAGGAACACGTCTTATAGACGAGTAAAAAAGACAAAAAAAACACTTTAGAAAAACAAAGCGCACTTCTATCGTCAGGTCACGTATTCTTGTCAAACAACCGCGGCTTTGACAGCTTTTGTGTTCACAAAAAAGATCGGGACACTAGGGGAAAAAAGAGTCGAATAATCAGCACAACTATTTATCATATTCGAGCCGCTTGTCACAGTCGACGTGACAGCAGGCTGCTCTCAACCGGAAAATTGGGGTTTGGGTACTACATTATTTTTGTTGCTTCAAACAGATTATTTTATTTTTAAACACAATATTATACGAATCACGTTTTACCATTACTTTTAATGTTTTATTTTCATTTTTATTGCATTTTCCCAACAACAATTATGGTGCTAGTCTTCTAAAACCACTTGCCCTCTCGCACACATACACAAATAAAATTAGCCGTAAGCTTACTGCGTCAGCGTAAATCACGTCAAGAAATTAACGCCAGCGTTGTAAATCAATCCAACAGAATAAAGCCGAACTGGAGCCGCCCATACGTTGATGCGTAGTGACGTCCGGCCCCTTTGATGTGTCAACCGGGTTGTTAATGAGAAGTCCCGCGACCGCTTCCTTTGGTCACTTGATTGATGTGGCATAAATAATTCGACCACAAGATTTATTCACTCCTCATTAAAAATATGAGCCCCTACATCATTTTAGGACCAACCTAACTCTTAGCCTTCAAAGATTCGTATCGTTAGATTTATTTTAGTTGCACGTAATTGCCCGTAAAGACAGTGGTTGTAATTTATTAAATAGAGGGCTTGTTTGATGTTTTGATATACCTAGTAAAGTAATAGGTAGGTTTAACGATTTTACTGGCGATTGCCACCATATAAAAATACCCTAATTTATACCTATTGATGGAACAGCATTAAAACCAAGGAGTCATTTTTAAAATTAACACATTTTATAATTTTTTTTATAATTCTAAGGTGGCAAAAAAGCAAACGGCCTGATGGTAAGCAGTCACCGCAACCTATGGACGTTTGCAATACCAGGGGCATCCCCCACGCGTTGCCGACCCCTTAGAAACCTTAATACCCCTTTCTTGAAGAACTCCATGTTTTACTCTCCATAGTAACATGGTGTCGTTGATTTGCACAAATAATTACGTTTCTAGACAGACATGCTCTATCTTCGGTCGCATATATCACTTGCCACCTCTTGACAATATTAAAACAATACAGATATATTTCTTAATCTAGAGTTAGACACAAACGCAAAACCACAATATCAAGCATCATTTCTATCGGGGTAGCGAGCGTGCAATCTAAACCATTGACGTAGGAAATAATATGGACATGAATAAATGACATTACAGTAAACATGGAAAAATTTTGCGGCAAGTTGCAGCCGGTTCGCCATTGTACCGCTTTCATTTGTCACTTAACATGGGATCTGTCAATGTTCCTTTTCAAAAATCTCCATATATCTATCTCCACTACGAAGTACACTGCCGGGTAGGGTTTCTTTCTCTTAATTAATGACCATCCAATTTGCTATGATTAAGTAAACTCAAATTAATTGTGAGGAAGTGTATCATAGCAAAATTAACATACAAATACAGGCAACATTCCCAAAATATCACATACAATGGTTTGGTGCATCTTGTTGCGAGAGCCAATGGCTTACGACGCGAGGATGCCGAAGACCGGGCGAAGTGGAGAAGAATGGGTAGGAAAGCGGACCCCAGCAGAGGCCGGAATAAACGCTAGGACGATGATGATGGTGCATCTCGTTGAAGCAGCCCGAAAGCTCATACAGGTGCTTTTTAATGCATTCTTCAATAACTACACCCTTTGACAGAAACCCTTTGCTACGAATTCAACTATCATTAACGTGAATCAATATCAATCTAACTGTATAAATACAACAACTGAATAAAACCAAGTCCGCACCTATCGCCCTACACACGGAAGCCCATTACTAAGTACACTATCGTGAAAGTTTTTTCGTGCTTGCTTGAATGTCCATATATTTCCAACGTCAACGGTCCAAACGAACCGCGTCACAGCAGAGCAACCCCGCGTTTGACGGGCGCCGACAGCTGTCCCCTTTGAAGTGTCAACTGGGCCGTTAATGAGGGATCTCTCCGACCGCTTCCTCTCGTGAGATTGATGTGCGGTTATTAACGTGGACGCATGCGTACTGGCGCTTTTATGTTCCTTTTTTTAATTATAGTGATTGCAGAGTGAGGTGCGGCCAGTGTTGAGGGCTAGCGTTTTAGTTGTTCAAAGTGGGAATGGTATGAGGGAATAAGGTTGTTGTTGATTTTACATGGCTGTGTAGATTTACAACATTATTTTTAAACAATGATTAATCTGCATCTTGCAATAGTTAGGTACCTATTTCATCAATCAGTCTTGAGCATTGTTAAAAGTGTTTTAATTTTCGCGTTCTTTACACATATTATTATATTAGACGGGACTTACGGGACCAGAACATCAACGCAGCTGTCACTACAGTTTTCTCGTGACCACTTAACCCTACCGAAACGTCGGGAAAATAAATCGAAAGGTACGTCGCGTGTAAGTCCCACCAAAAAGTGTTATTATTCATAAACAGTAGCTACTTTGACATTGCTTTGTTATTGTGTTAAGAATTATTTAGTTAATATAGCAGAAACTGCTTAAATTGGTAGAAATTACCTCCATAATTGACAAAGTAAATATAAGCGTCAATGCTTTCAAAACCACGCGGTGCATATTTGTTGATTTCCAAAACGTCAAGTAGTTCTTAAAACTAGTCTAGCATAAGCTAGACCAGAACTTCTAAAATTACTTATTGCTCTGAATTAAATCACTTTTTGTACACTAGTTCCACTTTATTATATAATTTTTATTAAATTGCAACCGGTTTCGAATTACTCATCTTCACATTATTGTATACTGTCGGTACCCACATCAACTTTAAATTATTATTTGTCGGTACCTACATATAGCTTGTAATCAAAATATAAAGTAATTGCCTGAAGATGAGTAATTCGAAACCGGTTGCAATTTAATAAAAATTATATAATAAAGTGGAACTAGTGTACAAAAAGTGATTTAATTCATAATAATGGAGTTCCATCATGAAGTGACAACACAAAGTGTTAAATACTTATTGCTCTCATAGAAAAAGCGGTTGCAAACAAAAATAAACTTTCAAAAACATATTGCATGCATGCTTTTGATAAACACGGGGCGTATAAAAACAAAGGGAGCGCACGGCGCTGGCGGCTATGTGGTTAATGCGAATAATACATGAACATATTTATGACTCGCTTTATGGCGTAAGGAATTTATTTAGCTACAAATTATTTTTGGGGGAGAAAACGGTTAACTTTAGGGATGCTACGGTAGCATGTCTCGTGTTTGGAAAAGGCAAAACGATATCTTATTATGGAATATGATTTATTCTCTTATGTATAATAAGTATATGTATGTTAATCGAATTTATTCGTTCGTATGTAATAAAACGCGAACATTTGTAACCTTTACAAAAATTTTTTAGACGGATTTGGTTAAATTTTGCAGTTTAACCGAGAATGATGAAAGTTGTTATTTATCCCGAAATTTAATGTATTTCCCGAGGGCACATGGCAAACGAATTTTATGTGGACAAAGACGCGAGCAAAAGCTTGACGACAACAAGAAAGAAACAGAAGAAAGTGGGTTGCCCGCTCTAACAAATGAGCAGCAGAGACACCTGATAGTAATCGACACCCCTAACATCTGCGATTCACGCACTTAGGTTCCTTATAACAAAAATCTAGAACTGCAGGTGCACTGTCAATGTGAGGACTGACATGATATGCATCAGGACTTCAGGACAGTAATTGCTCTGGCTATCTTATTCTACCAATCGTCTAGCACAGGTTTCCTTCACATAATCTTCACTCAAATATCATACAATCAGTACCTACATAGACACTTCACCCTGAATGAGATTCGAATCTCTCCTCGTACACTTTTTTTGCTCTCTGATATTTCGCTTGTTCGTCATTTTCATCAATGATCATCAGCTGGACTTGATTATTCTCCATGCCATTCGAGTATTGTATCATCATCTCCACGACTGGCAGGTAGGTAGGTTTCATACGAGCAAGAAGTAATTCGAAGGGGGTTGATAATATTATGTCTCTACTTGAGACGATACGACCGCACACCACACCAACCCATGGCCGTACTAACCTCTGTGTCATACGGACCGCATCAGCCCATGACCGGCTTATTAATACCACAGAAACTTATAAAAATGTCTGCACTCTTGAATAAACAATCTGTATTCACAACAGGATATAATAAAGCACAGCGCGCGCGTCGCCACGCATACCGGTCACCGCGATGCTATGATTTCATTATTTAGAATCTGTGCAAATTCCGTAGAGATCCGTCCTTAGTATCGAAGGGACATTATACCTACTGTGCGCGGGCGACTTTATGTGCATCGGGCACTACTGCCTAAATCATTCGAGTAGCAATTTTTGAAGGCTCGATACTTCGCCATCTCACTCGGTTGCGGTTTGAGCGGATCAGATGGCGATGTATAATCCGTTTGAGTTAGACGGTTGGAACCGATGGACAAGAACTCGCACGCGCATAGTACCAGCATAAAAGCTGTGTGAACTGTGCAGAAATGATAGTCGACAATTCATAATATCCTATATTTTTTTTAAATAGAGTAAGAAAAACGTGCAAGCCAATGGCACCACTAGGTTTCAAAAACGTAAAACAGGAGGTGTGTTGTCACTATCACACGGAAGTGACATGACTCTTCCTGTATTTGAGCTACCTAATCCTTCAAAATTGAATACATTAACGCAAGCATTGTTGCTTGGCTTCAGCCTCTCATAAGCAGCTAATCGCCACATACAACGGTTCCCATCACAAACCCCGCAATACGGGCCCCTTCCTAACGCTCGCCGGCCACAATTGACGGATATTTTTTGTCCATCCGTACATTTGCAGTGGCTCTGATTTATGCGGAGTCACGTAAATATCGCATAATGGTGCTGCATCGCGCGGTGCATCGGAAAAAATAGCGCTACCGGCGGCGCGGCTGGGGTTCGAGAGAGGAGATGACAGCGGTAGAATTACCTAATTATTCCAAGTTGGCATAATAGCAGTGGTAGAGTTGTCAGATTATCCCTATTTTTGAAACGCTTGCCTCGAGTGGAATTCAATTTTGATTTTTAAGTTCAAATTAAATTAACGTTTGCAAATTATACACCTATTTACTTACACCATTTGACTTATTTCTAACTTTTCTTATTCTGCGCTTTTTATATTAATCCACGGTACCATGAAAAAGCAAGTGAAGGTAAAAAAGTGAATGATTGTTAACTAACTTTAAATCGTTATAGATCCTAAACGGTCATTCTAATTGAAAAATGGTAAGATAAACCTAACTGATGAGAAAATCATCATCATCATCATCATATCAGCCAGAAGACGCCCACTGCTGGGCATAGGCCTCCCCCAGAGATCTCCACAAAGGCCGGTCCTTTGCTTTCCGCATCCAGCATGAGAAAATATGACCTTTCAAAACCTATTCAACGCTATCCTAAATGACATGGTTAGTCGACTTTAATTTTTTATTTTTCACAAAATGGTGTCTGGTATAATTGAACCACGATAAGTCCGTATTGACTGACAGTAGTAAAAACTATAAAATATGGATATGCCAATAATATGGGGGTAATCTGTCCTTGTCAGTCCTTCTTGTAATTGTAATTGGACTAAATTATTAATCGTGCTGAAAATTATATCTCTCACTACCTTATAAATGTTTTGCCCATTATTTAATTATATTTTTCATAACTCACGAAAATAAACAATACTACAGTTCTAATACTTTTAAAAAACTTGTCATAACATAACATAGTTGCCATACAGAGTTTTTTTTGAATAAGCGATTCGGACTTAGCGTGGTCTTATTATAGTTGCCGTAATAAATTTCGTGTCAATCAATATCATGTCTTTAGTGACACTTGCAAGATTAAGACAAATCGATAGACGTAAGAACCATCACAATTGGCCCACGCGTTTGGGCTCTAGAGTGCCACAAAGAAACAAATGTACATAGGTAATTATATTAGGCTGATAAACACATTGCCACTTTCTGTTGTTGAGTATTTTCCATGCCATCCGTCTGTCAAGCGTGGTCATTATGGCAAAGGTTCACACTGGACGTGAACGAGGCTCAAGCCGACTAGGCTGACGAAGATGATGAATTTCAAACGCTCCGCTCATGCTTTAAAGCGCTCCGTTGCACAATATCGTCTGAAGGGGTTTCAATTTTTGTCCGTTTCGTTGCTAAACGTGAAAGATAGACGTCAAATGCAAAAATTGCGACGCGCGCGCCGCTTTTTGCGTTCCGAGTGCTTTCACTCTACCTGATGCCAGGCTGGATGAAATGCTGCATTTTGCTGAGAGGCGATAGCGTTCTACTTGTAGGTCATTTCGTTTCAGAGCGGTATCGCGTAGTTTTAGAGTGTTGAAATTCCTTTGCAGAATTTAGTAGTTATAGTTATGTTGGCGTAAGAGCGTCGGTGGCCCAGTAAGGGGTCCGATTTGTAAGCGCGAGGTACAGGGTTCGAACCCCAGTGCCGCTATGTACCAATGACTCGTTTATGAGGTTGATGAGTTAAATCCTAACTAATGCTTTTACGATGGGGAAATCAATGTGATGAAACTTGGCAACTGAATGTGTAATCAGTAATCAATCTGGACAGGTTCCCCTCCCCAGTTACAGAATGGGAGTTAAATGGAGCGACCTCAACTGTAATTACGCACCCAGTAAATACATCCCCCCTGGACAAATATAGTTATCAAACTTGGTTAAGAAAACAGCTAGAGCAGCATTTTCCGTCACCCGTTTTTTCTTGCCAGACAAATAGATATCTAGTCAGTTTTCTGCGTAGAACAAAGTACTTTTTCTTTCTTTGACAAGATTTCATAAAATCGGAAGTGCAAAAAGCAACGGCATTATTAATAAATCATCGAAACAAATAAATAAATGAATTTCCACTTAGGTACCTACATCGCACATAAATTATCCTTTCCATTTAAACATTACGCAACGGAGAGCCACCGAATTAACGCTATCGACCATTACAGTCATAAATACAGTTAATCACGACCCGTTGGCCGTAACTCACTGCGGCAATAAAAAGTAACCCCAAAAAATAATACATCAAAATGAATATTTATGAGGAGAACAACACGCTTTATCATTGTTGCCGAATTACACGAGCAGCTAGGCTGGGGCTGGCTCATATTAATTTGGTAATTGAGCGTGACTTATATTTCACTTTTAATGGGATCCTGACAGTCCCTAGAATTATATACTGGAGTGGTGCAATAAATTAGCTAAATTTGTGTGGTGGTGAAATAGAGATGCACCAACGTCGTACAAATACGAGTATGTCTTACATCCGTATTTACAACCAATATTTCAACTAACAATTTTTTTATATGTAATACGGTAGGCAAACAGGCAAGCGGGCTACCTGATGTAAAATGGTCACCACTGTCTAGACATTAGCAACACCAAGAGTATCGCCAATGCGTTGCCCATCTCTGTAACACGTTGCTCTGGCAGCAAAAAGGCAAATGCCCCTCTACTGCCAAAGCCACGGTTCCCCAAACCCCCACTCAATGGAGCCCCATGTATGAAGATATGTGGAAAATAGGTGTCTGGACCTGTGGGTGTCAGAAAAGTCGGATCGGATCTTTGAGTCGGATGCGAGAGCAACGGCTTACGATGCGAGGACGCCAAAGACCGGATGAAGTGGAGAAGAATTAGTAGAAAATCGGATTCTGGCAGAAGCCGGGATAAGTAGGATGATGATGATGATGATTTGGCTAAGTAAAATAGCGTTACTATACGTTCCCACAGTGCCCGAGGCTTTTTGCTGTGTGAATTCACTGCGTTCAATATGATAAATTTATACGATAAATTAATATTGGTAAATTTTGCTCTCTACTTTATCTGTGCTCATGCTTTGTTCCCATCTCTACTCAAGTCTGCTGTCGGAACCCTGTCTGTAGACCACATGGTATCGTGGGACCTTAACGTGTCCTCCATAGCACGGAACTCATGGGGATCGTGTATAATTTACATAAATACATTCATATCGTCACGCCTTTTTCCCGTAAGGGTAGGCAGAGACCATGTTCCACTTGCTACGGTCCTGACATATCTCTCTCGCTTCTTCCACATTCATTAACCTTTTCATACACGCTCTTCGATTTAGAGAACTCTTGACCATTCTGTATATGATTTGTACGTAGAAATTGCAAAAATGCCATTACACTCTGGGTCACCCACTTACAACTTTCTAAGTGTGTATAATTTGTACGTAGAAATAACCAAAAGGCCTTTGCAAAGTTTCGAGTAGAACTCTGGGTCGCCCAATTGCAAGGCGCAAGATGTCGCTACTCGGACACCACAGACTAGATACCTCACATGCTGAAGGAGTATCAGAAATTACGTAGAGGAGGTAACTATTGTACACTATACGAACTCTTGTGTGTTTCACTTGTTACACCTATATTTGGAACTCTGCGATATGCAACTTACTAGGCGTGGATACGTCACAGCAAATTTCTCTGATTATTTGGAGAACGTTCTCTAGCGGATTGTTACGGTCTATTTGATCATAACGGTTCAATAAACATCGTCGCTAGAGGAAATTAGGAACAAAATAAAAGTAATACATTACCGGGAAATATACTGTTTTAGTCGCAAGAGCGTCGGTGGCCGGGCGGCTGAGTATTCGACTCGTAAGCGAGAGGTACCGGGTTCGAATCCCGCTGCGGCTATGTACCAATGACTCTTTTCTGTGTTATGTACATTAGTTGAATTCTAACCGATGCTCTTACGGTGAGGGAAAACATCGTGATGAAGCCTGCAAATTCAGGCAACTGAATTTGTAACCATGATCCAATCTGGTCAGGTTCCCCTCGTAGCAGAGTCTCGGAGGTCAGATGGTAGTCGCTCCATTGTAATAACCTGATCGCCAAATCCTGGATCATGGTCAAGGCGGACCCCGGGCCCTCGTCCTCGAGAGCACAACCGGGACATTAACGCTAAGATGATTATTTTTTTATACTGTTTTAGTCGTGGTTGGAATGTGGTTGAATTGGGACTAGTGGTACAACTTTTCTTTCCTAGTTGAAAAGTTTATCTGGAATACCTCGGTATAATACCGCCTTTTCTAAAAATGCTCTGGTCTTTAGGAAGTAAGTTATAAGAGACATATTAGTACTGCGTCCGGTAATTCCTTCAACGACATTCTGATGTGCTTGGCAGGGAATCTATTGAAGAAGATTATGCAATAAGTACCAATATTAGGTGTTCACAGTATATTGGCAAAATATACCATAGAACAATTATTTGTTAATATAGACACAGAAATATGAATAGCGTAAAGTTCAGCAGTTTCCGTGCCAGCACGGTTATTTTCAAATGGGGTTAAGGTCAGTAATTGTCCAACTTATATCGACTCTACTTAATTGGGTAGGCAACTATAATTAATCAAAAAAAGCGTCGACAGATGACTTTCCTCATTTTTTAGGGTTCGCTATTCAGTGTTTCGAATTAAATTCTGATGGGCTGCAAGGTTTTTATAAATAAAAAGAGTGCAGGGTAAAACCTTATGTATTTGTAAATAATAATGGGCCATTGATATTTTTTCTTTGTATTATTCACTAGTGGACCCGGCGCGACTTCGTTCGCGTACACCTGCTTTACCCCTGCCTACCTTTTTTTCTTGCTTATAAATCTTGCTCGTGAAATCTATAGTTGAAAACCGCATAAAAATCCAACGGATTGTGATTGAACGTGGTTTAAAAGATCTAAGCGTTCATAGATACATAGGGAAAGACGGCGGGAAGCGATTTTGTTTTATACTAAGTATAGAAGTAGCACATTCACATACTTATCACATATCACACAAAACATCAACACTTCTGAATTAAAATTATCACTCTGAACCCATAAGTCAAATTAATAAAAAGAACAGTCAAATAACTACGGAACCCCAACTGAACCCCAACTCACGCCCTGGTCTTATCTGAAGATCATGACAGCCAAAATAGTGGGTTCACATTGTTTTAACAGCTCATGAGCCATAGTTGCCATCACGTTTCGTGTCCAGTCACTTTTAATTAAGGTTGTTCTATTAGTATGATTGCCCCATTTTAACTGAGCTACGTGTTAAAGTCTGCCACTGTGAAATTTTAATAGAATTTTTAAATTTTAATTGCACGGTTTAAAATGCGTGCAACGTGATAGTATCTTCCTATTATTAACGTATAGTAGGAATAGATAGTAATTACATAGTTGTTGACTACCACGTAATGCCAATTAATAGGTAAAAAGATATTAAGTATAGAGAAGTAGGTAGTGGTAACGGTAAATTAATGTTTAGCTACCGTAATTTAAGAAAAAGTAAATGAAAGGAAGAAATCGAAATTAGGTATAGGTGTAGGGAGTATAGTAAATGGACTACACACACGATAAGTTGGTCGTGTGTATTTGCATCTGGATGTGCCGATTTTTATGTGATTCATAGCTTTGCTTAATAAAGATCGGTTTAATAGCTTGGGAAATAATTGAGTATATTATGTAGACTTTGTCACGAGAGTCCGACATTTTGTCGAATAGGTTTAGAAGTATAAAAATATGTTAAAATTGTAATGATAAATCTCAGGGCCTCAGTTCTATAACGAAACCATTCGCTAACAACACGCGAAGTACAGCGTAGTTTTACTAAAATCCCAAGAGAATATAAGAAATTATCCTACGCACAAAGACTAGACAGCCTGAAACTAAACAATCTACACGAGCGGAGACAACGTGGAGACCTAATAGAAACGTACAAAATCTTAAACGGACATTATGATGTAAAGAACTTTGAACAAATATTAAAGCGAGATCAGAACACTCGATTAAGAGGTCACCACTCGAAATTGGTACGAAGTTTCTCCAACAACAACCCGCACAAGCATTTTTTCAACAACAGAGTCGTGGCACCTTGGAACAAGTTACCTGAGCAAGTTATATCAGCACCAAGTACCAACGCCTTTAAGAATCGATTGGATGAACATTACAAGAAAACCGAAATTAATTAATTGAGAATGTCAATGGGTTGAGGATAATGAGATACAGACATATCAGTTGTTCCAACTGCCTGTCTGTTCAGGAATAATAATAATAATAACAAAAGAACGGTCAAATTAATATTAATATCAAATCACGAACAGGCCTAAGTCAGATTTGAATGTAACGGAATGACGAGCTAATGAATATAGGTTAATATAGTTCCCTGAAGGAAAAACATCCAAAATGACCATTTATTTATTACAGAACATGTTAATAACCTTGACGTTGAAAGGTGCGAAAACATTGTTCAATGTCAATTGATGCTATAATTTTACAAATAAGAAGATACATATAATTGAAAATTCATCCAAACAAAACTAACGACACAAGCAATTATAAGATTAAAATAAACATGCGTTCTCGAAAACAATGCCGTCCCAAAATATTAATAACACATTGGACCAAAAAACTTGGACAAAAACCTGCAAAACCATCGTTTAGTGGAAACAATTGAGAATCAGCGTGCATTTGCTATCGGAGTTTCCTCATTGGAGTAAGAAACGTGGCAATTAAAAACGAATTAAAATAAATTATTTTACTAACAGTGTAATTATGTGCAATAAAATGTGTGGTAAAAACAAAAACCTTAAAAACCAGTCGTAAATTTTGATTATTTACGAGTCGCTCGTGTCCTGATTTTATTGATGTGGCATGACGACTGTAATTACAACTGTAATGGATTTATTAATGATTTTATCTGGTTTTTGTTTACTGGTCGTAAGACTCAGAGTATGAGGTGTTTGCCTAGATGCCACCGTTAGAATTTTCTGGCTTACTCTAAAGTTTGTAGAATTCTGTCAAGTCTGCCTCAGGTCATCACGTGAAGGTTCGAGATAACGTTTCTAGCTCGTACGATTCGGATGTGGAATGAGCTCCCAGCCACAGTGTTTACTTTGGACTATGACATGGGATCGTTCAAAAGGTATATTAGAGGTCTCTTCGGAGGCAGGAAAAGCATTCGTAACTCCCTTGGTGTTGCTGATGTCCATAGGCGGCGGTGATTATTTTCCATCAAGTGGCCTGTTTGTCTGCCGTGTAACATAAATAAAGTCTAGGCATCTGCATGTGAAATACCGATTTCCCCATAATAATAACAACTCTAAAATTTATGTTTACAGTTATACAGGGTGATTTCGTCTTTCACTTGAATTGACTCATTGCTAAGAGTTTTAAAAACCTTCTGGAATTTAGATAACGACGGTTTAGCGTTTTGTGTCTGGTCTGACTGGTCTGGTCAATGCAACGCCTTTTGAACTGCCCTATTTTTAACTGAAAGACTATGATTAAACTTCGATAGAATAGTATTTTAATAACAACAAAATACTAACCCCAAAACACACGTTTTTATATTGAACCTTTGAATAAGAACCTAAACCACAAAAAAACTATATAACAGCTCTGATCTACCAGCTCCTTATTATAATGTACTTTTTCTAATAAGAACCTTAACCACAAAATAGTATCATTATAACAGCTCCAATCTACCAGCTCCTAGCAAACACAATAACCCCACAAGTGGCAATGGACGCATTTCCGTCCGGACCGCATCGTGACTTCTATGAAATCGCAATAACAGGCGCGTGTCAGCTGTCACTTGTCACACGTCACGGCAATAAAGCCATCGACAGTCGCGACACGACTCACCGCCATTGTCATAACACGGTGGGGTGGCCTCGTTAGGTCTCGATGCGTTTGGTAAATACATAGGTTAAATGTGATGTTTGATTGTAGTGTATATGGTAAAAGAAAACTAAATGATAGATAGAGACGGAAAGGGAAATGTGAAGTATTCACTATTTAGATCAGGATAAAAATATTATTAGGATTCCTGAACAAAATATCATAAACAAATAAGTCCTTTGGGAAAGTTGAGGTTTTGATACTACACAAAATCTTCAAATCTTCTGGGTAGAATAGCTAAAATAGAATTAAACTAAAATAGAAAATGTATCAAGACTTACCACCTTCATTATAATCAACAGGTCGTAAAAACGTAAAAGGTCTTTACGAGGTCGACAACGCGTAGGGATGCCCCTGGTATTGCAAACATCCATAGGCTGCGGTAACTGCTATCCATTAGGCAGGCCATAAGCTTGTTTACCACCTCAGCGGTATCAAAAAACACTATAAGGCTATTATACTTAATTAAAATTAAATAGCTATAAAAATATCATACATAAGGGAGGCTTTTTCTATTACCCAACGACTTACCAGAAATAATGAAAGGCAGATTAAAAAAGCTGTCAACCGTCACGACCTCACGCCCCCGTTGATTTCTACTCCAATTTTCGTATTAAAATATTCTATTATTCCCAAACGGCGGTGGCGAGTGGCGAGCACGTCATTGTCACGTGACACGTGTCACTTGCCTGTCACGCGTACAAGTGGCCCGTTTGTCATGCGGAGTGCTGACACTCGAATGTACTCGACACGGCGCGAATGAGTGTTAATTGACGGTCAATGGTCAATGTTTATTGTGTCTAAGTACGTTTGGAATAAACGCAGCGGTAATGGGGTTAAGTGTCTCGAAATTTTGGCCTCGGTTCGCTGATTTCGGCTGTCATTTTGCGCCGTGACGTGAAGAGGTTAAATGTGTAGAGCGCTCGCTGTCTTTTATTTAAATTAGGTGGAGGATTTTGGGTCCTTTCTCTTAGACTTGAGACTCCAGAAAATATTTCTTACTAACAGTACTCTGAATTATAATCCGAGTCAGACAAATAAAACTTTGTTTTTAGTAATAACTAAAGAAATGGGGTATTCTGCATACTTTGATATACAGGTACATTGATCACTCACTTTTCTCTGATAAGTACTAAGGGAAAGATGGCTGATTTAGCCCCAGGGTACCGATTCTGGTGTGCAATGCAGTTGTTATTATGTTGCAATGTAACTGTGATGTTACTATAACTACGTCGAGGTATCGAGTCAGTCCCAGCATCATCCCAGTTAAATTGCATTTAAATCATTGTTCGACCTTTGACACGTTTTCGTTGACAGAATTGAAGGCAGTTTGACAATTAAGAAATATAGCAACTTAGTAATTTATTTATTTATTGGAGTACCAACAGCCATATAAAACCATAATGCAACTAAAGTACCCGAAAACGATTATGGAAAAGTTGGAACTCATGAAAGTTGCAACTCAACATCTGTCATTTTAATAACAACACAAGTTTGACATACGATGCAATTGTAATGTTACTGTAACTGAGACGTTTTCCGTACCAGAATCGAAGCCCAGGACATTAAAGTAAGCCCAACCATAACCAGGTGTGATAACTCAAAACGGTTACTTTAATGTTGTAATTAATAATTAAAATGTCAATTATTGTAATTTTTACAGAATACGTGTATGGTCTCTGTTTCCAAATTGGAAGCATTATATCAATCAGGTGTGCTGTCTACTCGTTTATCACTGTACTGAGTTGTATAAAAGAAATCGTATCGTAATAAATAATTTGAATAGGTCACGCGTCTGCTTCCGCATTGTTCTGAAACATTTCTGGATTCTTAGACGTCCACTTTTGATTAACTGCGATATTCCAGGACGAGTTATTTTCATAACTCTATTGAGTTGAGTTGTTTCTATCGATTTACGACACTAAAAAAAATCGGTTAATGATCACCTTTTTTTGGTTTCATGATATGCTTAACACATTGTGTGCGTTAATGATACTCAAACAGAAGATTTTCTATCGTTATAAACTTCTTAGCTATAATTCTATTGTTACTAAACCGCCGAATTACAAAGGTTCGCATTACTCAATAAAAATAATAATTTTAACGTCAATGTCCCGAATACGTTAATGTACTATCGCGCACGAGGGCCCGGGGTCCGCCTTGATCATGATCCAGAATTTACCAGATCAGGTAATTACAGTGGAGCGACTGCCATCTGACCTCCGTGACGCTGCACCTGATCAGATTGGATCATGGTTACACATTCAGTCGCGTCCATGTACGTACAGGTTTCATCACGATGTTTTCCCTCACCGTTAAGAGAAGTTAAGAGAATCGGTTAGAATTCAACATACAACAACATACAATGCTATATAACTCAGAAAATAGTTATTGGTACATGTCCGCAGCATGATTCGGTACCTCTCGATCAAGAGTCGGATACCTAACCGCTTGGCCACTGACGCTAAAATTGTAATTACTCTATATCCCATAATTCCCAATAATTCGTAATATTCCAAGTAGTTACAATTCGTTAATATAACATGACAACTACCGTCCAATCGCATGACGTCTGCAATCATCTTTTAAAGCTGCAGAACCATCAATTACGTAAAAAAATTACCCCTAATTTCCTGTCACTTAAGCCAAGACCGAATACTATGTAATTCGAGGTAATTTCATACAATCTTTCCTTCAAAGAATCGTTAATTTCCCTTTCTAAATCGCTTATTATTGTTCTAATATATGGGGTACATGAATTGAGGGTGTAAAATATAATAGGCAAGGACCTAAAAAACTATACAGACGGATACTCTTTATCATTATGAGTGAAGCATAAAATTGGACGCCTTTTTATCTGTGTGCGAGCTTAGACACTGTCACCAGAGTGACAGTGCAGTACAAAATCAAACAAAATGGCGCGGATTGCCAAACTGGTATATCTGTGTGAATGTTGTAGGTCAAGTACAACGAAATAAATTGTCAAGAAACTGCCGTACCTTGCATGCTTCATTTCTCTGTAGTGCAGAATGGTGACCGCTTATATTTGTCAGGTCCGTGTGTAATTGATTGTTAAAAAATGTGAATGTCAAGATTCTATCGGACTGAGTAGTTCATAGGCGCAAGGATGGATATTATCGCTTTATCCTACTTCCTATCTCACAAAGAGTTTACTTGACTTCTCAATACTCAAATATTTATTGCGTCATAAATGTTCATACCATGTTAAAACATTTGAGATAGTTTTACAAATATACCACACAAATATACAAATTCAGGGTACACCCTGACAGGACTTACTTTAATATTTATTTATTTGTTTTTATTCGCAGTTTTACAGCAATAACATTTGGTTACAATCAAATACAGATATAAGTAGTACTGCCAATTACAAAAGGGATTAGTGAAACGAAGAATACCATATAGCTAAGTACCTATACCAATACATATACAACTGTGATTAAAACTTATTATTTTGGGTACTTTTAGATACAATAGGTAAATCTATATAAATACTCTTATATATCCCCCATAACAGTAGATGTATAAAATGATAATGTCTTTATAGGTCGTTTTTTAAATTCAACTGTACCCAGTAATTGAGCATACATTGTATGTAAGTGGTGAGCGGTACACTCACACGCACAAGTGCGACGTAATTAATTTGTAATCGACGTCAAGTGTTTACAGGCTGATTATAAAAATGTTGACATTTCCTATGCTGACAAATATGTGTTACAAAAGTGAATGTACAATGCAATAAACACGTGTATGACCACCTCAAGAATCATATTCCTATGCACAACTGTGCTAAAATCATTAATTAAATTTTTATTTATTATATAAAAAATTTGGCCGTGTGGTGGCCGGCAGAGTAGAATAGCACCAACCCCTTACACTCGTGGGGGTCGTACAAGGCGACTAATGTTTTCGAGGCAAACAATCAAAAGTCTCCGTAGTCTGGAAAATGGGCAGCAGCATTTTCCATTGTTATATTTAAACACTGCGATCTCCAACCCGTCTGCCAAGCGTGGAGATTATGGCAATAACCTCCCCTTTCGTGGGAGAGGCCCTTAGTCCTGCAGTGGACTGTTACGGGCTGTGATGATGATATAAAAAATATCGTAGGGGTAAAGGACAAGTCCTTTGGGTATATATAAGGTACAGCTAATTCTCTCTTCTTTTACCAAACTGAAACTAAAGAAGCATCTTTCAGCAACATTCACGGCATTTGGAGCACCAAATGCCGTGAAAATTTTCTTGAAGTGGTATTTATGCCCTTGGACTGTACATACCTACTTTTCTGAGTTGTTGCTGAATAAGACTTAACTATCAGTTACCTACTAGATGGACAACAATTACTATTTAATTGGCATTTAAAATGTATTGAGAGCTTGTCTTTGAAGTTAATTCTCTGATGTTGATTTAGATTTCCAATAGATGTCGACAAATTATCCTCAACAATATAATGTGATTAGAGAACTCGATTATATTTGTTTCAAACTAAACTCGCGTTCTTTACACATATTATTATATTAGACGGGACTTGGACGCGACGTACCTTTATGATTTGTTTTCCCGACGTTTCGGTAGGGTTACACCCACCGTGGTCACGAGACGACTGCTGTGGGAGGTGACAGCTGCGGTGATGTGGGAAAACAAATCATAAAGGTACGTCGCGTCCAAGTCCCATCTAATATAATAACTCGATTATAGATTGAACAGCCTGTAGCATATGCGGGTTGATAAAAACGTACACAATGAAATGGCTGTTTATTGTATTATTAAAATTGTATTCTTGTTGGTTTTTATTACTCGGCTACAATGTTGCTGCCCAAACCTGACAACTAAACAAGTGTGTAGTGTTTACAATAAAGTATGTTTTAGAATAACACAAGGTGGCAAATATGGGTACCTACGACCTTCCTGACGGTAAGTGGTTACCAGCCTGGAGGTATGAAATTCCAGAAATGTCGCTGCTGGTTTTTTGATGGTGTGTTTAGATCTGTAAGATATTAAGATATCTATGTTATTTTCGACACAGTGATTTTCACCTGCCATGCCCATGAATTTGGGGTACAGACTTACTGTGCGCGAGGGAGTTCATGTACATTATTCGAGTAGCAATCATTAAAGGATAGGTAAGGAGTAAGAATCCTTTCGAGTTAGACGGTCGGGCTCGATGGACATGAACTCGCGCGCGCTATGTAGATGTAAATCATGTAGCACATTTTTTTAGACTATCCAGGCATTTGACCGCCTGCATTGGCATTTTGAATGCAGAAAATTACATACGCAGGAGCAGACTGTCGGAGAGCCAAGGCAACTATGGAGTATCTGTAAGTACTTACAATTAATCAATAAAACAGACAGAGGTATGTTAGCAACAAAAAAATAAACACAACAACCGGTCGCGCGTCGCTGCGCACGTAACCCAGTAGTCGGCATGAATATGCCCAATAAAACTTATTGCCCTTAATTTCACGCAGGCGGCCAAATACGAATATGTTGCGCCATTAACTGCATTGCCGTTGTATTTCAACTTTACAGCACCTTTCCGCCCTGTCTCGTACTGAGGCTTGTTATGAGGACAGACGGCGAGAGAAGTGAGTTGACTTTTTCAATATTTTTATTTAATGTGGCAAGGCAGTCGATGTTCAATATACGTAGAGAACGATAACTATAAGTATTATTCACTGTAATATAAATATATTGACTTATTTAAATAAATAAAAACTAGCCGTGTGGTGTCCGGCAGAGTAGAATAGCACCAACCCTTACACTCATGGGTGTCGTACAAGGCGACTAATGTTTTCGAGGCAAAAGATCAAGAGTCTCCGTAGTCTGGAAAATGGGCAGCAGCATTTTCCATTGTTATATTTAAATACTGCGATCTCCAACCCGCCTGCCAAGCGTGGAGATTATGGCAATAACCTCCCTTTTCATGGGAGAGGCCCTAAGTCCTGCAGTGGACTGTTACGGGCTGTGATGTGGTGATGATTTAAATAAATATAGACTTTTATTCAGAGTTCTGTCGATAATACATTAAATAAGCCAATTTATTTAGATTTCCGTACATAATACTTAGCATTGTCGTGCTCTACTTTTGTCTTTTTCTATTAAAACGTATCTACTTTAGTTGCTAGTGATGAGACTGAAGACTGTTCTAGTCAGCAGTCAGGGACCCTCAGAAAAGGCAGGGAATGTTTCTATATTGGGACATTGAGTAACGTTAAACAAATCGACATCTTGGTTATTTATATTATTCCCAAATATTGCACCCAGCAATCGCTTGCTAAACATTTTTGCACGCATCGATACCTCCTTACAAGCAACGCCTGGGGCGCCGATTAGTGTTATAAATAATCGGCATTAGTCCACATCACTCTCGTACTGTCGGACGGTGTCGTAAGGCGGTCGTTCGCTGTCGGTGCGTCGTGTCTGATCGCCGGTCGTAAATCACTTTTGATTGTGTAGGGTGCGAGTGGGAGCGGGGAGCGGAGCGGAGGGCATAGCGGGTTATGGGTAGAAGGCGTGGAGATGAATAGCGGAGTACTGTATTGTATTGTGCTAACAGATTGACCCGTGAACCGTCAATAAATGAACTTTTAATTAAGTGTTCAGATATTTACCTAGGTGGGTCTAATACGCCATATCGAAACACGATTTTTGTAGAAAGGCGTTTCTCGGATGACAGTTAACCGATAGATTCACCTTTTATCGTTTTATCAACATCAACGATTACTTGTTTCCTTGATTGTTTATACTACCGATGGTGCGTTTTTTTAAATGTTGTCTATCAGTGGTTTATTTTCTCAATATTTTCACCGCTAATTCAACCTTTACAATAGTTAATAAATAAACTAAAAAATATGTACCTACTAATTTTTTTTTGTCTACCTTATGTTTTTTACAGGTAATGACTAGTAATAATTAGGAAACCCATAGTTGCCCCGCCTGCACTGGGCCCCCATCTCAATAGGAAATGTTGACCATGTATTTCATGACATCGATTAATGTTATAATTCGTGTTCGCAATAATTTAATATTCTCCCACTCGGCTCTTGGACTATGCGTTAATGACATTTAATATTATGAGCGTATGCTTTCGCAGCTCCCCGGCTACGAATGTCGGACTTAATTTATGATTTTAATCGTCACTTTGACATTTATCTGCGATTAAGCTTATTTTCCATGACTTGCTTTTTGTTGTGTTGGCTTGGTTACAAACATTGGCTGGCTGTAAATCAATCATTCGTATGGCACGTGTAACTTTACAACTATAACTCTTGTTCATATTTAATTTAATCATACCGTACATAACGTATACACGTAACATACATAACATGTTCGACATAAGCCTTTCGTGTTTTAGACCATTGAAGGGTTTTCCCATTATCGCTACATTTAGCATTCGGGTAGCACGTTTTTGTTTGTGGAGCTTTGAGCATCTTCTATGTCAATTCATAGATATTATCCACATCAACAGCCTATAATAGTCCTCCACAGTAGTAGACACGTTTGCCATAATCTCCAAGTTGGGCAGGCGGGGTGAAGATTGCTGTGTTGAAATTTCTTTACAGAAACCGTTGCGTCTGTTCGACGACACCCGTAAGTCGAAGGGGTTGGTGGTATTCTACACTGTCAACACCACACGGTACACATCAATAGGTACATAGTATAAAACAAAGTCGCTTCCCGCCGTCTGACCCTATGTATTAGTACGCTTAGGTCTTTTTACCTACTTAACGGATTTTAATGCCGTTTTCCACAATATGAAGGTTTATAAACAAGAAAAAAGGTATAGGTAGGGGTAAAGTAGGTGTATAATACAAGTCCACTAGTATATATTGTAAATGAATTGAATGCTGAGGCTCTTCTACTCTGCAGGGCTATGAACAAACAACTCAAGGGTGTCGTTGTATAGGTAAGGCTACAAAACGTATTATGCGCTATATGGCAATCGAATAATGTCAAACGTCAAGCCCAAAGGGGTTCATATCTACGTACTGGCCACAAATTACAAACCTTAAACTTTATCTATTTGTCTATCCCACATGGTAGATATCAACGAACAAAGTCAAAGCCAAAACAATGAAACCAACGCATACGGTTGTATAATAGCCATAAATAACTCAAAAATGCCACAATACAGCCTTTATCTGGACATGGTGCGTCTAATCGATTTGCTCGGAATCGATTCAACAGCTAGTACCGAATCGTGCGTGTGTTTGAGTGGTGATTTTATGACCATATTTATAATTGTATTACACACCGTTGCGAGACAAGACTTCGTTTGTAATGAGAGGACTCTATTGGATGCGGTAGTTGTGGTGTGTCTGAAAATAAACTTTCCATCCTTGTGTCCATGACACAAGTGACGATACATTGCTTCGCCAGCTTTTGTACCTTTATCATGAACGCATAGGTACTGCAAAGACCATCAATGCCCCTAGCTTCATTTGTATTAAATTTTACTGTTGTGGTTGGTAGTGGGGTCACCAATCACTACGTTGCTTGCGGTTTGCCTGTTTGCCTGACGTATGACTGAGCTTGGTGCTGGTGTCGGGCGAGTGACGCCCTGCAAATGTAAATTTAGCACCAAACTCGCTCCAAGATGATTTACGTCTTACAAGTAGATCAGCTAGGACCTCCGTAGACCAGCTAAATAGGCAGCAGCCTTTTTTGTTGTGTAATGTTAACTCGCCTGCCCCTCACGAATATGATAGAGACAACGCTCAACGTTCAACGATAGGTACGTACAATGTACAATGACAAAGCTCAATGTTACGCGCAGATGCTGATGCTAATATAACTATTTATCAAGGTAACACTCAGTCCATATGGAGGGGGCAGGAGCAACTCTTCAAACTTCTCAGCTCGAAGTTCTTGTTAGTGGTCAGGTCGTGGCGATAGAAGACCTACATAGTCGGTCTTCATCTTCATCTTCGTAACTCTCGAGTTTAATGTCTCATCTTCAGCCAGTTCCATTAATCCAAACAAACGCCACATCCGTCCTTCGCTCATTCACGTCGCGACTATTATACGTTTGATTTATTGCAGCGATTTGTGCTCGATGAGTCGTAATTATAGAATCGTGTGTAACGTATTAATTACGTGCGCCGCGAGTGGTTTCGACGGGAATAGAATAGACACGTAGTTTCCCACTGCTCGAGTTTACTGTGAGGACGGTGTCACACCAAACTTAGAGCGTGGTTCGTGTGGTTGTGACAATCGGAATGTTGTCGGGTCGTTTTTGGCATGCCTAGGTTGAATGATGACGTAAACTATGTCGTATGTGTTATATAATGGCATAAATTTTTTCAATAGCTTTGAAACATTCTGGTCCTTTTCGAATAATAGGTATAGCTACTTCTTATTTTAAGAAAAACTATCTGTATAAAAACATCTCAACAAGCGAAATATTAACAGACCCTTCGAAAATATCGATACCTACTCGTTTGTGCCTGACTATAGCTCGATTAACGAAAGAATTCAGCTTCATATAAATGAAGTTCGATCATAATTACCAAATCAACCAATAAAATCTAATAAAATTTTGTTCGCGATTTAAAAAGCAATATGTATGTCTGTGGTTTATCAGATTTTCTATAAAATTTAAAGATTCAAAGTTATACGGGATTTAAGATTTGTATCGAAATATTAAATCCCGTGTAACTATGAAAAGCTGTTACAAAAACTATTCCGTTTATTATACCGCACGTCTGAAGTTACCTTACATGCTTTTGGTGTAATAGAAGAGACAATTCTGTTCGATGTTCTTGATTTGCTGCTTATTGTTCAGTTCTTCTTGTGCAGTTTTGTTTCGTATTGTTAGCTGTTCAAATTGGCTTAGAAATCTTCAATGGCGGCTGCTTTTCTTCAATGTTTGTTTTTGTTGGTAATTTTGCAAATTGATGTTCGATACTGACGGTAACAATTTCTCTGGTTGTTACGTTTTTTCTACTGGTTTGCTGATTCTTCCATTGTCTACCTGAAGTCTTAAGATTGGACAAAAAATTTAGGTTAGTTTTAAAAGTTAAAGCAATAAAGATAAGATTTTTGAGAAACTTTTTTTCACAGAAAGTTATAACTCGCTTTAAGACGACAACGGAACAAAAGGATTTATTGAACACTAGCTTTTGCCCGCTACATCTACCACCATTGAAAACGACCTCCCTAATGTATGAAAGCTTGTACTACGGAGAGGTCAAGCTGTATCTTCTACCCAACCGAAATAGATGAAACATGGCCTAGATTTTATGTTGGACCCCCAATTACAAATCTGTGAAAAAGCCCTTCACTATATATTTCCATATTTCTTCTAGTTTAGCTGGTCTATGATGGTTCACCATCAGGTGATCCAGTTTCCAAAATCAATGATACCCTATATGTTGCTTGGGCTTAATAGCTACACAACAAAAAAGTTTCATTTAAATCCGTCCAGTTGTTCTGGAGATTAGCGTGTACAAACAGACAAACCGATAAACAGACAGAATTTCATCACTATTTCTTCATCAGATTCATCTTCAGTGGAGATTATGGCACATCTCTCCATGTACCTATGTGGAGAAGGCTCAAGTCGAACTGCAGTGAACTGTTATGAGCTGTTGATGGGATGTGTGTACCCACTAGGATTGTTACCACTGGAATATTCTGTGCCATTTTTAACAAATAGGAACAACAATTCCCAGTTGTCCTGTGGTATCAAATTGGTACAACAATCCCGAGTTGTCCCAGTCGGAAGTGGAGTATTTTACGATTTGTAGTAAATAGATAGGTAGTGAAAACCACTTTGACTTTTCATCAGAGTCCATTCGGACGAAGTCGTAAGTAATCGTTGTACGCAAAAGGCACAGATAAATAATTTCAACAGGGAAATAAAAGTACTGACACACCACCGTTACCGTATAATGTGTTTTTTACGTGGCGTTGATGTTATCTATGCTAAATGCTAATTTTAATGTGAGAAGAAATGCGATTCTGTACGCACCTGTTTATTCGTATCTTTATATAACCACTACCGCTATTTATTAAAATGAGATAGTGTTACTGCCTATAAAGGAGGTAAATACGATATCGTTAGCAACTATCATATGCAAAACTTAGATTAAACACGCAATCTTGTAAAATCTAGTTTAGCAGTCACTATAGAAAACGGTTCATATTACATTAAGGAATTTAATTAAGTTGGTTATAACTATCCACATAAATTATTTTGTATCTTAATGGTATATACTGATTTGTGGTAACACAAAGGTATTCGCTGTGTATATAATCAATTTGCAGCAATTACCATTCGGGTGACGTATAACTAAATATATTTTAATATCTATTAGGTATACCTATAGGTTTAGTTTCAATAAAACTTAGTAGATGTACGAAATACTTAATCCACAGTAACATATGTTACAATGAGAAGGAGTTACTTTTTGTCGATGTTCTGGGGAATAGGTTCAATACAATTTTTAATAGTATACACATATTATTTTTCTGTTGCTACCGGTGAGTGAATTGCGTCCGTAAGGTTCCGTAAGGTCCGTCTCGTTGTCCGTCCTAAACCTTGACTTTGAGAATAGACTTATTAAGGACCATACATAGGGACAACCACTTTCCATCAGGTAGTCCGCTCCCTTGTTTGTAAAAATCATGATATATCATCATGGGTGTCATCAGCTCCTGAGACTCCCCCTACCTCTCCTCCTCCCCAGCAGATGACCTTGGTACACCTCGCTTCGCCAACAATTGGTGGCACACCTAACGAGTGGCAAGCTTTTTGTGGTGCCAAATTTGGGATAACCTAGTTGCTTATTCGTCCATCGATTGATATAGAAAAAAAAACACGAAGTCACAAGCAAAAGCTAGTATGTAACCTAAGTTATAATATTACAATTTACAACGGAGCGGAAACGACTTATCCGTCTCAGCGCAGGCTGACAGCCCCGCATTACGTGGCCAAATTACTCAACAGAAATAACATACACGTCTCTGGGACCGCACACCCGTCAATTTGACTCCATCATACCTGTGATTAGGGTCCCGGAGACGCTCTACCATGCCATTACGCGCTCTTAGGTGCGTATTACGTATCTTATTACTGGCGCACTAAATATGCGGCGCGAACTTGTGCCGCTCAATTTGAGCTGGGCGTATTGAAAATTTGAATTATTACGGCCTGTGTGGGTGAGAATAGGTCTTTGTTGATACCAGGGCATCGTCCGATTGCCCTTACGATAGTTTGTTTTCGTCTTTTTTCAACTAATGTAGTGACATGAGCAGAAAGTTGATTGATTGGAAAGTGATTGGTACGTTAGTATTTTTCGCTCATAACATCAAGGTACGAGTATTACTTTCAGGCACAGAGAATAAATAAACTACGTACAATTTAGGTTAAAAATACAGGTGTTTGTATTTTGGAAACGTCTTAAAAATACACTGTAACATTATGAGTACCAATTCAGAATAGCTGCAAAACGATTAGTTTTAGAAACATGAATCTAGTGTCATTGTTTAGCGTCTATAGTCATTGTGGCCAATATTTATAGAAAGCGCAGGTTTCGTTAATTCAATACAGTGCCCCACCGCCTTACTCGCCCCCGACTCAAATTCAAGGTCAAAACAGCGAGCTGACTATATTCACTAAACAATGGCACTAGATTCATGTTTCCAAGACTAATAGTTTTGCAGTTATTAAGGTAAGACCAAATGTCCACCAGTTCTTTTTCTTGGTACTTATAAAAAATTTAAAAAGGTTTGTTTACGCATAGTGCATTTAAAAATAAAGTAAAGCAGCATTATCTAATGTCTGTAGTGGGGTAATTGTGTGTGCTGTGGTTCTGGGTTTTTGTCTGGTATTTATTATTTATTTATGGATCTGTGGGTATTTTGTTGTGAAAATGTATGTATTTTCTTTTTTTGTATATTTTTTGTCATAAGTGATGCTTTTGTGTGCACTACCTGTCTGTTGTTTTAATCCTGTGCTTCTCTCCATACTAAGGTTGTCTGGAAGAGATCACATTAGTGATAAGACCGCCCTTTGTACTATCTACCATATTTTTTGTATCTGTACTTGTGTTCTATGGTGTGCAATAAAGAGTTTTGTATTGTATTGTATTGTATAGTGCTTATAGCTCATAGTTCTGGCTTGTAATTGTTGAAACATACATACCCAAAGGTACGACTCAGGAAATCCCATTGTGGGATAAGCCCGCCTTGGCAATGTATTTTATATCACTTTTGTTATATAGTTCTAAGGTATTTAATGCAATAAAGAGTTTACATACATACATAGGTACATACTCAGTAAACGCAGGTTAATGTGTAATGCATAACGTATATGAGAAATATATTATATATTGTATTTCTCATACGGCGTCCACTTTAACAGTTTGCTGTCAGTTATTCACCTTTCCGAGAGCCTCCGTCGTTTGTGTCGGTAAATAAACACGAGTCAGAAAGACCTCTCATTATATCGGACGGAGATTACAGATGCGCGCGCAAATTGCACGTCTCGACGTCAAATTGACGGTTAGGGACGTCTGTCGGACCTCGTTTAGTGGCTACGGCCTCACTTCGTAACCTGCTGGGTGGACTTTCGATTCTGTGCGCCATTCTTATACCACAGTAAAAGATTTACTTGGATAAGTAAGTTTACATTATTTTTTTAATACTACTAAAATACAAATGGTGGCAAATAAGCTTACGGCCTGCCTGATGGTAAGCAGTCACCGGAAGTTTGCAATACCAGGGGCATCACCTACGCGTTGCCGACCCCGTAAAACCGTACCGGACTTAAGACCGTATTTGTTGTTTCAATATCAGGAATGTATGGTAGGTAGGTCTTCATTTTATTCTCTCACACATACCTAGGTACTCAAGCTGCTGTGAGGGGGCTAGAGGGCCTTACCCTACCTCCAACTCCATTGCTCAAGCCAATTTTAGCTGCTCGAGGTCCCTTTGCTAACAGACGAACGAGGCTCTGGCGAATAGGCTTTCTGTAAGGAGTTGTGTGGGTCAAAAGGTAGCCATCGCACGTAAAAAGTCCACAGTATACGATTATTACCTAACTGACGGAAAGTCAGATAACCTCGACCAAGTTTACTTAAACTCAAATATTTTCTAACTACAGAATCGATTGTAATGAATCTTAGCTAACAACCATCTGGATTAAACTGCCTTTAAAATAGAGATAACCGCATCCAAATCGATCCATCCGTTCATGAGCTACGATTCTACAGACAGGTACACAAAGCTACAGATAAACAGATACATACGACAAACTTATAACACCTCTCTTTTTTTCGTCGGAGGTTAAAATATAAGCCGAAGACCGAAGGAAGTAGACGAGAAAGAGTAGAAAAACGAACCCTGGCAGAAGCCGGGATTAATGATGATAATGATACCAACTCAACGCGCAGTAGGTATACTGAATGCAAAAGAGCTAGGTTCATTTCATCACCTGTGTTTCATGACACTTTACTTCACAAGTGACTCATATTTTTTATGTTATACGGCAGGCAAATAGGCAAGCGGGCCTATAGACATCAGCAACAAAAAGGGAGTTACCACTGCGTTGCCCGCCTCTAAATAGACCTCTAATATACCTCATGAACGATTCCATGTCATAGTCCAAAGGAAACACTGGCTGGGACTCATAAACGTGCTTTACCAGTTAGGCAATAAACAGCACATTGCAGTTGTGACTGTCCACTCTCAAATCCATCTGACATAGGTAATTATCATCCTGCCTATCCCGACTTCTCTGTCCTAGCAACCTCATACCATAAGTCTCCCGCGAGTGCTTTTCCTGATTTTGGCAGACTTAGGTACCTATTTCCAACGCTTGCGTGATTTATACAACGTATAACCAAACCAGCGCAGACAGGCCTCTTCACGTCATGCAATACACCTAAAAATAATCACCTAAATGCATCACATCAAGCTATTGTTAAAATATTTTGTGGAAACGTGAAGTTAATTAGCACAGAAATCTTCTCAAATTAATGTTATCCATATTATTACTAATTTAGTTTTTACGCGCAATAAGCACTGAGTTGAATTGGATGGAATTACATTGTCAGTGATAAAAATGTTCTCTAAAAACTCATAACTATCATGTTACTAAATATTTTTGGTAGTTTGTTTGTAGCTTTTAATTTGCTATTAGCTTTAACTTGGACCCTGGCTGATAGTTTAGAAGAATTAGTGATAGGACAAAGAAAAAGACCCAATAACATCTAATATACTATAAATAAAATAATTATCACATCAGAGACATGGCAAACAAGCGTACGGCCGTCCTGAAGGTAAGCAGTTATAGTAGCAGTTAGGTTAAATTTCCTGCAAAATCTTATGACGCCTTCCTAAGAGTACTCACGAAAATCTATAGGTAGGGAGCTCATTCCACATGCAAGCAAGGATGAAAGTTTCTCTAGAACAGAAATTTACTTCTGCAGAAGTAAATGGAAACTCGTACCTGTAAATGCACTGGCTATCTTATTATCCAAACCGGAACACTACAAAGGAAACATTGTTTTCAGGTAAAAGAATTAGATAAAATAGTGGTGCTTTCCAAATTGATGCCTTAGCATGACAAAGTCATACCACAGGCAGTGAAAGGGCCTAAAAGCATCAGTCAACAAAAATAATTTTCTACCCGCATTATTTTAATCAGCTTTCTTTTCTATGCAACAAGATCACCCATTTTACTGAAGCGATGGTCTAATGCTCACCTTTACTATGACCTGTGACTGGATATGCTAAGAATATTATAGTGGTTTGGATAATTTTGGAGGAGAGAACAAATAAATGACGGTTTGTCTTATTCGATTTTTTTTAATATCCCTATATCTAATATTGGCATATAAAAAATACCAGCCAATCACCGCAAGAAACGCAGCGGGGCGCGCGCTAACTCCGCATTTGTGCTAGCGCTACCTAAAACCGCGGGTGGTCTTTTATTTTCTAAAAGTTAATTAATGAATAAATGAATACGTTTGCAATGAATATTCATGTTCATAATCAGATTTCGCCGTGGAACACAGCTGGTGTGCTATTCTCCAAGTGTTTTGCAGCCAAATGGAAGAATTTAACGACTCAGAAGCAGCTCGACACGCTTTATATTACTTCCTAGTTGTTTATTGCCGATTCAATATTTAGATTCAGGCTCAATCAAGCGTAGATTATTCAAATTGGATGCCTGATTAGGTTTGTTTGGGTGCGCAACTTTCTATTTTCTTTCTCATTTGATGTCCTGGAGTTTGTACCCCTTTATGGTGAAGCTGGTTAGGTTTGAATTGATCAGTAATATTATTAACAAGATTTTGCTCTTGTAAAAAAAGGAATATTTAAGTTTTGCATTATTTTGTTACCCTACAAAGGTTATAAATGTGAAAGTTTGTTTAATTGCTGAGACGCTGTATTAATCACGCAAATTACAATATTTACTTTTGTCACTGAATCGACAAAATTATCATTACTTAGTTTCATTAAGATTTTGCACGAAGCACGGACACAAAGGGGCTTCACAACGTGTATGGGATAAACGCAAACCTAATAACATCAACCAGTAAATTTTAATCATTTATTTTTTACTGCGTCCATAAGTAGCTTGTAATAACAAAAACCTCATACACGGCCCTCCAGTTATGAGAAATCCGAATTATCCTCATTACATAAGGCGAATAATAATAACAATTAACTACAATTTTTTGTGCAAATTAAACGTTTACGCTTTTAAGAATTGCGAATTCCCTTTCACGCTTGGCCAAATTAAATGTTGAAAAGTCCACGATTGGCAGCCATTAGCATATTTCCTTCAATTCGTAATTGCACGCCGTTTTGGGAGCTGTCAAATATTTGGCCCCACAATGGTGTTTTAACTGGATTGCTTGCGAAATTCTTCGCAGCGACGTTCTTGTCGTTATTTCTACATCATTACAAGTTTTTACCGCAAGTGGTAGTTTGCGAGATTGATGGTGATTGGTGGTGATTTCTGGAACGTCAAACTCTGATGGGTTTTTGTGGGTCACGTTGACTGTTTTGACGTTGAGGCTTTTTAGGTCGGTATATGATTTGGAAGAATAAGCTGTAATTGTTTCCTTTAGAGTCCTCATCTTCGCAAGGATTTCTGTTTGTTGTGATCTAACTAATATTTTATTACCAGAAAATATTTTTTAAAAACAGACAAAATGAAAGGGTATTTACATTGAAAGAAGAAAAGGAAAAATTTTAAAAGCACTAACATACCTACGCCTTAAAAATTTAAAATGTCGTCCACACCGCTGCCTGGTGGAATTGTGCCCAGAAAGCTGGCTGCGTTACCTCGTTGAATAGCAATGCTTATTCTCTGACCTGAATATGGCCGTGTGGTGTCCGGCAGAGTAAAATAGTACTAACCCCTTACACTTGTGGGTGTCGTACAAGGCGACTAATGTTTCCGAGGCAAAAGATCTAGAGTCTCCGTAGGCTGGAAAATGGGCAGTAGCGTTATCCATTGTTATATTTACAACACTGCGATCTTCAACCCGCCTGCCTAGCGTGGAAATTATGGCAATAACCTCCCCTATCGTAGGAGAGGCCCTTAGTCCTGCAATGGACTGTTATGGGCTGTGATGATGATTCTCCGTCTAAGAAACGAGCCAGCTCTCCGGTCACCTGTGGTGTTTATTAGTCTTTAACAAATTTCTGAAAACACAAATAGATTTCCTCAAGATTGTTTTCCTCTCCGTTAATACTTAAAATTCATAAATTTATTGGCAGGCGAATGTTTGCTTTGCAATGCGGCCTGACTCGGACGCCTGCCTTTGCAGGGTTCTATCCGTTAGCGGGGTAACAACTTGGGCACCAAACCTTCTTTTAGTTATTGTTTCTAGAATCGTTGGCCAGGTGTTGACACCACACCGTAATCGTGACAACATTATTAATTCTGTCGAATGAAAGGCGGTGAGACGTCTACTTGGCTGGGGTGAATATTAATGTATTAATTACTAATGGTAATTGCTTAGGGGAACTTTCAATCGCTGGAATCTAGCTCGTTATAATAGTGGTGTTTATGAGCTATGAAAGTGTGAGAGGGATTTATGTGAAAGCTTTCAATTTAACTGAGGCTGCGTGCGCACTGGATTTAGTATAAACTATAAACGTAACAATCATACTTATTTATGATAACTGTTTTATATAATATCAGCTCAGTATTCATGGTGACAACGCAACTGTTTTTGTAATAATTTGGTACATTACGTGTAATAGCAGGAGTTATTGCAGTCAACAATTGTTAAAAATGCATTTGCAACACGACATTTTTACCTATTTCAAACCGAGATTTACAACATAATTGGAAGATTAGGGTGCCCGCACACGGTCGGGCAACCCGGATATCGCTGGATGGATGAAATTCTGAAAGACCTGCTACTAGGAATCTTCGATTGGCAGGAGATGGCGCAGGATAGGTAGAGGTGGCGATCTCTGGTGTCGGAGGCCAAGATCCACTTTGGGTCGCTGAGCCATCACAGTAAGTAGGTAAATAAATGAGCGCAGTAAATTATGAAAACGAATTTCTCTTAGAACACTACTTTCTCAAGACAAAAGATAGTACCTACTCGTCGAGCTTTACATTTCGAATGACAGCTGTTAAACTGAACTGTCATCAAAAATGTAGATCTCGACGAGGACTATCATATCTCTTTAGGAACTAGTATTCTAGGATTAATAGTTTCAGAGTTATAACGGTTTGAAGTTGTTGTTGTGTAAATATTCTTTTTCGTCTTTGTGCTTTTCTGGCATAGATATTTTGGCTTTTAGTGTTTCCGTTGGTATAAATCTATCCCAATCTTAGCGATTATAGAAATAGACGACGCCATTTAACAGCTATAAATCCTGTATATGTGTTTGTGTGTTTAAGTTACAGTTGGAGTAGAAGTAAATCAGTAGCTATAACTTCATACAGCAAATACCAGACTCCAAAGAGAAATGAAAAAAGAAAATATTCTGACCAAAATAGGTTAAATGCGAAATTTAATGGCCACCGTAAATTTGGAACATAATTTTTACAGCCATACCCTAAATGATAGCGGGATTCGCAGTCTTTGATGATTTCATAGCGGCGTATAAATTATGGGAAAGATTTACGGCCATATCCGATACTGTATAAAGTTGCTTTGATGTCATTTTTCATGAGCATAAATTTTTCAACGTAACATAAAGAGAGCTCCACGCGTTATTAGACATGGAAATTGTTTAACGATCTACGGTCACGAAGGATGACGAACAGTGGGTTACCTTACATTTGACAGAAATGTACACAAATATCCATAAAGTGTAAAGTGACATATACCAGTTGCTATGCATAAAAATTTATTTAGGGACAATAATGATTATTAGACTGAAAATGAGATATTTACGAATGAGATGTTATGAACTAGAGAAAAGAAAAATAGGATAGGAATTCATTAGCAAATTACGACTGCATTTCGTGGAAAACGCTTTGAATATTATTGTTAAATCCTTCAAATCTGTTTTTGTATCAAAGAAATTTGTTCTATTTCCTACTGGCGGTACACTTTGTAATGCAACACCAACGGAGGCCATTTATGTTATACGCCATAAAGCCGTGTGTGCGTCGGCTTCACACGTCGCCTCTCCTCGAATAAATCAGCCTTTACAACTGCATAAATTTGTCGATGGAGCGATTTTCGTATCCGGTGGGGCTTTATTCGCTCCACATCCTGTTTGCTTTGAGCTGTACTAGACACGTAACTCACGAGACCCGCCCCGATCCCCTCCTTCTCTTAATACGCAGATCTCCGCTTGGTAAAAAAGACTTGCACCAGAGGCCACCAATGTCTGGTCACAGCTTTGTTCTAGGAAGGCACGCAGTGATAAATAAGTAAAGTTCGTATTGAGCCGTAAAAAGTTTGACGACCGCATCTTTGTTTACGCAAAGACTCAAAGACTCGGTGCGGAATTTAGAATCGCAATCCTAACTCTGCCATTTATACTCACCACTATCTATACATCTGCTCCTTTCCCATCTCTTGCATGTCTGATATGTAAATCATCAACGATAATCGACGTCGTGTGTGTAATAGTTTTAGCTCAATCATCTTGAGGAGGCTAATCCGCATCACCAATATACACCGCGTCATGTCAAATAACAGATTGAGTAGCCCATCAGTCTTCCCCGAGACCGTCCAAAGTCATTGTCGCGACGGGAATCGAAGCACACAACGAGGGGGCCTAATCGCATTAGTGCGACGTTGATCGTCTATCCATCATAGTGCGGGCTGGCTGTTGTGGAAACACAGACTATTATCGGACAAGGAGTCGGTAAACAATTTGGCCACGGATTGAGTTAGTCCGTTTTTGATTACGGTTTGAAGGAAATAGTTTTTGTTGATTTAGTAAATGCTGGCATTGGTTAAGTTTATACTAGCGAGTCGCCTAGGCTTCGCACCTTAACAAATTATACACCATCCCCATCAATCATCTGTCTATTGATGAAAACTGCATGAAAATCCGTTCAGTAGTTAATGAGTTTATTTTAGAACAGACAGAGTTTTATAATATGCAGTTATTACTATAAAAAATTAAATTTTTATTAAATTAAATTTAAATTTTCATTGAGATTTTTATTTTTCGAAAAGATACCAAGCGTCTTTTATTAGTAAGCATATTATTCAGAGAGCCTAACTACCTATTAAAACTTATTTATTTTATTTACCTTAGAAATATAGATATACACACCTCAAAAATGTTCTGAAGACTTCTGGAAGCTCCTCTGTTTGCACTCGCCTCGTCATAGACGTTTTTTGATTAATGACCCGTCGCGGGTCAGATATCCATTGTTCCCTTTGAAATTCCGACACTCATTTATCAAGCTTACCGTTCCGTTCTCGAAATTAACACTGCGACGTAATCCACGAACTGAAGAGGATTTTGGTATGTTTCTAAAAATTATAATCCCTCTTTTGTAAAACTTTGACAAATGTCAGTAATTTTTTTTAGTTCATTTTAGTGACTTTTATTATGGAGTAGATACAGCTTGGAGGTCGTCAAGGAGAACGTTTTACAGGGGTAACATTAAGACTTTTGGAAAATGTACCGAAATTCTGAAAACTGGATAATATAGACCATGTCGTGTGAAAGCTTATAGTATGATTTTTGGTGGCTGCTGTTAGTATTGCCTACCCGGAAAAAGGCGTAATGGTATGTGTGTCATCGTCCTAGCTCTTTCTCCTTGATTTCGCCAAATATTCGGAATCTCGCGTCCGACTCGGCGATGTCAATCCATAGCTTTTAGGCCTCCCTCCTCCTGATACCGCAGGTTTAGATAACTTTTACTACGTTTTCATGGGGCTACCGCCATATGTGAGGTTAACTACGTAAATGAATACATAGGTTGTACTTGTTCTTGGTACAATATACACAGGAACACCTAGCTCCAAACTAGACACATTAAAAACAGAACATGTAACAAGATACCCCTTCAGTGAGTATAAAAACAACTAATAGCAATGTTACTAACACCAATGAAGATACCAACCAAACATAACGTTACCAAAATTGGTGTCAAGTGGATTACGAGTCGAATCACGCTACCACTATTGACGAAGCACTTAAGATTTCGGATTATTGTTTTAGATCTTATCGCTATGTTTTTCTATCAAATATTACACGTCGTAATGACATCAACGACTAAACACATAAAAATAAATGGTGGCCACTACAAAATTATTTTAAATTGATTTGATTACTTCCTGCTTAAAATCGACGTTAATATCATCACATTAATCTACAAGTATGGTAATCATAATAAAGATATACTGCTTATTAGACATCATTTATGTGGCTACTAAATAGAGATTTAAATTGTTTCACATACATGGGGACTAATCTCCCTAAAACAATGTTTTAAATTAGTATTCAACATACATACAATTAGTAATTCTATTAGGAAAAAATGTTTGACTCTTTCATTTACTACCCGATCAATTAAACAGTTCAGAGAGTTTGAAGTATAATTGCTGATCGGTTCGGTTGATCGAAATGGGATAAGAGGTGAAACCTTGGAAAACATTCATATTGGAAGAAAAGTTACTCAAAAGAAGATACATACAGCCATTCACTTTGAAAATAAGCACACAAATGGAAATAATGTAGATAATCGGTAACCCGCTGTAAGTGTATACCTCGAATAGGCTGGTGAATAGTGCGGTTGGCGGTAGGCCGGCGAAATTTACCCGAACACTGATTTTGACGTATCGTTTTGCAGAGCTACACCCTGAAAAATTACTCACAGGCAAAAGTACGCCTGGTTTCCTTCAATTAAACTCACGTATCCTTCAGAAGGTTTAATTTGACAGTTATGTCATTTTATATTTTTTATTTCCTTATTTATAATTTTCTAGGGCGCAAATGGCAATGCTTTGTCTTATTAATACCCGTCATTACTAAAACCTGCAGACAATGAAATAACACGGCATTCAAAAAACAATAGATTATTCAACGCCACATGTCCAAACAAATGTCAGAGAAGACAAATTACAAAACAATCAAGGAACAAGATAACGTCGCATTTAAAAACCATAAATTGAGACTTATAGCCTCAGGCCATCAGTAGATTAAAGCACGGTATATCAAATAACGCCCGCACCATCGCGGTAATCGACCCCGAGTGACATCACAAAACTTCCCCAAAGTATTTACATCAGACTCGAAATTAACCAAACAATATTAATCATAGGCTGAGTCAAAGCGCCCCTAGGAGCGCTGAGTACGATAATGATATATGCGATATTTGATGATAAACAATCGGGGTCATTTATTATCTGTCCGTTATTTGACAGGCGGTAGGCAGATGTCATTTGTCATTTTCCTGGAGCCGCGGGTCCCTTCGTTACGCCGACGCCTACGGCCGCCCTGACACTGGTTAGCTACCAACCGACAAAGTTCGCCCCCGCCACGCAGATCCCAACCTTACTCGCCAGCGATAGAACCCAAAATCGTTCGAAGAAAAAATCAATCTTGATTGTTTTCAGCATGAACGATTATGATAGATGAAAGAGTTAGCGCTCCCACAAAGCTGATGGAACGTCGCCGATCGGTGGACCTTGTGGTTGAGGCCGCAAGGTTTAATATCAAGAAATGTGCGGCCACAGAGCCTGTCTCGGTGAATCGTGTTATTGAAGATGAAACAGTAATGGATGGGGATAGGGAATGCGTGAACGGTGTCGGAGATGTATTGTTATCGCTCCTGTTTATCAGCCAACCACGATCGCTCTACGTAAATAATTACTTTTTCAAAGGAACATACCGTTCGTGCTACTGGTAATATATTCATTATATCGTGACATCTCACAAAGCGCCATTAAAATAAATAAAAATACTTTAGAGCTCTGAAGCGGCTTCGATAAGATCGGCTCCTTGTTTTATTGTCACTGCGGCATATTTGGAATACTCAACTGAATCATTAGCGGCGCAAGCCATTGGGGCATTTTAAAATTTGTTCATGGAATGATTCTTTAAAATTTTACAGCTCTTCTTGGCCGCTCGTTTCGCGTGAAGAGTAATTAAGTTTAAAAGTAAAGTGTTAAAGTTTTAAGAGGTGGCGTAAACCGCTGACAGCGCCTTTGCTGTGAAATTCTGCGTTTAATACCTCGGCGGGTGCGCCGGCTTGTAATGCGAAATGCATGTTGAACATTTTTAGAGGCGTTTGTTGTTTTTCGGGGTGTTTCCCACGGGGCGTCACGTCGCCGTCCGCGGATGTGCCTACTAAATCAAATGTTTAATTTCCCGCGCGAAACAAGGAGCTTTGTGCTCGCCCTTCGGAGGATGTTGCGTGGAAAAATTATGTTTGCGCCCGCCGCCTTCCTAGCGGCACAATGGCCGGAGCCGCCGCCTCCAGAAATTTATTCGCCTCTATTTCACTTACGTCATAATAATTCAAAAATACCTCGTCTCGCGCCCCCCAGAAAGAGTTAATTTGCACGGCTGTTGTTTGCGGGAACGCTCGCCTTTTGAAGTTATCTTTTTGCGTCTGTCACGGTAACTTACAGGTATTTCGGGATACTTAAAAATCTTTATTACTTATAAAAGTGTCGTTTATCACATCCTCCATAAAACACACTCTTTTTTTTATGTTATACGGCAGACAAACAGGCAAGCGGGCCACCTGATAGGAGGTGGTCACCGCCGCCTATGGACATCAGCAACACCAGGGGAGTCACCAACACGTTGCCCGCCTCTGAAGAGACCTCTAAAATCCATTATCTATTCATTTAAGAAGCGACTTTGTTTAATACACTGCCTTAAAACCCTACAATATTTCCTAAAGAAGCTCCCCCGAAATCGAACTCCGGCGCAACCTTGTCCGCATGAATACATTACGCGGCGGAGAGTGCCGTCGGGCTTATAACGCGGGTGCCGCTAAAATATTCAATGGCTTGTTCTCATCTGTCAAACGCATTCTTTAGTTCATTACTCTTCCCCGACACGCGGGTTAATCTTTCATTGTGTCCCGGATAAAAACGGATCTACTCGTGTTCCTGTATTGAATTTTATTTTCCTTTCAAAGTCACGAAAAAAAGATTCCGCGTAATGGTTCTGTGTGAGTTGCGTTTTGTGTACAATTGAACTTGGAACGGGAGGAAGATTAATGCTCCAGATGGATTGTTCGTGACGCTTTAGTTTGAGGTCTTCTAAGAAACATATTATGATGGCGGAGATCACGGACAGATTACATTGTTAAGTAATATACGACTACCATTTCAAGATGACATTGTAATCAGGCATTCATAATAAGATATGCAATCTATTTTTTTTTTTTTTGTCTTATTTTTGGTACATAAGTTAGCATTCATCATTTATGATTTAGGTAGTTCATAAAAAGCTTGAAGAGGTATTATTACTAACTTGTATTCTAGTCTTCAGCAACCACTGTTCAAGATACAAGGTATCAAACACGCTCGCTACATTATTAGCAACAAACTGAATAGGATGTTCGCAAGACATTTAACCAGCGCCGCAAATGCTAAAATATTATGAATAGTATCTACTTATTTTTAATTAGAATCGAATGTGAACATGCTCGCGTGAGTGCTGTGCAAGAGATACATATCAGAAATCAAGATGTAGCCACACTTAATGGTAGAGATGACTTTGTATGATAGAAACGTGTATTATCACACTGTTTTAATGACTTGTACAGTAACCGTTCTTAGGAATAAATTAGTACCGGCAAGAATGGGAGGTTATACGAGATCACAGATAAATGCAGAAATAATGTTCATGCAGACGACAGCGTGGTAGCAGAGGAACGGCTAATAGTCGATTTCTTTGTAAAATGAATGTGGAGTCGGCGTTGTCAGCGGAGTTTAGCAAGCTCTCTGTGAAGATTAATCTGCGGAGTGATTTATATCTAACGTCACTTTGATAAATGATAATGACTGTATAGAACAAAATGTTGAACGATTATTATAGGTATTCTATTCACGTATACTGTCGTATAATTTGTATGCGTACGAAAACAACATTAACAACACCGGACGAATTAATAAAGTTGTAATGGTGAAACGTGAAGCTAGCACGAATGTAATTGACATTAATATTGCAATTGGCCTTCGCGAGCTCAGCTGTGAATTTAAAAATTCACATGACCCAGAACCGGGAACTGTGGTCGTAATTAATTAACGGGTGTCGCTGGCAAATTTTGTCTCCACTCGACAGTTGGACAAAAACAGGGATAATTTATATCTGTGGCAGCCCTGCTTCCCCGCGGCAGGTTGAAAGAGTCACGGCCGTGATTGATGGCGCCCGCCCCCGCCCCCCTCGCCGCCTAACAACCGCCTAGAACTGACAAACTACGCCATTGTTGCCCTCAGGAAATCATAAGACATAACACTCAAATTTATTACCCTCCTCATACCACGTCATTAAGATAATGGTTTTGTATTTTATAACGTCCATGTTTACAGTCGCCGATAGAGCGAAATCGAGAGTCCTCTTGGCAGACGAAATCTGAAGTTATTACTTCAACGATCTCGAAGAAAGGGGTCACGAAACAGTCATAAAATTCAATGGCAATAAAACTTCTTAACAACTACATAAATCTGCTCCGGGTTATTTTGAAATAAATTATAATGGAGCCGTAAAAATTGGACGGACCGCTCTGGCAGTTCCGAATCCTACACGACGCCCTAATAGAAAACTGCTCCGTGACGCGCGTGTTTTGTGTCAAATCATCGTATAATGAAAAATATGAATTTGTCGAGGGGCGCATTAATCTCCGCTTGTCCACATGAACCTCATTTCCAGACATTTAAATACAAAGCTCGATAGAGTGATAAATTATGAATGAAATACTAACGATTCCGATTCAATGGCCACGACTCGTGTTTGGAACGTCACAACAAAAAGCGTTGTAGCATCTTCAACAATGGAGTTATAAATATGGGTTTCTGTAATACTCTTTTCATCTCTATTGTGCATCGTGCTTCACTCTCCTTCCGCCTGATCAGCTCGGCGTTCGGTTCGCTTTTATCTTCATTGTTATCGAGAAATATATTAATTATTGCGTCTATTCACCGTACAGCCCTGAGTGAAATTTTTCCGAGGGCAATAATTTATGCATTTGAAATGGGCTCAGGCCGCCGCCTGTCCGCCGTCAGCGATAGACCAGTCTACGGCCGTATCTTTAAATGCATCTGACACAGTTAATCTGTATAAAGTTATTATTGCCTCGCCTTTCAACCGACTTAATTGGCTGCTACCGGCTAGTGTAAACTCATGTGTTAGCGATAAAGTAACTGAATAAATTCGAGTTTTAAATACACGCTTCACGATCGCTGAGCACGAATGCGAATTGCATGCCCGCCGCCTTTATTGCAGTCTTGTTTACCTAAACGATATTTTTTCAGATGCAAATGCATTATGCTAACGACGTGCTCGATCTTATCTGGTTCCTTGATAATATTGTTTTCTGGCGATGTTGAAATGTTGAATTGTCGGAATTCGTTAAGTTGGATATTTATCGGTGTGTGCGGTGAGTCCCGAATTAGCGCGGCGGGCCGTGTCGCGGATTACTGGGGCCCGCTGACTGTTGCCAACGTCTCAATAAGCCGCTCCGCATTTTTACGGCCCCTATATCCGTTTCGCTGCGTAAATACACTTAATGACCGACATTTCGTGAACGCTTTTATTGTGAAGTTTTTATTATCAAGAAAATCATTTGTTTAGTCTACGTACGGTTATTGCGAGCGACTCGGTGCGTTTCGGGGTTTATTAGGGGCACTTTATTACCCCTTTATGCGCCGTCTTTTAATGCAGAAACATTGGCTTTAAAACGCCCTGTCGGCCGGATGGCGATAATTAAATCTGATTTTAATCTGCAAATATGATTACGTTCCGTTATTACGTTGCAATCTTAAAAGCTTTTTTTCAAGTGGACCAAATTACCAAATCTCGGTAGCTGATCTTTATTTTCCGAGAGTCTAGATAAGAAACGGTTGGCTTTACGGCGCGGCGCATGACTTGAAAGGTGTTAATACGCCGCCGCGCCCGCGCCGGTAGCCTGTGCGTGATGCAAAATAGCTGTAATTTAACGTTTCGGAATTTCCGCCTGCGCTCCGAAATTAAACATTCGGGCAAAAAGTCAACACCATAATCTTCCACGGCCGTAAAACAGTGTCAGACCACTATAATAATTTTGGAACAGTCTATTAAGTGAATCTTTATGGTAATGGCGGAACAGAAGTCGCGACCGCGAACGAACGGCCTGTTATTTTGATACATTATCATATTTAAACAATTCAGATGATAATAGACACGTCGGGCGAAACCCTTTGGTAATATAAATGGTTGTATTATTATTTATTTATGGGTTTCCTTCCTCCGGCCGGGGGGCGATGTAGCATATTTCATTGGGCGAAAAAATGCTTCGCAGTCGTGAGTTTATACTGCGCCGGATCCGGTTTGAGTACCTGAAACGACTCGCTATAAGCTTGTTGCGGTAATAATAAAGATTTATGCGACATTCGGCGGTAGCGTGTTTTGTTCTCTGTTACGAGCCGATTCGCTTTCTGCAAGATCAATAGCGCTCTTTATTGTAAGCGCTGAGTTATCGTCACCGCTCGCTCTTTCAGCCCGCGCGATAAATCCTGCCCCCGCTGCTTTCAATTTCTTATTATCGCCTTTTACATCTTCACTGACGTCGTGTTCTGTGTTCCCTTTTTTATCCCTCACCGTCTCTGCGAGCTTTACGATTATGTCTTCAGCGGAACAATATAGGATCACTTTAATTACGCGCTTAGCTCGCTTGTTTACGAGCGCTGCGACAATGTTGGGTGTCTCTATTCTCACAAGTGCGTCGCAAGAACCGTCATGTGAACACGGCTGCGCGGGTTTTTCGAGTAATCTCATTATTACGTCTCGCGGCTCGGTGATTAAGCGCTTGATTTATGGCATGTGCAATTTGCATCGTAGCGCTTTTTGCCCACACTCGATGATTACCGTCCGTATCGTGTCGGGGCTAATGATAGTTATTTCATGGCTCGCCGTCCGCTATCAGCGACGTTTCATTAAACCCCTTTACATACATTACGTCGACGTGTACGTCTGATTATGTTAATGCCGTGTCGTATAAGGCAGCCGTTCGCCGTATCTTTAGCCTCTACGATCGTTAATGAATTGTTTACCGCGTTCGTTTCGAATTTTATCGCTGCCACGGCTCCCGTTTCACGTTAATCAGCAATGTTTATGCATAACGCAACGATCGGGTAATGACTAGCTTCGTAACTTCATATCGTTTTCGTATGCGTTAATTTCGTGTTCGGAATATGTACTTGTTTTAGCCCTTTCTTTAAGTTTTTATATTCGTTTCGAGTAACTTTATTAGATCACGTTCGAGTTCACGAAGTTGCTAAAGCAAACTGTAGCTAGGTATCTTTTGTTTTGTGTTTGCCATGTATATTTTAAATTTTTAATTATTCCTCCCGCCCATTCGAAAAACATTGTCCAAACGAAACATAGATTTCCAAACAAAGAATACCCAATTATTATGCAATAATGTTTCTGTTATATTATGCATGTAGGTATGTTTCGTTAAACGACATAGTCAATTGTGTTCTGTCCATATAATTTAGCCGGCAACAAATAACGTAACAACACGACATATGCGTGTCTGTGTACTATTGATGCGAAGTTTATTGCTTCCAGCGTTTATTTGTTTTGGACGATTCATTTTTTATTATATTACAGTCCAGGAAAATCGTATATTTTACATTGCAAAGGGTCAGGTATGTGCGATTTTCGCATATGTCATAGGCCTTTATCAAAAATAAATTTTTCGAGCTTGGAGTGCTACCGCAAGCTCAGCAATGTCCATGAAACGCTAAAAATTACGACGTTTTTGGGGTCACTCACTAATATCTCCAAAACCGTGCGTTGTAGAGAAATGTGATCTTTAACCGAATGAAAGCTATACAATTCTTTACTACTTTTGTCTAACACACTTTTTCAAATTCCCAGTAATTTACGAGCAAAACACTCAACAACTCAAAACAACAGCTTCACTTGAGCTGTAGAACCTTGCTTGTTGTCAAATTTCATGACTGTAGGTTAAATGTTTTGATAAAGTTGTTTGTGACTATGCCATTCACACTCATAGAGTAACGTATATTTACTGCTAACCTATAATCATGTAAACCGCTAACCAACAAGCAAGGTTATAACTCATGTAAAGGGGAAAAACCAAAACTGTTAAAATATTATACTTACAAATCATAAAAACACATGTGCAATTTGTGCTACATTTTTCATACACTTGCTAAGAAATGTCCACAATCGAGAGTGTGTTGGGAAAGCTCGTAAATTGTGGGATTTTGAAAAAGTATGTAAAGCAAAAGTTGTAGCTTAAATTCAGTGGTAGAATACTTTTCTCTACGTCGCCAAATTTTTATATATTACTCAGTTACCCAAAATACGTCGTAATTTTCAGCGTTTCATGGCACCTCGAGGTCGAAAACTTGGATTTTTAATTAAGGCCTCTACCTACTTTATCCAAAAATTGCCCATACCTCGCCTTTTGCAAGACAGGTACTCTTTTTTCAAACCAATTAATTGGGCTATTAGGTATACGTATAATGCCCAACGTTTTTCAAAAATTCAAAAGACCAAATCAATCAATTACCTATTGATTTATCTATACTCACGGTACATCGTAGATTGAAATATTTTATTAGCTACTCTGTAAACTGGAAGCCAAAACTGTAATATTTTTCATTTCTGTCTGTCTACCTGTATTTAGGTCGCGCATCACTCCAAAACTACTAAATGAATTTAAAATAAGCTTGGTATGATTTAAGTTCATACTACAAGGTAGGACATTGGATACTATCCCAATGGATTTTATCCCGAAATTCATCACGATTCTCTTGGAAGAGAGGTACATGTAGTGATTCATTAACGCGTAGTCCGATTTCAATCATTATTTTTTTGTTTAAAAGTAAATATTTCATGGTTTATTTTTAGGTCGTAATAACTTAAAACCCGAAATGTACAGGCCTTTGAACGTACGGCTCATCTTAAGCTGACTTGTGCAATTTATTAATAAAATAATCATCTTGGCGTTAATGCCGGTTGTGCTCTCGCGCACGAGGGCCCGGGGTTCGTCTTGACTATTATCCATGATTTGGCAGATCAGATCCTTACAGTGGAGGATAATTTCTCTCTGCCTGATTTGAACTAGAAGTATCTCACAATAAATACAATCGTGGAGTTTTCAAGTCCAAAGTAAAAAGCTACTTAAGACATACCAAAGAACCTGTAGTCCACGCGAACGAAGTCTCGGACTCAGCTAGTGAAATAATAAGAAACATAAAATAATAATAATTAATATCTAATTTTATTCAAAGTCTGAAAAAGTATTTCAATACCATCACATCTGATATTCGGTGTAGATGCTGTATGTAATGGTGTATCTCTGCCATTTCTACACTATAATCCTAAATATAGAATTTGATACTTTACTAAATCGTTTTACCTGTATTCTTACAAGATGAACGCATTACCAACCAACGAACGATTCGGCGAACGATTGCTCAAACCCTGGTGTCGTTACTCCTGTCGTGTGCCTACAAATAGACAATATCGTACGTGGAACTAAACGGCGAGCCGCGAAATTTATGAATCGACCGGAGAGCTGCCTTCCACACAAAAGTTGTTTATCGCCACCTCCGTTAGGGTTGGCAATTTGTGACTCTGCTAGATTTGAAGTGTTGTGGAAGACATCGTTTATTTTTTGGAAATCATTCGGTATTCCATTTATTATAGTACTACATACAATCATACACCTAGATACAACGGAAAGCAAAAGTCTAAATTCATCGATATTCTTTGCACTAACAAACTCTACACCAAGGATGCTGAAGACCGAGCCTGGTTAAGAGAGACAATCAAGTTGGTATAGAAACATACGATGGAGTAGGTACACTAGACTGTAATTTTATTACAGCAGAATATGAAGATCATACTTAATACTGTCCCATGTTTTAGTGCTGGCGTTAATAGCTCGATATATTATCCGTAGAATGGCACCCCGCAGTGTGTTGTCCGACATTATAAGGTTTTTATTATTTTCCTTTTATTCTTTATCTTTTATCTGCCCATACAGTCGATTGTGTTCTTAATTTATGGCGGCTTTTAAAAGAAACGGTATACAGAAGCCGAGGGCTTTGATTTGTGTCCGTTATGTTTTTATTGGGCATCTCATTCGTATGTGATTTTTTACAGATTAGAATGTCATACAGCCCACCTGTTTTGAAGTTAGAAATAATATTACGAGGCGATAAAATGTTAATAACTACGTCTATACTATCATAAATCTTTTAAAAGGCCGTGTCTGTACTTAAAAGATATATAATAAAAAATATTCGATTTAGGATTCTGGGACGTAAATACACCCAGAACTTTTTAACAAGGGTTTCAAATTTGTCTGAAAATCTCTAAGCCTGGCACAACTTTGAAAAGTTATATGTTAATGAATTTCTGACAATCCACAAGCAGAGATATTGGTTTCAGGATCACGTCTACAAAATTTCATTGGCTTTGATTGCGTAATATGGAAAACATTTATTTATTTATTTAGGTTAAAGACCAGCAGAATTGTTGTTGATGTGGCTATATTACACAGTGTTGAAAGTCATTTTAAATCAAGTAGAGACAGTTTGACTTCAACCACTCGTCCAGTCTGTTCTTGAAGGAATTCATGGACACGGCTGCACAAGATTTAGTGATACCTAATTTGTTGTAGTTTAATACCACTCTTTTTTTTTATATTAGACAAGATAGGCATTTGACCGTCACTCAACAGAGTGGCGGTCAAATGCCTTCTTCTCTAACAAGAGAAGAAGTAATGTGCACTATTAGGTGCTCGCTCTAATTGCATTTCGTGACCTCTGTGCGACTTGCTCCTCTTTTTCGTAACAAACATTTCATTAATATGAATTGTATTGGTCTGATTGGTGAGAATGTTGTACGTTTCATTATAATCACTACGCAGCCGTCTTTCTTCCAGGGTAGTGAAACGGAGTATGCGCAGTCTTGCTTCCTATGATCAAAACTACCTTTGTATAGAGCGCGCTCGCGAAACACTCCTCCTTAGCCAAATCAGATTCATTTTAACAGGTAATTCGCAACGCAACATAATCATCGCAACGCAATATAACATAGATCATCGATCAAAGCGATTACGAAAATCGATACAATTGAAACTACGGTCGATCACTGCGTAATAAATTACGCCTAATCCATCATCTGACATATCTCATTGATAAAATTAATTAACTATCAATTCCTTGTGTGTCGAGACAGGAACATTTTTAATCTCTAGTTATAGTCGTGACTCGTGTAATGACGTAAAAATTAATGGAACACATAGCTTAACACGCTAGTTTGCTTGTAAGACTATTAGCTTACTGTTTAATTTAGAAAGTTTGTGAGGATGTGTGTTACTTTCCCACAGAAGCTACTGAACAGATTTTTATGAAACTTTGCGTAGATATATTTGCCTTATAATCCCGAAATTTAATGTGGATCGTTTAATCGAACTTTAGGTAAGCGGACAAAACTGTACAACTGAGTTCGTTAACATAAACTTCTTTATGACTGTAAAATATTTTCTTGACCAAATTGGTTCTTGACAGACCAATCGATTTGTATGAATTTCCTAAATGGCAGTAATTGGTTCCGCAAAACCAAAATTTAGCACGCACCTTATTTTTTCATATACGATTAAGAAAAGTAAATACAACACAAACATTCAAACATAGTTTTAGAATTAATCATTATAATGTGTTATGGAAATTATATAAAAAATGATATATTACCGATTTTGCCTGCAATAGCCTATCAATCATCATGGTAAATGTTATTAATAGTGTAGATGTGTTGGGTTCGAAATCAATCATTGTTTTTATAGTCATGTCGGCTATCTTGAATTTGGTTTATGGTAAATCTGTCATCATCATCGTAAATAGCCTATTGTAGTCCATTGCTGGACATGAGCCTCCTTCTCCTTAGTACAGAATATTTCTGTAATCTCCACGCTTCAAAGCGGCTTAGGGATCGCGATATTGAAATGACTTAACGCAAAAAATTGCTACCTATATCATGGTCATAAAATAATTATGATAGTAGTGACAAATCCGATATATGTGATGATTTATGTGTATGTAAGGTAACTTCAAATCCATGATACCAAGGGGCATGCTATCAAAAGATCAGCTGTTTCATAAAATTTGGCACTAAAATATTGCTGTCAATTTCCTGGTTCACACGGAGGTAGCTGATCTGACTCTATTATATTAGTCAGAATGAATTTGGTGCTATATTAAACTTAGCTAGACACCACATCCTACATACAAATCTTATTTAATACTTCTAACTTTAACTCATCATTAAAAAGGCGGCGTAATTTATAATTCTTTGAGGGAAATGAATTGCAACTAAGATAGGATTGTGTAATTACTTAATTACTTAAGACCGTTATATCATAATTAAATAGTAATTATTATAGCGCAGGATAATTATATAAATCAACAGAGTTTTTACAACCAGTAATTATCAGTTAAGTATCTTTAGTTGTTTATAATCCAATACCTACATTATACCGGTTGTTGCTTCTAAAAACCTACCTACAATGACAGAGGAGGCCAATAAGATCTTTCGGAAGGCTAAGAAATAAGTTGGCCTGTTGTGTCTTATATATTCTGTCATATAATCTTGTATACAATAAATGGTTAAAGAAGTAAAAACTCTTCCTGTGCCTTTTTTAGCTGCGGATTTTCAAAGTTGAACAGATATTGTCAGATAATTTAATTTGAACCTCACCTCATCTCGAAGGCAGCACTTTAGTGGTCACAATATTGAATTATATTGTACCAGCATGAGGAAAAAATTAAATAATATACGTAACTGAACCTCTTCCTTTTTTGATGACGGTTAGAGAATAAATCTATTTAACGCCAGTTGAAACGAAAGCCCCATTAAAATCGTTATCTAACGCATAACGTTATTTATAGCTAAAGAAATAGGTAGCAATTTCAAAATTCAATCCAACACATAAATATTCTATTTGAGCCCGCCAACCCTGCAAGCGTCGGTAGGGGCATTAATACAACTTGAAATATGGCCCACTAAATACTGTATAACGTTGAATTTACAATTCATAAAACCGAATGATATACGCGGTGGTAGATTGCCACGGCGCGACTTTTAATGCCGACGTTTTTAGCGTAAAACTTTTATATCGACAGCTTAGATAAGGTTTCATTGGACGTGGGGTTAACAAATTGACTGCCCATTGCGTTTATCTTGTCATATCGTGAGTATGGGCTCGTTTGTTATCAGCTGTACGGTACGCTCCATTGTTTTCGGCTTCGACTCCGAGATAGTGGGATGGTGAGAGGTGCTGTGCACTGTATTTGGTTCCCATGGAAAATGCTGGCTGGGTCGTATCGTAACTCTGAATAAACATGCTACGGGGTTTGGGAAGGAGTAATTGTTTAGCTGTACTTTACATAGAATGAGTTTTGTTAAATATATTTACGCCTTCATTAAAATACCTATGTTCCTACCTAATAATCATCTTGGCGTACATATCCCAGTTATGTTATCATGCATAAAGGGTCTAGGTTCCGCCTTGACCATGATCCTGGATGTAGCAGATCAGGTAATTACAGTAGAACGATTGTAGGTAAAACTTACCGAAAGTGGTCCGTTTACGACGCAGACAAGCCAGAGGTGTTCGTTGTGCAGTTTTGTTACATGTGATGTGACGAACACATTATTAATCACAGGTAGCGACTCGACACCTTACCCTAATGAGAGCAGGTGCAGTAGAAACAAGTAAGATTCTCGACAGATGACGCCTGTGTCCCTTGTGTCTACCGAGGCGCTGGAAAGTTACAGTCAGCAAGTAAAAGGTAAAACATACAAAATTTCAATTCTTCATTCATTCCAGTATTTTTTTTATTGTTTAATTTACTAAATATTTTTACATTGTATTTCTGTACCTTTTTTAATAGCTGTTTTTAATTCACCACGACATTTCCTAGTACCCCTGATTAAGGTACGTGCTCAATACCAGGATCAACTACTGGGATGGCTATTCAGAAATTAGAAAAATAAATTTGATCCGTCTGGTGTCCAGGAGCCTTGTGATACAGAGTATAGCATACTGCCCTTTACTTTCAACAAGGATATCATAATAGGCGACTAATGTCTTAGACGCAAACCAGCTAATACCTCCGTAGACCACAGAATTGGCATAAGCATTTTCTTGTATATTTTACACACTGCGATCCCCAACCCGCCTGCCAGACGTGGAGAATTTGGAAAACATCCCGACTGATATGGAAACGGCTTAAGCCTAGTAGTTTACTGTTATGGGCTATTGTTGACTAACTGAAAAAAAAAATAAGCATAGGTCATTATCATAGATAATATACGGTAATATAATAGTATTTAAGAGTAGAAGACGCTGTCCTAATTGGCAACTTTCGGAAGACCATGGTCGCACGATAGGAGACCTCAAAACCGCCCGTCGCACAGCCTTTGTGAAATAGGACTGCGCCTAACTTTTACCGGTGAAGCAATTGCCACTAGAAAAGAAGTACTAGGTACAACTACCATAGTCTTGCCGTCTGTCCGTACTGCGCGTCGGAAGTAATAAATCAAGTAGCAGCGATGCGGCGCACCATCACTCATGGGCCGACAGCGCATCCGCAGTGTACACGGTGTGTACGGCGTGCGCGGTGCACGCGGTGTGAGCGGTGTACCCGGTGTTACTGCTGAAAGATGGAAAGGTAACGTTTCAGTAGGAAAAAAAATGAATAAAGGAAATGAATGCATATAATAATGCATGCATGCATATCGGATCTCTGTAAACAATCAACTTTCCCGCGGAAACCTACTATTTTCTCGGGATAAAATGTAGTAACTTTTCACACCCTTCTTGAATATATCCATCTTGGGAATACCTCAGCATGGTTTTCAGGGCTCATTCTCTAACCGAAGAGTGCGTTTGTACTACTCCGAAAACACAAACAGACGATCGTTGAACGAACATCATCATATCATCCGAAAGACGCCCACTGCTGAGCATAGGCCTCTCCCAGAGATCTCCACAAAGGCCGGTCATGTGCCTTCCGCACTCACCCAGCTGGTAGCTGCGCTCTATACCAGGTCGTCGGTCTAGTCGGAGGCCTTTAAACATACAAATAAATCATTTAGAATTAGATTCCTGTTGTCATAAGCACGCGCTGACCGCAATTTAGAGTGAAATCGTATCCATTTGGAACCAACCTTGGTCACTTACACTTTCAGAAGGCTTCGCAAATAACCCAAATGGTCACTTAATTATCTTTTATGGCCCACCTGTCCTTTGTAATTCACACGGCACTCGTTTATGTATGTAAATTAGAGACAGAAGTGCCACGTAAATTATTGGTGTCGCCGAATACATGCTAATTTGAACCATATGTCCACGTATTAAGGGCGGTAGGATTAGGTGTGTCAAGTTTATTGTTAAATATGTGGCGGTCGGTTTGGTGGTTTGTTTATCAGCTTTTAACAGTATTTATGTGCTGTCTGGATGTGAGTGGGTGCTGGAACAGTTTGATTTTATGTGTGCTATTACAAAATACTAAAACATATAAATAATGGCATCAACGGCCCATAACAGTCCGCTGCTGGACGTGTGTCTCCTTCACAGCAGTGGAGGGCTTTTCCATAATCTCGGTGCTTGGGCGTTTGACAGATTATTTGTATTAGGATGCGGTAATCGAAAGCTCAGCTAGTTGGCTCACGAGGCTCAGGGGTCCGGAAATATTCTCAAACTGTTATCTTCTTATACTTACCTAACTTGACTTACATACACACAACGCTGTATTTTTTATAAATGAGTAATTTTAATTGAATCGAATAGTTAATAGTTTGTATAGTGCATTCTTGATTAGTCCTTGTCTGATGATTAATTCGAAACCGGTTGCAATAAATTAAAATATTTTAATTAATAAATTTAATGGAACTTGTGTTAAAAAGTGTATTCATTATATTTATGAATCTAATAGATCTGTCACCGTCAAAACCTAACCGATGTAAAAACGTGGGATAACCCTCGACCAAGTTCATAAATATTTCCTAAACTACAGAACCGACTTAAAAATAAAACAAAGCCAAGAACTTTCGATAAAACTGGCTTTCAAATATATAAAACCAAATCGAAATCGATCCATCCGTTCGCTACGGAGCTACGATGCCACAGACAGATACACACCTCCACAGATACACATCAAACTTCACCCCCCTCTTTTCTCGTCCCACACCACGAAGCCACATCCAGCATTCCTTAATACTAGGTATCTACTCGTAACTCGCTCGCAGCCAGTGGGCCGCAATTAACCAACCTCATTTGCACGAGCAAGTGAATAATTGACGCCCCGGCTCGCGGGTCACGTGACACGCGCCGTCGCGCCGCGTCACGCGGGGTGTCACCGCCGTGTCTTGTCGTGACGCTGTGACGCAGTGACACACTGACAGGCCGCTGGGAGCGAAACGCGTACTCGTGTGAGCGGATTAGCTTTTTGAATTTTTTTTTGTGCCGTATTTTTTGTTCTGTTTTGTTTTGTTAATCTACTTTTTGCTGCATTCCGGCTGACATGCTTTTTGCCGGCTATATGTTTTTTTTGTGCGCTTAATTGATATTTATTTAATTTATCTTTTGCTTCGCAACTTTAAAGGCTTTTCTTAGCTCAAATATCCCCACAAATGAGAGTATTTCCTACGTCCAAAAACTTTTCGATTTTTTAACACTTGTAACAAAGACAAAAATCTATGTCTACATGTCTCCCTAACTTACAAAAATTACTGGTACCTACCTATATGATTTTTTATATTAGGATTAATGAATAAAGTTATTCTTTAACGTAAAGAAATTGTCTTATCACTCTATCTGTCGTATGTCTCTTTACTGGTACTTACGAAAACACCCCTCCCCATCTAATAAGCCCATCAAAGCACTCATTCATTATAATATATGTATGGTCTCCAATCCAGTGCCCTAATAAGTGTGTATTAACTGTGCACCATGATGTTCTGATACCGGGCCTCTGCTCACAAATTAATCCATCAGGCGTATGATCGCGCCGGCGGCGGACCGGCCTGTCCGCTTGTCAGGTTACCTGTCAAAATTATGACGCATGACTGCGCCCACCGCGGCGGCGACGGCGGCAAACAGGACATGGGGACGGATTTAGGCAAAGTTGATGTCTGCCTTTTTCTGCAGGGTCGCTTCAATGGAAGAATTTTAGATTGCTGCTTAAAAAAAGTAGTTTAGAAAACCACATATAGATGTCAGAAAATTCCTCATTGAGGAGAGATGTTTTGATGTTGGTCTTTTTACCTGGATATCACGTAATTTAATTAGATAAGAGGGAGACTAATTATTCCGTGCGGCAGAAGTTAAGATGACGTCAGAACCAACGTCTTATTTTGTATGTGGGCGACTTAAAAAACTATTTTCGGCTTCTAATAAAATATTTCGTCTTCTTTGGAACTCTAAGAAACATCTAAAACAACATAAGAACCGATTATCATAAATTGGTATTTTTAAAGTATAGTTAACTCGGCGAAGTTTCGACTGGCTCGATAATTAATACAAGTTTACCCTACTGGGTATTGTGTACCCAATCATAAAAAAATTTCACAAGCTCAGTATAGTCCAAAGATACATTAAGCACAAGCACAGAATATTCATTTGCACATTTTAACACAACGATAGACAAAAAAACAACCAACCTTTATTAAACAAACTTTGATGAAATTTGGCAGTAACCTAGTTTATAGCCCAGAATAGCATATTATTGGATGATGATATACTCCATCTCGACATTCAATTTAGTTTCCGTGGGGACGGGTCCGGAACGTAAAAACCGAATTTTGTGCGGAAGAACTCGCCAGTAAAAGCCAGTGATTATTTATTATGGTGGTCCCATCTTCAAGTACCATAAAACTCGTAATATGCATCGATTCCTTATAGCTTTGTCCGCCTAAAATACTATTAACAGACAAGAAAAGAAACACTTTCAATTTTATCCAGTCCCTGGCACCGGCCCCGGGTGTCATCCCTTTTTTTGAACGACAGCGTAATCCTTGAAACTGGAAACTCGCCGTAGATTATTATCACCAGTTTTTAGAATACGCTTTTTGTGCGCCACGACCTTTTCTGTCAACGTATTGTTCTCAGTGTTTTGTTAAAAAGTTGAATTGCGTTTTAACGCCTTTCTTTTGACAGCGAGTTGCGGGACTTGACTGTTTTTTTAATTTGTTTCTTTTTCCAGCTGTAAAGGTGAGTAACTAATAGGGTGTGCTGTTGATATTGTTAGCTATTGTGTGATTCTACTCTATGCTAGAGACATTCTTAGGCTACTGAACATACATCAATTTGTTGTTAAATTTCTGATATTGTTTCCCGCGACTTTTTTTAATTGAGCCGGTTATTGGGGTATACTTCCTTTTATATATTACAGCAGTCCATAGTAGTTCTAGTTATCGCTAGATAAAAAAGTGTTTAGGCTCATGGTAACAGATGCTGGAATTCTGGAATATTGTGGAACAATGCTTCCGTCCCTTACATAAATTCATGTAATTATAATAAACGCTTTATTATTATGTTTATATCAAGTTGTATGAAAATTATCTTCCGGTAAATATTCGGTACGGTAGGGGAGACAGGGGCATGTACTAACAGATTTTACTATTTTATCAATTGAACGGAATTTATACTAGCTAGGGATATAATTTTTAAACCCTTTGAAGCGTCAACTACCTCTCTATGATTTTTAATTAAAAACCCCAACTAATGCCTTGTATTTTAGCCGCAAACATACGTTTTATAAAAAAAGATACTTGTTAATATTTGCCCCAGTTTGGGGGTAAATTTTAACTACCTTGGGGTAAGTATTAACAATAGTACCTTGATATGATTATGATAATATTTCATAAATATGAGTAGAAAATAAAAGAGAGTATATCATATTTAACGTTTATACTATCAGAAAGTTATCAACTTGTAATATTAAATTCATTTTTTGTACTATTTGTGGCAAATAGTACAAAAGATCCAATCTGGTCAGGTTGCCCTGGTACCAGGGTCACGGAGTCAGATAGCAGTCGCTCCGCCAAATCTTGGATCATGGTCAAGGCAAACCCCGGGCCGGGATATTAACGCCAAAATGATTATTATAATATTTTTCAAAAGAGTATTTGTTGCATAAAAAAACTTTTTAGCGTTAATGTCCCAGTTGTGCTCTTTCGAGGGCCCGGGGTCCGCCTTGACTATAGTGGAGCGACTGCCATCGGACCTCCATGACCGTGCTACCAGAGGAGCCTGACCTGAATGGATCATGGTTACACATTCAGTCGCCTGAATGTGCAAGTTTCGTCACGATGTTTTCCCTCACCGTAAGAGCATTGGTTAGGTTTCAACTAATGGACAAAACTCATGGCCGCATAGGATTCGAACCTAGTACCTCTCGCTTACGAGTCGGATACCCTAACCGCTCGGTCATGTTGCATAAAATACACGGGGGTAAATATTAACATGTTAATACTTGCCCCATACGATTTGTTAACACTTGCCCCAGAGGCAGATGTATCACAAAAATATAAATCAAAGAAAAGTACATTTATAATGTGGTTAAATGGAAACAAAATACTATACGAGATGATATTTACTACCATTTAAAATAATTTCAGTCCCGTTTACGTAAATAATTAAGCAACAAATCAAAAAACAACGAGTTAAATAATGTTCTTTTACGTGACAAAATTCACGCCTCATACATAACCTTGCTCTGCGGCATGCCATTGGCGACTGATAGGTCGCAACATGTCTGTGGTCATTCACTGACGCCTATAACTGTATGTACCTCAGTCGTTTATGTATAGATTGGCGGCAATCGGCCTGTTAATACATACCCCCGTTAATACAAGCCCCTGTCTCCCCTACTTACGGTATTTATCGGGATTTCGTAGCAATAAAGGGGTATCTATAGTGTTTTAAGAATGTATTGTCAAATTAAAGCCACATTTACGAGTTTACAATTGTAGCCGAAACCCGCGGGTTATTTGCAAAACCCTCCACCACCCATGGCCAATCTCATCAGGCCGATCCGCGGGAGATGCGCCGGGGCTCTTACTAGTTGCCTCATACGCACAGCTTGACTCCCTACACATTGTTAACAGTACATCCTGCACTCACGTTTCTATTTTCTGGAGCTTTCACGCATCTCTTTAACGCATCAGGATTTACGCTTCTTCGCTCTTGAATGGTTTTAGTCCTTTTTCCCAATATCCTTGCGGCTGCCGTCGCCGCCATGCTGCTTGTGACGTTGTCATAATAGTTGCAAGCCTCAAAAGCCTCCAAGTCAGGTGGCGCACCAATCGACATCCGGGCCATAGAGATGGACTAAGAGACTCATGATCATCTCCGACATATACATGCGGATGTACCTATCACAGATCAGAAAAAGTACCTACTAATCTAATTAAATAAAAATATATATAGATACCTAAATTCGTCGACGGCAACCCCTTAAATCCGCAAACGCTTGAATATCCCATTAGCGTCTCTTTTACCATATTCGCTGGGAGCCCTGCGTCGCGTGACATGCGCGACACTTGACAGCCGCAGCCGTGACAGGCGCCGTGACAGCGTGACAGATCGCGGCCACAGCCGGCTTATGCCACATTACCGCATAATCAACGAGATAATAAAACCCTAGCACTCACTTACAGCGCCACAGACTTAACTAACCCGGTGACAGTGTCGCTTGTTATTGGTATTAAAATTATGTTTCAAAAAGGCGACACGTAGTTTCAGTTTTGCCCACCGGGTGAGATAAGTTTGTGGTGCTGCACTTAGCTATGAGGTAACGTCGAGTTAACTCATTCGTTGTCGCCACGCAATAATGGCGGCACTATTAATTAAAGTGTCTTTGTAAATGAAATAAAATGCGGCCAAGAATTACGTTAGCGTTTTCGTTTTTTTCTCTTGTTTATGCGCTGTGACAGTTTGATTTGCTTGAATTGTGACTTGCGGATTTTAAGAGGACTGTTTTCCGAGCGCGCTCCATAAAAGCGTAGTTTGAAAATATTTTCAATACCTATTACGCTAGTCCATAGTCTTTGCTTAGGTACCCCACCTGTGGGACAGAGGCGTTAGCTTTATGTATGGATGTTTATATTACTCTATCATTGCCAATGAAGTTTTGTAACCGTGATCTAAACATCGGTGCGTGATCTCAATATCTATGCTTGTGGTTTTTCAGATTTTCGTTAAAATATTTCGTTTCAAATTTGCACCGGGTTTTAAGATTTTCATACAAATTTAAAATTATTGTTAAAAAAAGTTCTACTCTTAGTACTTTCGTCATATCAACATCTAAAGCCTAGTACGGAACTGAAGCGAAATTAGGCGGAGATAGGCGCAACACAAGGCTTATTATTTCCAAATACAGGAAACACAAAATACTGTGTTCAAAAACGTTAATGTTATAATTCTTAAGTGGAAACGAAAATAATAAATGATTTCTGCCCGAAGCGTAGAGAGAGTTGCCTGCCTACCAAATACTTACTGTACAAGGCGGTAAATAATTAGTGACCGACCGAAGGTCAATTCCTGGCCGAAACCGAAGCTGAAGCCTAAGGCATAAAAGTTCTAAGAAATTTTGTTCAAGATTGTGTACAAGTAGGGTTGCCAACCCTACTTTATAATATAGTATCTTACTATATTAGATATTTCTAAATTAAAAATTAAAATATAGTAGGCGAAACTACTATATTTAATTAGCACAACATTACCACTTACACCGCAAAACGGAAGGCGTCCATAAGATTCTCAAAAGAAAAATTTTCCTGATGCAAGAACGATCTTGAGTCTTGACATTTGTATGACGTGACGTCAAACTCAAGTCAAATAAAACAAAACAGCTATGAAGCTCAATGTAGCAGAAAATATACATTTAAGAAATAATATAGGCACGTACATTTTATTTAAAAAACCTACTAAATATTTTTTTAATTAATTCCCTACCTACTATATTTTTATAGCTTCTAAACCCGAAAACACTATATTTGGTCTAAAAAAAGTTGGCAACCCTATCTACAAGCTACAATTAATAGTATAAATGATTTTAAAACTTTAATATTGAATTTTTATTTGATTATATTAACTGTATATTATAGACGAGCAGCCGCCCCGGCTTCGCACGGGTACCACTACGGGTACACGGGTATATAGAATATGTCACCCGGGGATAGTGTAGCTTCCCAACGGTGAAAGATTTTTGAAATCGGTCCGGTAGTTTCGAAGCCTATTCAATACAAACAAACAAAGAATCAAACCTATCCTCTTTATAATATTAGTATAGATAAGCAATTTAAATCATCGCTAGAAGTTGATCTAGAGATCGGCTGGTTTCGGCTTCGTATTTACTTCGTAAATACGCTCTACGAAGACGAACTAGCTGATGTGCATTATTTACGGCCGATACCTGTACACGCTATTCAAACACAAAGTCAAATAAATATAATTATTTCTACGCGTTACAATATCCAACACACACGTTGAAATATTGGATAATGAAACGCGTGTTATTGTAATTGCCGTGTTACCGGTCTATCTTGGCAGGTTAGGTTAGGTTAGGTTATTGAGTTTTATACATTTTATTGTTTTACAAAATTCATGTAAATACTAACCTAAATTTTAAAACTACAAATCTAGATGCTAAGACATATATTAATAATTTACTTAGTTTAGTTGTCCAAATTACCAATATCTTACTAGAATTTAATACCTATTTGCACTAGAATTGTAAATAAGTAACCTTGATTTTATTTGTACCCAATGAGAACCGCGAGGGACCGCTAATTTAATCATTATATTTTCATATGCTTTACACTAAAATACGTCCTACTATAATAAAACAAAATTGTTAACACCAACAAGTCTTAGTATGGTGTCAACCGCCATTATGGTACACATTAATATCCTTTAATGTCTACATTTCAATATAATTACAGCCACAAAGGGGACTGGCTAAATGTGCGACAGCCTAGCATTATAAGGCTGATTAACACGTCAACCTTTTGATAGTAAATGTCATTGGTTTTACAAGTGACAGTTACTACATGTAGGTATGGCGGCTTGCTTTCACTTTGCAGGTTTTGCCGCGAGCTCGCTTGGTTAGTAATAAAAAATATCTTGAGTTAATGTCCCGGTTGTGCTATCGCGCACGAGAACTGCGGTCCGCCTTGACCATGGTCCAGGATTTGGCAGATCAGGGAGCGACTGCCATCTGACCTCCGTGACCCTGTCAACAGGGGAACCTGAACAGATTGGATCATGGTTACCCATTCAGTCGCCTGAATGTGCAGGTTTCATCATGATGTTTTCCCTCACCATAAAATCATCGGTTAGTATTCAACTAAGGTACATAACTCAGGAGAGAGTCATTGGTACATGGCCACCGACGCTCCGCTTGGTTAGTGCCTAGGTATTAGTTGTTTATGCAACTGTCATATAAAAGGGGGTATTAAATGAGTGTCTGTTTATCATACGAGGCGTAGCCGAGTATGATAATAGAGTGACACGAGTGTTTTAATACCTAATTATATGCTGTTGCATACACTACTTTATCTATACTCATATTTTTATGTTAAGATATCGTACCTATAATTTTCTCAACTTTGCTAGAAGTAAGCTGCGAGTTAGTTCTGATGTATCTACGCGTCGAGGATATCTACTTACACTTTTATCCATTTATTTGCTTTAAAAAGTAAAATACATTCACAAACACAAATTACAACAATTAGAGAAAATATTCTGTTTAGCGGGAAAATATTACACAGAAATATAAACAGGAAAATTTAAATTTTGAATTTGTTAAAGACATTTAGGTATTCAGCCTACATTTCGTATCCGTATCCCGGCACCCGACAAAACTTTAAAAAATAAAATTGTTGCATAATGATTAATATGTTATTTTTCGATACAGCTGTATTTTAATATTTAAGACTGGCGTGTAAAAAGTGTACCCTTATACGACTGTTTTCGAATGTGAAATTGGAACATTACGCTATGAGTGTAGATAACATATATTTTTTGTTAGTATGAATAATAATGGCGAATTCAGATAAATAGCAGCGTCTGTTCTATTTACTTTTGGTGTAAACTTTCTACAAATATTTCATACACCGTCTTAGCTATACCATAGTAGGTAGGTACCGTAATATAGGTATATTGTCGCTTCTCGGCACAAAACTACAGCGATTCTTAAGGCTTGACTAAATTATAACAAGGTGAAATACTTGAAATACTAATACCTTTCAAATCAGAGTCAGCAGATAAAGACCGTAAACAATGGCGACTGTAAACCTATCACTTCATGGAAAGCTGTCAAGTCCCATGGCAGGACAACGTGACTCAGATTGACAGGTTAACAGCGCCATTTTGTTTACAATCTTCCTCTAGCACTATTAGGTACGGATAGTCTACGGTAGTCTTAAGTTAACACTTCGCTCGCCCGTCGCTACTTCGTGCAGTTTTAATGAATTGTCACCGGCCGCGCGACTGTCGCATCGTTCGCGTGTAGCGCTGACAGCTTGACAAATGGCCGCGGCACAGCTTGGCTGGGATGGTGGGACAACTTGTTGAGGACGGGGACAAAGGGTAGAATACGTACTGCTGCAATACCTATTTATAATGGCATTGCAAAGCAAGCCACCGACGCGTTACGTTGTGACACTATGTCAATAGAAAAGTGTTGTTTCAGTGAGTCGGCTTTGGTGACAAGAGTCCATTATGATAGGGCAGTGGGGGTGGGGGAGGAGGTCCTAGTAACCACCCGTTAGGTGGTCAATTATCCTTTTCCACTTTCACATCTTCGCTTGTAGTAAGTCGATTAATGTCATACTAGACTCTAGAGGCAAAGGCGCAGTCCTAATTAACAACGGTGCGACGGTCAGTTTTGAGGTCTCCTATTTGACGTACGACCATGGTCGCCAACCAATTACGATAGCGCTAGATGCTTGTACCACCGAAACCAGAAAATAAGGAGCACTGTTTTCTGTTGAATCTCGCATTTTCAATACTGTGATCTCCAATCCGCCCGCCAAGATAGCTGGATGAAAGTAATGATGATGAGTGTCTTTAGTACAATATAACACCGCCCTCTTCTACTGATGCGAATGACGTACATAGTAATGTTTTACAGGTCTCCATTCAGAAAATGGAAAGAAACTGCTTATTGTACCTACCACGTTTAATAGAGATTTTTTGGATATTTAATCCACTGGTTTTAGTTAACTGTTCTGTACCAATTCCGTGTCTTGGAGCGCCGGTGGGCAATTGTCCGCGTCAAGGCCGCTGGTGTTTCAGGATTTTTTTTATTAACTTTCGTAAAATACGAAAAGCTAAGTATCTTCGTAGTTGGGTCAGACTTCACCATTTTCTCTACGTGCTGTCATACACAGATACTAAAAATTTTGTAAATACACTGGTGTTCTATTAATAGGATTCGCATTAAAAGAATATGAAATGTTAGGCAAATAAAATACTGTTCTTGTGTCCTTATAACATGGTTATTCATCATGAGTGTGAAAGTTACAATCCTAGCCTTACGTTTGTTAACATTCAAATATCCAGTTTTGTGGAATTCAAATTAACATTGGCGTGGTATGAACTGTAAACAGGATTAATTATCATTAATTCCTTTCCTGAAGTAACTAGAGTATTAATATTGTATGATAATTCATACCAACTAGGCATTAACTTCATTATGAAGTCGGATACGCAGTATTTATAGCTTCCACAACACTTTACATGCAAGAATGCATACTGCAAGACTGTAAAATATGTAATTAATTTGCGATAGTAAACCTTCAGAAACAACATATTAAATATAACATGAGTCTACAATACTTAGGTAGGAATAATTAATTTTTCAACGGTATTTCGTCAATCACGAAAACATTGGTACATTTTGGTCCTTCGAGCCTAAGATATTAAAATTCGTGAAAGTATAACTTGATTGATCAAAAAACACACATGCCTACAAAATTTATTGTAGACCTTAAGAAACTATGAAATAAATAAAACATTAAAGCTAAAAATTACAATAAATTCATCCACACCGCTGCCCCCCGGAATGGTGCCAAGAAAGCTGGCTACGTTGCCTCATTGGATAGCAATGATTATCTTCTGTTAGAACAAGTAGGTGCATTTACATATTATAAAATCCAAATTCTGTTTCGGATTGAGTATTATGAAAACGTTTTGCAATAACGACCGTCGGTATATTATGTATCCTAATTTGATATTTTGCAATATTAATCTGTTGCTGGAATCTGTTAGGTGAAAAAATGGGAGAGAGGTCTTTGCCCTGCAGTGGGACACTGAAGGCTCATAAAAAAAGAACTGTTGCTGATTTCTAGGCCCTGAGTTTTGTGGTATGAGGCTCGTAGCGGTTGGCAAGCGCGAGGCCAAGAGAGGACAGATTCTTGCAAATTGATGGCAGGATAGGTGAAGTATTGACCGTTATAAATTTCCACTAATTACTGCCCATAAAAGTAGCCATTATGAGCATATAAATATTAAGACATTGTTAACAAAACGTCATTTTGAAAAAACAAAAACATTTTCTGCTGGCCGCAACTTGAAGACCTGAGTGGTTCAGTTGGGTAACATCTGGGTCTGCCACGCAGAGATAGCGAGTTCAATTCCCGGCCGAGCAGAAATTTAAATGATGAATTCTAATTTCAATTACAGGTCTGTGTGTAGTGTATAATAATCAGGTATTTCAAAAAAATTAAGTAATTTATCGGTTATCTAACACCCATAACACAAGCTTTACTTACTTTGGGGCTCGATGGCGCTGTGTGAATTTGTCGAAGCATATTTATTTATTTAATCTGTAATGAACAGACATTTTATAGACTTCACCACTTACATCCAAACGTACGTATAAAAAACCACCGACACCATTATCAGCATCAAAAAATTTCATACCCAAAGTAGGTACCTGATGACTCAACATCGGCCATGATTAATCAGCCGTCTAAGCTTACAAAACTAGTTAACGATTACTAATGGAGCTATTAACAATCGAGTTTGCACACTGATTTATTGGCATCTTATAAAAACACACGTGGCGTTGGTTCGCATGACGGCTGGGAGTTAACAGCCAATTTGCTAAACCAATAGGTTTTTTTTCGGCTATTGCGTTAGCGTAACACCGAGTGATCCATAATGAGCGTGGTGGCTACCTTTCGAGAGTGGCTTTGTAAGCAGGTGAACCAAATTGCGTATCAAACGGCTAATAATTAATTCAATCGCTAAATATTTCTGTGATACTGTGTATAACTGTGTGGGTTTATTCCAATTCAGATATACGTAACGTTGAATTTATAGGAGGCGCATAAGGCACACGGATAGGTTTCGGCTTCGTATTTCCTCACACGCGTGCTACAGACATGGTGATCCATTCTATGAAGCTGAACTAGCCATTTTTTTATTTAGACTAGCCAGGTATTTGATCGCCATCTCACCTGGTGGTAAGCGACGATGAGACCGAAGGTGGAGCATGCCTCGTAGAAACAGCCTATTCATTGTAGCCTCCAGATTATAATGATCAGGGAATACACTCGCAGACAACGTATTCCATCCATTCCTTAGCCGTACGCATTGTATAGGTTGAACCAAAGCGGCTCGTGCAGATAGCTGGAAGATCCATGACGTAAGCATGAAGCGTATGACCGGTTCGTGTTACTCGATGGCGGAAAAGAGCCGACGGAATGAGGTCGTGCAACGACGAAAAATGAAGCAGTTGCTTCGCAGACTCTCTGAAATGTAACCTGTAGAAGACCGACAGACGCGCAACCCTATCCGATACTCGAGCCCTTGCATCTTAGGTTAAGTCAATAGTAATATGCATTATTTACAGCCGATATCTGATAGTGTCCTAGTGGAATATTTGGGCTGTAAGATTTCACAGCGTACAAAGTTGGTTTGTTTAGCGTAAGTTAAGTTGTTAATTAGCGAACAGAGCTGCCGCGACGCAGGCTTTAAACAACTTGAACCCGCGTATAGTAGTATGTTTTTGGGTAGGACGCCTTTAAGACCTGATGACTGTAGAGTGTAATGCGTAAATTTTGAAGCTTTAATAAAATGCAACCGTGAAGTGGTAAAAATTCTTATGAGACAAGCAAGAGAATTTAGCTTAGCTTAAATAAGCTTTATAGTAGGGTTTAGTTGTTTGAAACACACTTTACCTAACTATCGTCCATCACACATCCAAGAATTCTCAGGATTCATAAAAGAACATTAATGTCTTAGATGAAACAAACCTCAGTAAATCAAATACCTCGCAGTAACTAAAAAATATCCGTGAGACAGCGTTTATCCAGCCTAACAGGTGGTGATGCAACATAATTTTCCTGCTATGTTCAGATTCGATTGAGAATACTTAAAAATAACATCTTACAAAATCAAACTTTAGGTTATTTTCTTGTTGAGTGTAGGTATGACAACAGAAATGTTATTCATGCTTAAAAGTGACAGACACGACAGACTCAAGCTCAAATACAAAAAGTATTTATTGAAATAGAATTAATTCGTCAAGTCAAGGTCAACGTCAACGTCAAGAGACTACGGGAAATAACCTATCCAACGTCAACGTCTTTTAACGTGTTACAAAAGTTTTTCCAAAGTATTTCCAAAACTGCAGTGCGCAGTTAAACTGCCTATACCACCAACAACGAACCACGTTCTCTCCTAACCATACACAGAACCGCAAGAAGCCCAAATTATCAGAGATGGTACCAAGCTAAGACCGGGTTGGCTATCATTACATTAGCATCCCACACGGCCCTCTCCGAAACAAAAGGCCACATGATGAATGGCTGGCCCCTCATACATCATTGCCAAGCGAACGCTGCTAATGATGAATAATTACCACCGCTTGTTGCAGCCGTCCCGCTCTTTTGTTCCCTTATTTGCAGCCGTCTCTATCTTTTGTTCCCTTATGTCTTGTCATGTCGTCAAATTGTGCCTTTAAGAATTGAAAAGTTAATTTATGGTCGAATTGTTTGGTTTGTTGTAGTTGTGACGGCGTTTTAGTTGAAAGGTGAAGGTGGACCTTTGTACGACATTGAGTATAGCAATACATCAATGTAACTTTTTTCTTTTCTTGCCTCCCTAGGAAGGCACTCGGACGGACAACCACCTGATGGAAAGTGACCACTGTTGTACAGGACATCTGCAACCTAAGAGGAGCGGAAGCAGTGCCAGCGTTGGAGGTACCTGTAAAATTTAAATTTAAATTTAAATTTTAAATTGGTAAATTAAGTAAATATTATCTTTCATTTCTTTGTAAGCTTACTTTAGGATGAAATTGAAAGGGAGGGTCTTTGCAATCGAACAGTTTCAATATAATAAAGAAGAGAGACGGTTTCCGGCGAATTACAAAAGGATGTTTCACTGGTAAATACAATGAAGACAGATACTGATGACTGGTAAGGAAATGTAATTATGTACTTTTGAGGTGATCGTACCTCTATGACGATATAAAGTTTGCAACCGTGCGATAATTGGAACCAACTTCCACAATTTTTTATACTGCTTCCTGTAAACCGTGTCCATTAACAGTCATAAAAACAAACATCTGTAAAACTGCCGTTCTATTTCTAGAAGTTTTATTTCAGAGGAACTAATGAGCTTGAAATTAATTACACCTATGCAGAACGATTATTACGGTTCCCGAAATAGCAGTTTTTGATTTACACACCGCTTGCATCTCAGTTTCTCATGATCGTAATGACCCATTAACATTTCAAGAGAAGCCCTTTGAAGTGCGCAACACAACAGCGTGCGCGTGAAACGATAATTGGCCCTTTTTCGCATGCATTCAGCGCCTAAAAATACACCGCATTAAATAAACATTCGCACATGTCCGCCGTCAACTAATACCACGACTCGCGACTAGCTTTAATGATTCAACTATGAAAAGACAAAAAAACATCTCGTTACAAGTTACCCTCATCAAGAGCTGTCAAATTAATTGACAGCACTGTACAGCTGACACGCCGGGCGGTTTGAATTTGAAACAAAATTAATTATACAATCAATCAGGCGACATGTCACGGCCGCAAAGGTGTTGCTTTTCGCGCGGCGAACTGCCAGTCAACGTTCAAAATGTTCAGCGGAGCGGCGCGGGCGGCCTTCCGCGGACGGCGCACGTCAATCTCAACTTTAGACACTGATCCCGTAAAGTTTAATATTCAATGTCGCACCAACAGCCACTTAACACCTTCACACTGCTCGCCTTTGTACTATAACAACCCAATTCGCCACAGTTTAATCGAGTCTCTCAATAAAGTGAACCGACTCAAGGTGAGAACGGCGCGAGTCAAAAGCCTTTGGCAAGGAGAAATTTATATGTCCGCCTGTCATTTCACGCGCGTTTAACTTTAATTCGCGCATTTCTTCTCATTCGAGTTTTAATTCCGACGGATATCGGCCCCGGATTTATGTGGGCACATGTTTAGCGTCCGCCGTCGTTAAATTTACGACGCACCAGCCAGAGAAAAAGGGAATTGAGAAATAAAAATGTTCTCGTATTCAAAATAACGTAATATATTTTATCGGCAACGTTTATGATGTAAAAATTTATGGACGATTCATTTTCTGTAATATAATAAATAATAAATCTTGTTGCGGAACTCGCAAGTTTAACAGTTTTATGGTTCTTGCGCGCGGGTAAGGACGCGGCTTCCTGCATTACGGACGCCTGCTATTTATTTAAAACACAATATGGACAGGCTGTTTCTTTTGCAGGTAGTTGCTAGGCTTCCTTCTCCACCCTTTCTTACAATTTTTTCCCTGTCTCCCTTCCTTTCTTCTTGGCGAAATCGTAAACATTGCAATTCAAGCGACCGATCCCCATTTTTCGGTCGGGCTCGTTTGAAAACCTCGCCCCGCATTTCCATTGAATTTTGAGATCGATCTTTAAATCCCTATTAAAATTCCAATTTTAAATAGAATCGTCTAAAAACCGCAATCTGGATTCCGATGCGGGCAGGCGGCATCCATTATTCATAGATGCCGCTTTCTTGCTCGATTCGGCGCGGCACCGCTTCGCCTAAATCGATTTATATCTGAATCGATTTGCGCTAGTTAGTCATCGATAAAGTGGCCGCTTATTGCCGCTTTTCGTCCAATTTGTTCGCCACAGTTATGGACACGGTCCGAACCGCAGCCACTGCCATTGTATGGACTATCGTAGTTGATTTACGTCGTTGATAGATTCCACATTATATAAAACTACTGTTTTGTTTATTTGTTTACTAGCTTTTCTCTGAGGAATTGAAAACTCTAACATCACATCATCGTTTGCTTGGTTAACTACAGAATGAGATGGCGAATAGTGTTTAACAATATAAAAAAATTGCGTGTGGACAGATGTTTAGAAAGTATAAATGAATTCTGGGTACCGATTCCGATATACAATGCAGTTCTTATAATGTTGCAATGTTACTGGTTTACTATAACTATGTCGAGGAATCGGAGAGTAGCAACATCCCAGCATCATCCCAGTTAAATCGCTAGTTGCGTATTTTCTCTCTATGGTCCAAAATCTTTGTCTTGGTGCAACCATGGTATTACCTCATTTTTATTTTTTAAGGCCTACTTAATATTATAAATTTAATTTAATGTGATATAGTACTGCCCAACATTAAATAAGTAGACTACCTAGTACAATTTCGTAAACAGCGGGTAGTAACTATTATTAGCTTTACAATTCAACACAAAAAATACCAGAAAAAAGCTTTTTTTTTTAAATTAAATGTTCAATTCAAAAACTTGACAATTACTACCGCTCACACTACTAAAAGGTTAAACTTTAAGCTCAGGGATAAAGATAAAGATGTGAAAAAACATTCAAGTGTACACTTTACTGCGTAATCAAATGTCGAATTGATAGAGTCGTTAAAACTTTCTTCTTAACACTGTACGTGTACGCGACACTCGTGGCATTAATGCAATTTACGGCGAATTGCATAGGTATTAAATGTATATTAGTCAAATTACCCGCCTACGGGTATTTTAATAAGCCCCAAGCAAAAAGAGAAGCGTTCTGAGTTTGACGTGTGTATCTCTGGATCTGGTGTATGGGTGTGTCTGTTTGTGGCATCGAAAATCTGGAACAGATTACAGATTTGCGGTTTTCTTTATTCAAAAATCGGTTTAGTGGTATGGAAAATATTTGAGAGTATATAGACTCTATTAACCACTAGTGGTCCCTGCCTTTTTCATTTCAACGCAGTTAAGTTCACCTGGCAGTTCGAAACTCTTTAAGCATTCAAAGATAATTTTACTTAAAATTGCATGTACGAGTTGACGTATTTGTTGACATTGCTCACCATATCTACAGAGAAATGGCACTGGACTTGCTGTAGTATAAACAATCACTGACTAGACGCTCGCCACTAGCCACTGTCCTTGACCAATGTCAATCTGGCATAATATAGAGACGGCTATATCACACACAGCTGGCTGTGGACTCTGATAAGTGGTGTGATATATCTATAGATATGTAAGAGTATGTCTATATTACAGTACTTCCTTAATCATCGTCGAAATATTAAAAAAACCATCACCTTGACAACAATATTCCGGTTGTTCTCTGCCCCCGAGGGCCTGGTCCGCATTGACCATGATCCAGGATTTAGCAGCATTTAAAATTTATTGCTTAAAAACCTGGGATCCGAATTGGTAAGAAAAACAGGAGATGTATGAAAAGAGTTGTGGATATATGCAAGGCTAAGGAGTTTGTCAGGACAGAGCAAAGTGGCGGGCCATAGTCTCTGCCTACCCCACCTGTGGGACACAGGCGTGATCCTTATGTATGTATTATAAAATAAGTACCTACATACACAATTATGACTATTGAAATATTAGCGAGGTATTAATTCAGCCGTTCATACTCAAACGTTGGCTCGCAAATTACAAAATTAACATAAACAAATGGTATTTCATAACCAACCATTACTAGGTAACACGCGGGTTCCTATTACATTGTTTATCCTAGTTTATACAATTTACAGAAACATGCTGTAATTTAATTACAAAGTAACAGGTATATTTGTTTATCTAGCGAGCTTGCTAGTGGAGGGGGCTAAGAAGTAGCCTATGTCCATGCTCAGACTAAACTATCTTCATAACATTTTTTTTCAAATTCAGTTTTTTAGCCTTGAAAGCATAACATAAGTTTAGAATATTAAGTAGGGATATTAGTAGGGATTTTTGATAATCGTTGTTGCTTTTTTCAGCTGATTCTTCCACGCAATAGACACGTGTTAATGCAAAGGTGATTCAATTATGAGACAATAGGTTGGATTCGGTCGTTAATGGCTCTGTAATGGACTGAATAAGAATATTTGGTGACAAGATCATGTTTGGCGTGTGGGTCGAGGATTATGGAATGTTTCTCACGTTTATTTCATAAATGAATTTACTTATTAAGGAGTTTCGCTACACCAATAAGCTAAGACTCGTTATTTTTCTCGGTAACGGTTCTAACATTTTGACGAAATTTAAAATGTTGGAAGATTTTAGGGCGCAGGTGACGTCGATTGAATAAGTTTATCTGCTGGAGGATACTTAACATTGTGTGTGTGATTCTTTATGTGATTGAATCAAGTAAAAATGATTGGGTATGTTAAACAAAGAAACAATTTAATAGTTGCCCAAAAATAATACATCCAGTCTATCCATCAAACGGTAGGCCTCTATCAAGCCTAAAGAGTCCACCTGGGTGGGTACCACCGCCTTATCTATTTCTGCCGCCAAGCAACAATGCTTGCATTTTTGTGTTCCGGTTTGCTCGTTTGTCATTGCATAACATAAAAAAATATAATTCGCAGAAGAGGCGGCGGCCAAATATATGGTTAAAATAGGTATGACAATAGAAATAGTACCTGAAAATATGAGAATCACAAGATGAGAACTACTGTTGCCTATTTCTCATTTAATAAATTAGGTGTACCAACCCTATCTGAGACGAATGACATCTTAAAGAAACTGTGGAGGTAGTTAATACAAAACAAGACCGTAAATGCGAAATTAATTTTCAAGGCAAAGGTATAACTTAATTCATAAAATAAGCAAGCAACATAAACCAGTCCCCGTTTAAGAGTTCCAACGGTATGCCAAAGCACCACCTTGGCAGTGCATAAAAGTGCTATTCATTACCATCCATCAACCGTGAACGATCGACCTCACAACCCCTGGGAGACACGGCTTAAGATATAAACTGGAAGACTGGTTTCTTTCTATATAAATACAGGGTGACTTTTTGAATATTCTTGATGCCAAGAAGTATGCATGTGATCGTGATAACAAGCGACTTTTAGTATGGCACCAACTCTCAAAACCCCGAAAAAACTGCTGTGTCATAAATTTGGACAGAAATCGTTTCCAATTTTGCATGAAACAGCTGATTTCTTTGTTTATGATTTCAGAGAGAGTAAAAGTTGTTTGCAGTCCTTAGTATAAAGAATTAATTTAATGTCGACTTATATAAAGTAGTTTATTTATTTATTTATTCGTATGATATTAAAAGCCGAGTTGCTAATTATAACCTAGGTAATTAATTAACACTAAAACTACAAGTAAATATCTAAATTCTTCACCCATTGGGCTGCGTTTGCTTCATATAATGTAGTGAGTGAGATGACGAGTGAAACAAACATGTTGTGCCTTTAGAATAAGGACAGGAGGATGATGAAGTATTGAGAAGTAGGAAGATCCCTTGTTGTCAAGACAAATTTCTTTGGTTTTATCTACTTTGAAATTGTATTATAGTCACAGGTGACAAGCAGGGTAGAAAATTGCTCAAACACCTTTCTCTTTCGGGTGTTCAAATCGTCGTGTTTTGTCATAGTCGTAAATTTTCATCCAGCTAGGATTATTTGGTTGTATATTTTAAATACTGCGAAACTCCAACCCACACACTCAACTTCACAATAGTGAAAAAGGCTGAACTCTATCTGGATATATAGTTAGTGCGAGTTAATCAAACAGGTATAAACACTTTGAACCTTAAACTTGAATAGAAATCCGTTTCTTAGTCAAGATGAACAAAGGAGTTTACATACTGTAATGTTTGGGGTAGATTGCAGCCGCCATTTGCAGTCTTTAATTATACGATTGTACCCAGAAGAGGTGTTTAATTGCACTTCGCTAATTACCTGTGAACGGCTACTGAAATACTAAATATTTCACACACATACATACTTTCCTATTCTATTCGGAGATTTATACAGAATTACTTCATTAATTTCCAGCTCAACTCCCGCTGTCGTCTCATAACCAACACCACTCCTCGCTTCTCTCCCTCTCACTGGCACAGCCTCTTGTTTATCAACAAAATGCCTCAAACAATTTGTCTTCGCCTCCTCTAAATATTCCTCATTGTCCGTGAATAATTCTCTTAATAAATTCCCCCGTCAAAACCTTGGCAGAGTTTCGCCCAATTTTCTTTTGTTTATCAAAAAGTGTTAGTGACGCCCTTTAAGTAAATTCCCCGGTTTAATCTTCGTTGTCTGCTTATTACGTATAACCAACGAAGAGATATCTACTTACGACTGTCAGTTTACTCTGATTAGATTCGTGTATAATATTAAAACGATTTTGTTGATCGATGGTGTTTTTAATTTGGAAAACGTTTCGGATACAATTTGGTAGACAGATAAACATTAATTAAATATGAGATATTGGTACAAAATGGAATGAAATTAACAACTTATTTGCAAATTTTTAAAGATTGCGGTGATAAATGTTAACGTCTACCCATATAAGGAGGTACTTATTAAAATATTAACTAATCTACCTCTCTTAATAATTTATTTACCTAATATTTTACGTTCAAATTTACATTATAAATTCCTAATTAATCACCATACCTATACGTAAATAAAATCGAATAACTATCACAAAAATGATTAAATTGTTAAAAATTATAAACTAATGACGTAATAAATTATTCAAGACTAATTTTGATACCTATATCCAAAATCTTACACATAAATAGAAACAGGAGATGCAAGTTCCTAATTAACAAGTAAGCTATTAATCTCTATTGTCCACTTGATTCATAAGATTTATTGACGCAACAGATTACTGCAGTGTATCGTGAAATAGCTATCTTCACAACACATAAATTATAATTCTTTATTCAAAAAAGTAGTATAAATCCACGGTGACTACAGAATAAATAATGTTGAGACACGCGTGTAATAAAAATAATCATTATAGTCATCACAACACAGCACTGTCCGAGACCATACTTAAGAACACTGTAATGAAAGTCCAATCAAAGTTGAAAACCGAATAGACAGAAGTAATGAATAAGTGGATGATATTCAAGTATTTGATGTGGCGAGCGGCGCCGATGTCGGGACTCACAAATTTATTTTAGTACATGCTGTAAAGGAAAGTGAACCTAATGTGAAAGGTAATAAAGAAACTGTATTGTATGTCTATAAATTTGAACTTCAGTAAGGAGAGCCGACAGCCGTCAATCAGGGGCTAAAAACCGGTAGCCAAGGCAGACATTAAGAAATAAAAAACTTGTACGGCGGCACGGTTGAAATGCATTCACTTTGTGAAGTTGGAAGTAGACCTTTAGAATGGTCGTTGACAATTATTTTGACGCATGACAATTTCGATTGGCGTTTTAAGGTACAATTTATAACCAAGCTTTTTCTCCGGGTATGTAGATTAGACAGGAAATATAATATTATTGCAATCAGACTAATTTTAATATTAAGCAAGTACCTACCTCCTACACGTGATAAAAATTCATTGTTCCTGAACGATACAAAAATAGACGGATCCTGCAGCTTAATAAAGACATTTGAACGCATAATTCATTAGCCAAGAGCTGTACAAATACATGCTAATGAGGAAGTAAACAATCAAATTGGAACTAGCTATCGTAATCGATAACTTAATACTTAATCTTGTTAAATCAAATGACATAACTAAAACGCAGCTGAACTGGACAGCTAGGTCAGACAGGAAGGCAGTCAGTTACACAAACAGACACGGAAACAAATTGAACATAAACTATTTCTATTACAAATTCTGTTGTCCGGTTTTTGATAATTGTCAATTTTAACGACAACCATTCTGTTTCCTATTTGTAAGCTTTGTAGTTAGATAATGTTTATTTTGGAGCTGCTTGTTTGTTATAAATTAGGTTTAGAAGTTACAAGTTGCAGTGTGACATTTGTAATTGTAATTTCAAGTTACAATTACAATTCCATATCACATTGCAACTTCTAAATCTGTATAATGCAATTACTTATAGCTACTGGAAAATACAATATTACAATTTAAGTCATTGGAAACCGCTAGCCACTTGAGAAACATACTATACCTAACATATGACATCAACATAGACCGAAAATGCGCCGCCAAAAAACGTGCACGAGACTAGAAAAGAAACCAATTGAGCGCCGGTAGCCGAAGCCTTTTCGGCCGCGGCTCGGCCAAAGGGTCCCGTCGATTATACGTGACTAACAGAACAAAAAGCCCCAAATAAACGACAGCACAGCGCTGACAAAAAGCGGCGGAACACCTCCGAGCCAGTATAACAATAACACCGAATAGTAGTTTGGGGAACATAATGGAAACAACGACGGTGGAACGCACAAAGACGCCGCGCCAGATGAAATTCGAACCGCCTGAGACGGAGCTGCTAGAGGTGATGGATAAGGCGCCGGGCGGAATCACGGCGAAACAATGCACGAAATAATAAATAGAGGGTACTCATGCCGCTGGGGTGAATTGGACGTCGTTTGTTTTTGTTGTAGATGTCTTTTTGGTGGGATTGAGCGGAAATGATGATTAGTGGGTTGAGATAAGTGGCATCTTAGGATAAACTTCTGTTCAAAAATTTATAACGTGGTTTGGTTTGCCAGCTTATCTTCTAGCATAGTAAGCTATCAAACTGAGCATTTAGAACCTTTAGTGCAATACTGGCGATTAGGTACGTTGATAACCATAGTTTTCTATTTCAATTAGGTAACAGTGATGAGAAGAATATGATTATTTTTTATTAGAATTAGGTAGGTAATTACATTTGGTTAACACAATACATATTTAGTATAATTTAAGTTTTCCCAGTAAAATTTATGTTCAACTATAGGTGCAATGTATTTATGACAAACAATAAATTTGAAATTCATTTACACGAAGCTCGTAATAAATATACATGGCAAAGGCAAAGATCGTGTCGTGACCGAAATGCGTATTAATCATGCAAAGCCCCATTCGTTTACTATCGCCTTTAAAGATTTGAATTAATTAACTGGAAATTTATTATATTCCGTATAACAAATGAGATTTAAGATACGTCGATTGGGAAATTAATTCCGACAATGAAGGCACCTCTGTAATCCTTAATAACTACGTAGAAGATTCTAGGGTTATATTTTCGCCTTCTAATAAGGCATGTTAATATTGATATATTAAAAACTTTATAAGTTATGCACTTTTGTCAACGCAGGAACTTTAGTTTCTTTCTTGCAGTAATTTACCTGGTGAAAATACGTGATTTTTAAGTTAGGCTTCATTATGTTTGTTAATATTTGTGACACGATTCATATCGAATAGTAAATCAGATATATGTGCAGTTTCTTGCCAAAACTGTATTAATCAAGATTTCGAGAATTCTTGGAAGAAGCGAGTGGAACAGTGTAGACTACATTACGTAAGATGAAACAATACAGACCGTATCGTAAGCTCATATTAGAAAAACACTTTTTTTTCTCTAATCTGAGATCGCATTTGAACATTATCTTACCCATGTTTCATCGATCGAACTAACTTTTTAGCAGCTTAAACAATATTTGAGATTTTAAATTGATTCAGTCGAGGCTGTTTCCTATATGTATCAGACAGAATATCATTTTATAACATCTTGGACTCCGTAGAAAATATTTAAGAATGTCTTCCACGTTGAATAATACGACATTGGCTGCTATTTATTATAGAGCATAATGACCAATCCGTGAATAGCCTGCCGTAAATCTGCACTAGCAATCAGCAGGCCACATCAAATCTTATGTCAACGGTGCGCATATATTACCTCATGGCGGGTCTTTATTAGCTACCGAGCTCAGTCTCTATTGCCTTCTACAATAGCATATAAATCTTGCCTGTAATTTTATTTACGACCGAGTGCGAGCCTTACGAAACAACGCGAAGTCTTTTCAAGCATTACCATAATAATTAAATATGATTTGTTGCTCGATTGATTTGCGTCTGTTGCCTGCAATATGGCGGATAATAGAGCCGTTTATTCTTTGTCTATTAAGCAATCGACTGCATAAAGAAATTGTTTAAAAGCTACTTGCCGTTTATCATTTGCGTATTTCCATATTTTGTGTGAAATACAATACTTCGGCAACGACCAAATGGCATGAAAGCAAACTTGCAGCAACGACTCGCGAGGCGTCCAAGTGTTTTGTGATCAATACATATGTCAAAATCTTTGTTTCTGATGAAATGCAAGAAGCCGCTCGCTCGCTTGCATTCGCGACGCGATCGCGAGATTTGGGGACAGCCTAAAGAAGGTATCAAATGAAAAAGCTATGTATATACCATAATATACCTATAGGTAGAAGAAGACAATTTTATAATGTAAAGTGAACGAATGAGTACCAGTCGCTGCTCAGTTGACAAGCGTCCTAATAATCATGCAGACGTTATAAATTCGTATCTACACATACATAGTACCTATCCATTCTATAAAACAAAGTCGCTTCCCGCCGTCTGTATCTATGACGCTTAGATCTTTTAAACTACGTAACGGAATTTAAATCGGTTTTTGACAATATATAGAGTAATTCAAGAGGAAAAAAGACTAGGTAGATGTAAAGTAGAGCGAACGGAGTCGCGCCGGTTCCACTAGTAGGGAATAATTTGTTACACACAAAATTGTTTTAGACCTCCAACGAAATTAATTTGGCAGCATTCCTCCTGAATCGCATCCGTTATCCCACGGTAAAGAGCACGATGCACGCAAAAAATTAAAGGGTTTAGTATAAAGAGTCTTCCGAAAGATACCTAATACTGCATGCAAATGTCGTTGGCAAAAACCGTAGCATATACCAAGGTTCCAATGCTTCAGTCCCGACGCATCATTTGAACAAGTCGCCACGGTTCCTGCAACCTGATCCACAATTGATGCCTGTCAATCGCAGTCTATACGGAGTCATGCAAATCGGGATTTAAATTCGATCCCGATGCAATCAGCAATCGAATCTCGACTGCACTGCTTAATACCTAGAGCTCAAATCAGTCTGAAAAATAATGAGGCGCTTATAAATTCAAATATGGTAAAGAGACGTTGGGATTTATAACCGTGGTATAATTGTATCAGTCTGTCTGTCCGTCCATTTGAAATACAGCAGCTTTGATGGGGCTGATTATTTTATGGAGATTCGTTCAGATGGAGAGCTGGCAGCTTGGATATTTTGAGATACGCAATTTACATACTTAAGTACCACGGAGTTTGGCTGGTTTCCGTTGTTTAAAAAGTCTTGAAATAGGGTTTTTATAACGCTATGGTGGCCATATCGGTATGGTTACGGCTGGCCTGATGGTAAGCAGTCACCGCAGGAACATCACCCACGCGTTGCCGACCCGTCAAAACATTTACGCACCGTTTTGTATGAAATTTCATACAAAAGTTAAGTACCTACCATTAAAGTAGAACATAAAATTGATTCATAATAAAAAGCAACAATTTATCTCCAAAGAAATAATAATTAGAGTTACCACAACATTAATATATATATGCAAAAATCTCAGCCCTTTTAAAATAAGAAAAATAAGACATTATGTGTCATTTATAAATACCAATAATGCAATTAAATGTGGCAAGTACCAGAAATGACGTTTAAAATTGAAGTTTTACAAAACTTAAATTATACTAGTGGACCCGGCGCGACTTCGTTCGCGTAGCGTTCTAACCCTACACCTGCCCTACACCTACCGTACACCTACCCTACACCTACCGTACACCTACCCTACACCTACCCTACACCTACCCTACACCTACCCTACACCTACCCTACACCTACCCTACACCTACCCTACACCTGCCCTACACCTACCGTACACTTACCCTACACCTACCCTACACCTACCCTACACCTACCTTACACCTACCCTACACCTACCCTACACCTACCCTACACCTACCCTACACCTACCCTACACCTACCCTACACCTACCCTACACCTACCCTACACCTACCTTACACCTACCCTACATCTACCCTACACCTACCCTACACCTACCCTACACCTACCCTACACCTACCTTACACTTACCCTACACCTACCCTACACCTACCCTACACCTACCCTACACCTACCCTACACCTACCCTACACCTACCCTACACCTACCCTACACCTATCCTACACCTACCCTACACCTACCCTACACCTACCCTACACCTACCCTACACCTACCCTACACCTACCCTACACCTACCCTACACCTACCCTACACCTACCCTACACCTACCCTACACCTACCCTACACCTACCCTACACCTACCCTACACCTACCCTACACCTACCCTACACCTACCCTACACCTACCCTACACCTACCCTACACCTACCCTACACCTTAGGTGTGAATCTAAACCATTCCCAGATCCCCTTGAACACACACAAAAAAATTCATCAAAATCGGTCCAGTCGTTTGAGAGTAGTTCAGTGACATACACACTCACAGAAGAATTATATATATAAAGATGTATGATTGCTCACGGCCAAATGTAGGACAGTTTTGAAACCGTTAATTACTCAATTAACTGCATTATAGCTGTTGCAAAATGACATCATTTGGACGTTTATTTTTTACAAACAGCTAGTTTTACAAATAAAAAAATAATATATAAAAACAAATTCCGGTACCGGGAATCGAACCCGAGCCTCCTGGGTGAGAGCCAGGTATCCTAGCCACTAGACCATACCGGATTTGAGAGAGCAGCCCGAAATAGCGTCCCCGTTCTCATTACTGAACAATATGCATTTCTTACGTTTTTACAATAATATAAAGCGGTTCTTTGTCGTATGATAGCAGTTGATAAGAACGCTATAGAAATATATATTAAATGCATTAAGTTGTTTATATTATTTATTGATTAAAACAATAGTACCACTCAAAACTCTATCGGTATGTATTTGTTACAATATATTTAATTGAAAGATTTAATATATATTTTCTAAGTCCCATGTTAAAGAAAAATGAATACGATTTTTATACGAGTATTACAAACCGATACCTACATCATAAATTATGTAGGTATACATATTTAGTTAAGAATTGCTAATTACACTTCTTACAAAACAAATCTTGTCAGATCAAGATCTGTTAATTGGTTAAATGGAAAGTTCGTCGTAGGCTCTGCAAGAAGATCTAAATTTAATCCAAACCAATTATTAAATAACTATGCTTCAAAGGAGCTATTAGAAATTCCAAACGGAAAAATTTACAAACAATTCAATTATGGCATCCCACTTTCGATGAAAATTCAAATGGTCCCCATTTAGTTAATGCCCGACTTATTATATGGAAAAGAGGGCATTAGCATGTCTGTCTCCGCCGACATCCCGCTTTGGCCCGCTGTCGATCAACGTCACTCATTGCCGACAGTCGCCGACAGCGTTCGCCGACTTTTGCCGACATTTGACGATCGATGTATCCCGATGTTTATCCCACTGGACCTTTTATCTGGCCATATGAGGCCGCTGGAACGAACGTCCTCTGTTCCTTTTGAAACACACAAAGGACATCAATTAACATAACGTTATTTATTACCTATTTATTTAAAGCGCCATTCGTGTTCCTACTGTGATATCTGTTACATAGTAATAGTGCAACTGCAAGCCCATTAGGGTTATAAGAAGTTTAAAAACATTGCATTGATAGCAATTCTAATTAATTTTCTGGAGTCTAGTCTGTGTGGTGTCCAGCATAGAGGAGATTGCACAAACCCCTTTGACTGGATATCCCAAAAGTCTTGTACTAGCAAATGGCAATTTCTGACGTGTATTTTATAACAAACAAATTAAAACAACCCGCCTGGATGAATATAGTTGAGGCTCAATTTCAGCTTTAGTTGACACTCAGTAAAAATAAATCTTTTTGTACATTACTATTTAAATTTTAACTACATTATATCTTATTGTTCCAATTTCAAGCACTGAAACGTTTGAAATTCCGAATTAAACAGAGTGATTATAAGTTTAATATTAAAATCATCATCATAGCGGTCCATTCCGGCTTCTACCAGTGTCTGCTTCCCTGCGAAGTAACGTAAGACGTACTCACCCCGACTTAACAATGTCAGTCTATTGATTAATTCTATTTTGAAATAAAAAGACAGACATTCTTATATTTAAATTTCTTTTGTTTGTAGTATGCCGATTATAATTGCCTATTTTTATAAGTAGTTTAAATAACTCTCTAAGAATAAGGAAATAATACCCACTTTAACAATCTTCTCCTCAACGGCTGGCATTCTGTTGACGGCATATCTCGATGTGGAGTCCTTGCATTTGTAGTATAATTCACGCCTTGACATTCGCCGAATCGGCCTCTGCGCGGTTGGTATGCGCTGCGTGTGCGCAGGATTTTTATTGCGCGTTCTTACTTCTTCGAAATGTGGGTATGGGTGGCCGTGGCTGACACAGGGTTAGGTCTCCCATTCTCGTTATTGGCGTGGGGTGTCGTGAATGCTTGATTAGTGATTTCAGCCGATATGGGGTTCTTCAACTCTAATTATAGGAGGCTGGTCTGTAGACCTCACAGTGACAACATACCTGCTACTGCATTTTTGTTACATCAAACTTCAATTACTCGTTTTGGGTCGTTGCGTCGATGTAGTTAGGTTTACAAAAAGCATAGTGGTAATGGGCGACAGTTATCGCTTATAAGTATATGGATTGCATGCACCGATGTTTGTCACTGGTGTTGTTTAACACTGGTCGCGTTATTGAAACATTGATTCCAAACGTTTAGTGCTTCTTGGTTGGTTCGAATCCATTTGAGTCTTGGATTTTACTAATCTTGAGTTAACGTTAGGGATTAAATCCTTATACTCAGCAGACAAAAAAAATTGTAAGAGGCAGTGTTTGCCTAATACAATGGGATGATAAAAGGCTGCTGATAAGGACGACAAGTAGTATTGAGAGTGAAAGGATGTTCTTACTCTATACTCACCAAGTATTGTTTGCATTACAAAAGTTGATTGAAGGCTGAGATCCTCTTTAAGACATCTCAGATCAATGGTTCAAGTCCTCAAAGAAACGAGTTCATAACCGCCTTATCCCGGCTTATCTCCTCAAAGGAGACAGGGGAATTAGGAATTAAGTTTAGCGAGAAACGCACATTGTGTTCCTCCCGGCGTTCGCTCGTCCAAATCAATTACTCGTTTCAAGAATTGTGCGCTCGGCTCTAACTAGGGGCCGCGTCGAGCACTCCTGCTAATCTCCGGGCCGGCACAATACCCTGATTTATACTAAACCCCATTGTCACGACCAACAAAGATCTTGTCAATTATAATCTCGCCGGAATCTTTCACCGCCGCCAGTCAAACGGTAGCGCACAGTGGGCCAACTGCCGCGGCGGTTCGCACGACAACACAAAAAAAACTTTTAATAAATTTATTTGCAAAACTTGCTCTGTACCCTTCTCAAAGGGCGGCGCGCACCGAAACCGATTGCACGTGACGCGCCTTTGTGACCGTCGAGTATTATGTTGTCAAAATACATGGGGATTTTGTTATTATTTTTGTGTTTGCGAGCACACTTAGCACCCTTTTGTGAGCGGCCTTCCCAGAAGGGGGATGTGTGGCCCGTAAAACGAGCTATAAACGCGGTCTTTCCTTGAAACAGGATTTGTGAATAGAATAATAATCACATCCATCGGCTTAAACAGCTCGGGTGTGTAATGAAATTATTGTCTATTCCGCCTTTCAAACCGCCGTTTCCTAATGCTCGATTTACACGGGTCTGATTTCCGATAGAGTTTTCATAATTAGGCGGCATCTATCGAGTAGTGTTGGGCGAAAAATCTCAATGCAAAATTGCTGGGTGTTTGTGTATGTTTATCATCTATTATTGTAGGTACCTACCTAGGAAGGTAGTAGGAAGTGTAATAATGTTATCTTTCTCAACTCCACAATCCTCGAAATAGAACCAAAATAACAATCCTTCGGCGAGAGGCTACAGTCGGCCATGAAAATTGTCAGCGATCATTGAACCCACTGTTCCACTCAATAAGAAAATTACCTACTTAGTCCGCTGTGTGCTGTAGCGCAACAGCGGCTTTGTGAGCTGGTTCCCTTAGCAAACAGCCGCTTGACGAAACTCAACCCATGTGAACCCAGCCTGACGTCTCGTTGCTAGAAAAAACAATATCCCTAGGGAGCTGGATGCTTATCGTGAAACTCACATATTTCTCTTGTCTGGCGTACCCTTAAAAACTTAATAAGATTCGGGTGAGGGGTGTCGGATCGCATTATCTGATTTCCGCGGTTCTCTTGCAAGCTTCTTACGTTACAGCTCTGTCATTTTGTGACGTGTAACCGTGAAATGGTATGACATATGGCATAATTATGATTTAAGTTTGATCTAAGGTGTGGAATTTAAAAATCATACGTCCCTTGTACAATTATAAAAATAAAATGTATGAGATCGGTTGAGTATTCATATTTATTATGATTGCTTTTTTACCATGTACCTAGTTTATCTATGTATCATAATAACTATTATAATTAGCTCGGATTGTCTTAAAAAAAGTGCTCAAACGTCACTTCAACACCAGATTCATAGCAACCATTTCCTGATAAAAAAAAGAATAGATCCCATAACAAATGGTGGCATAAACACGCCATACGCCTCCATCGGCGTAACTGCCGAATTACGACGTCACAATCCATAAACACACACGGCTGGGTACGTTTTTAGGGATGGGCAAAGGTACATCGATAGATAACCTACTGACAGATTCTGATGTTGGATAACCCCTGACATACATAATACATAATAAATACTGAACTGATTTTAAAGAAACACGCGAACCATCTCGGTTAAACTGGTTTTCAAAAAAGCCGCATCAAAATCGGTCCTTCCATCGTAGCTCCCACACATATGTCAAATTTATAACGCCAAGAGTCTTTGTGCTACGGGTTAAAGACAGTAACGAGTCGAATTAATAAACTTTAAGTAACTTTTTTTACACTATAGATATCCATCTCATCTGATTCTGAAGATGGAGTATGCCTGTCTCGAAACAACCTATTCACTAGCTTGAAGTAGTACAAATTATACATTCACACACTAATAAATGTCAAAATTCAAAAATGCCAAACATATTTTATCAATCCTCATCAGTTTACTGATGGACGTAGGCCTCCTCCCAAGCCTTCCACAGATCACAATTCCACACATACGTTAAGTATTTTGTCGATATCTTCGTGTACCTATTTTAATTCATCGACATGTTTCGCACAAGCCTAACGCTTTTGTCACGTCAGCCTGGGTGGGCTGGGTGATATTTATTCAAATTATTACTCCTTGACGCCCTCTTGTTTCGTACCGAATGAATTTTTCATGCACACAGCTCTGGCCTGGTAATTTGGATATTTCACTTTGCGCTTGAAGGCGCTGAAGGAAATGAGATTTGTTTATGCTCGTGTTTTAACCTCCAACGGAAAAGAGGGTGTTATATGTTGACGTGTGTATCTGAGGCTCTGTTAATGTGTGTATGTGTCTGTGTCATCGTAGCTTCTGAAAGGACAGACCGATTTCGATGCGGTTTATTTTGTTTGAAAGCAAATTTAATCGAGAAGATTCTTAGCTTTGTTTAAGTACAACAAGAAATATGTGTATTTGTATACTTGGTTATCTGTCATTTTTCTGTCGGTTAGGTTATTTCGGGGCGCGCTTTGATGACGTGCGAGCATTGCGCTGTGTGCGTTTGGCTTTACTGATAACACCTGGAGGGCTTCTTCCTAAGCCCGTGTTACCTCTGTCACATACGATAGATTTACGATCTGACTCTTGTCATAGCAACTGTCAGATAAAGTAAACCTACCTATATGATAGACAAAAAACTGCACTGTCAAACTGAATGTGTGGAAGATGCATTATAGTGCCACGAACTTATCTGATCCGGTGGCAGCGTCGCTGTTATTGGCATTGACATGTCATTTCAAATACATTTCGAAATGAAGTGCCGCAATTTTTTTCACAGTCACCGTTTTGGCTGCCGGGTCAGATAAGCTTGTGGCACTGATATTAATTTGACAATAGTGTAGAGCTCGTCTAATCTAAAATGACGCGCCCCACTATCGCATTAACGCACACAAGCAAGTTTAAAATATGGACGCAATACATATACAAATGCCGTTGTAATTGGTCATTCAGTTGCCGTTGAGATTCAAACGTAGGAGCACGCGTCGTTCATTGGCTCCCACACAGATGAAGTGTCGTTATCAATATTTGCACTCACACATCGAAATCAACTAACTAAGTAGTGGGGCGCGTCATTTGAGACTAGACGAGCTCTACCACTGAATATCATATTTATGAACAAAATATGAAAATAGCCTTAACACTCGAGGAATAATCATCTTTGGCGTAAATATCCCTTTGGCGTAATTACGTAAGTTGCCAATTATTCTCTGATTTCAATGATTTATATTGTTACTTTTGCGATTACGTGGGATCGATTTAATAGATTCCGTTCCGGCCAGGCTCCGCCTTTGACCATGATCCAGGATTTGGCAAATCAGGACCACACTACTTCACAATGTACCTATAAACATTATTAAGTATAGTAAGTGAATAACTTAATAAATGTGAGAATGTGATGTAGCGCTTAATATTATACACACACTTAATATTGTTGTAACTGTTATTGTAGGTATGCTTCCCTATAAGTTTAAAATGTGAGCATGCCGAAGATCGGCCATGATTAGGAAAGCAAAAAGCGAATTTTGACAGAAGCATGGTCAGACGGCTCGGATAATCGTGATACGCTTTAAATGACCAGCCGACAACTACAGTGCTGGAAGACACCTATTGTTAGGTATTTGAGACATTGAATATTCGTTGTATCAGTTCCAACTCTATCAAACTCAATATGTATATATCTCTGTCTACCGTCGAAAAGGAGGCGATATGATAGTAAGTACGAAACATGTGACATGTTTGCCGCCCCAGTTTCTTTTGTAAAATTTTACATAGGATAACACAAATTCGCTTGCCGTCGCGTCGTCTGTCCCTATGTATCTATGTACGCTTAGATATTTTAAACTACGTAATGGATTTTAATTTTTCAACAATAGAAGAGGAAGGGGTATAAGAAAGAAAAAAAAGGTAAGGTAGGGGTAAAGTACCTACTTTACCTACGCGAACGAAGTAAAATGTAAATAATCGGTAATCTATTTAGAGAACTTTGCCATTCATTAAGCAAACAGTCATCATGCTCAAATATAAACCAGCTTTATCAACAATGTACAAAAAAAGTAAATTCAAAACAAGTTTCAATTCTTACCTGTTACTATCAGGTTTAATTCGATCATCACACAGTTCTAAGTCCAATTTGTCTTGCTCAGTGACGAAATAATTGCGCATGACTTGAATTAGTTATAACATATTATAATCCCTGTTATAACAACTTGCACATGTTTTGATTACATAGTATCGCAGCAGCTTAAAAGCAATCCTCGCCATTAATTACGTATAAGACCACCTCATTTGCTGCGAATCAAAAGAGATTTTCTATACTGTGTCTTACACAATTTAATAACAATGTTTCGCATGTGTTGCTGCATTATTTCATCAAAGTTATTAAGCCGGTGCCATCAAAAGCGTCGATGGACCGCAAAATTTGAAATCATGGCAAAAATAACAACCAAATCCCGCTTCCTTGCCATAATGGATTCACAAGGCAATAAATTTCGACATGTTGACATTCAGCTGACAATATTTACTGATATTATTTCCCAGCAAACAGGGTTGTCACTGAATAAATTCCGCTTATTTGCTCCATTTATTTGCCGTAGATAAAGTTGTTTAATTAGTTTGTTTAAAGACTCAACCGCGCCGGCTTTCGGTTGTATTTGAATATTTATACAAGTGATAGCGTTTAATGTGTGTCCTTAAGAAGATAAGAGTTTTTAAAAGTGGGCCGTAAACAAGGAACTGTTATACGTGCAGGTTTGTAATTGGCTTCTTCCGCGACGGGGCTTGACTAAGTTTTATTACATCCGTCTTTTTGAGGGCGATAGGGTTTTTGTGGCCGAGGTATTGCAGATAAGGGGCGGGAATGCTCGATATTTTTGCGCAGCACGAGTAGACATCCTACTATATCAATAGGTCATATTCATAATTCACAAAGTCTCCCCGCCGTGTCTGTCTGTCTGTTACGCAGTGTATCTGATCTAGGTATAGTGTGTCCAATGTCCAATATTCAACTTTAGTACTTGACGAACTATAGGAAACCAGATATCTATGTGTAAGCGCCATGTTGTTATCGAAATAGTACTCTAGAGACATATGTTTCCTACAAAAACTACTGTAGGTACCTATATATTTCCATATGGTATTTAACAATAGATTAATTGATGGAGCGTTGTCGTAAGTGAGAGGTACCGGGTTCTAACCCCACTGCCGCCATGCACCAATAGGTCATTTTTGAGTTATGTACATTAGCTGAATACTAAATGATGCTCCTTCGGTAAGGGAAAACATCGTGATGAAACCTGCATATTTAGGTCAGGTTCGCCTGTTCAGTGTCCAGGTAACAGGAACACGGAGGTCAGATGGCAGTCGTTCCACTGTCTGCCAAATCCTGGATCATCGTCAAGGCGGACTCCGGGGCCTCGCGCGCACGTCCGTGACATAAACACCAAGATAATAATAATTTAACAATAGATTGATAAATCAAGAAGGTTCATCCATATTCGTATCTACAAGAAACTACGGCTGATCGATTCTAAACTGAAACGCACATCCGAATACAGTCATAACTCCGAAGAAATATAGTAGACATAAGTCGACACTTTAGAGTTGGAAAAATTTATCACCCGATAAATAAGACCCCGAGATTTAAGGCTCCATACTTCAACTATTAGTGACAGTTGCAGCGTCTGTCGGTTGACAGTTGTAGTTATGGCGGACCTCCCATAAACCACCCCCTAATGTAAATATAGCCCTTTTATCTGTCTTTAACAATTTGGTAAACTCGCACTAAACCGTCACTGGAATATAAATTACGGGGGAACCAAATCGGTTTGCGGTTGCTAGACACGTGTTGAGCTTTATGTCGGTAACGTTTGGACTGATAATGTGTGGAATTTTTAGAAGCGGGTGTGCGTGTATCTTTGCAAAAGTGGCAGAATACATCGTCTCAAATTGCTCCCTGCCAATAAAAAAGGGGAAGGCACAGAACTGAATTTTGTTTATCGCCATCTTTATGGTGGCCCACCATTTATTTATACTGTGTTCATGCGTGTACGAGTCGTAATATAATACGGTTGGCTATAATAAACTGTTTGGGTTAAGGGTAGGTTGGTGCTGGACGAATTTTAAGCGATTTGAACATGGTTTTGTGTACAGAAATTCTCATTCTTATTCAATTTCATGTTAGACTTAATTTAATTAACTTAATTTAATGTGCCGAAGTTCCAAGGGACACCCCTTTCCATCTCAAAAAGTATCGGGATCCTTGGTGTCGACATATCGGATAACGTGCGCTTCCGGAGTCACCTAGAAGGTAAGGCCAAACTGGCTTCGAAAAAGCTTGGCGTACTTAACCGGTCCAGGCGATACTTCACCCCAGGGCAGCGCCTGCTGCTGTACAAGGCACAGGTGCGGCCTCATATGGAGTATTGTTCCCATCTTTGGGCCGGCGAAACTGCCGACCTGCTTAATCCTTTGGACTCCGTACAGAGACGCGCCGTACGAATTGTCGACGATCCCATACAAACAAGCAAGTTAGAACCACTGGCTAACCGAAGGGACTTTGGCTCCCTGTGTGTGTTCTATCGGCTGTACAATGGGGAGTGTTCCGAGGAACTTTTCGATCTGGTGCCCACAGCACAATTCCGCCATCGCACCACCCGCCGTGGGCTGGGTACTCATCCCCACTACGTAGACCCTCTGTTGGTCACCACGCGAAGGTTCGAAAGAACGTTTCTCGCTCGTACGATTCGGATGTGGAATGAGCTCCCAGCCACAGTGTTTCCTTTGGACTATGACATGGGATCGTTCAAGAGGTATATTAGAGGTCTCTTTAGAGGCGGGCAACGCATTGGTGACTCCCCTGGTGTTGCTGATGTCCATAGGCGGCGGTGACCACTTTCCATCAGGTGGCCCGCTTGCCTGTTTGTCTGCTAAGTAACATAAAAAAAAAAAAAAAAAAAAAATAGACGCCGTTGCCACTGTCTACAAATATTTCGGTATTACTAAAGTCAAATCATCGTACCTTTATAAACAGACAAAACTGAAAATGATATATTATTACACTAGTGGATCCGGCGCGACTTTGTTCACGTACACCTACATTACACATACCTACATTTTTTTCCTTCCTTATAAACCTTCCTCTGGAATCACTCTATATATTGTTGAAAACCGCATTGAAATCTGTTGCGTAGTTTAAAAGATCTAAGCATACATAGATACAGACGGCGGGAAGCGAATTTGCTTTATACTATGTAAAGATTGTTGTGATATCATACAAAATATGAATAACAGGTTATCTTGTAATGAAGGTTAGTTTTATTTATGATTGGTAATTACAACGATATACCCATTATTTACCTACCTAAATAAAAGCCGAAATATTAATTTATTTAAGAATCCATGTAAGTATTCAATATACAATACTAAAGGTAATATTATTATTTACATTGTTCTTCTGACAAGTAGACATGATTGCATATTTATTATGCTGATTATGCCACCTTCGTAAGACCATGTTTAACGCACATGTTCTATGATAGATAGTTATGTAATGTGGCCGACAGCTGTTGTGGTGTTGGCATGGATTTTTTAACATTCGCCTGGACACCAACAGTATCTACGTAGTGGCGATGTGTACCCAGCCCACGGCGGGTGGCGATTAATAATTGGAAAATTTAAATTAAGCCGCGGTTATCGACAAACAAATCGAAAAATTTAAATTTTTAAAATATTATAAGCAATGCGGTTTGACCAAAGATTTTGATATATTGTAACCTCCTTGGGTTTGTTAAAGAAAGCAAAACTACGTACAGTGCCACAAACTTATCTGACCCGGTGAAAGCGTAGCCATTGTTGATATTAACATGTCATTTCAAAATTTAAACCTGGAATCAAGAATCAAAATCCAGTTCAAAATGAGGCGCCGCCATTATTCCACAGTTCCAGTTTTGGCTACCGGGTCATATGTGGTTGTGGCACTATATCTATGTAGCTTTATTAACATCACAAAAGTGCATGTGACTACAGGTAGTCCAACATTCAAATCTCCCAGCTGTATGTAGAGTCAATAACTTGCAATGTACATTGCTGGCTATAAACAAATGTCATTTCAAACAAAACGAGTCCCAAAACCAGTATATAACTAACCAATTGACAGTCACCAAAGCAATAACTCAAACAATTACTTGCATACAGCCTTTGCTATGCCAAAAATAGCCACGACACTAGCCCGTTAATCCAACAATGCATTGCAAAATTCACACTTACCGAAAACGCCGTCGACCCAAATAGAGCCATAAAACAAGCGTTTCTAAACAAACATCGGCACATGAAAGGGGATTCAAATAAAGCGGATGCCAATTTTTTCGTACCAGCCGTAAATAAGGGCCAAGACCCCCAGCTGTGGATGGTAGCGGCGCCCGTCACAACATCCCCGAAATAATGCTTAGTGTAAACCGTGAGGCAAGTTCAATACGCTCTCATTATAGACGTCGTTAAGTATTGTCTTGTCGGCTTTAGAGCGACGCCGACTTCGGGTGCGGCCACGAGATGGGCGGAATTGGAAGGTGGACGTTAGAAATGGGTGTGGGTTTATGTGAATTGAAAACCGAATTGTATACAATTATACTTTGAATGTATACACTTATATTGTACATACATGAATCATTAATGAACTTTAGAAGTAGGGAAAATAATAGTTTGACTGTATTTTTAAACTATTACTCTGTTATTAAAGCTATACTATTTATTATTTATTTGAACCAAATAAATAATAAAACTGTGAACTCTTTACCTTTTATAAGGATACAAATATTTTATATAAAATTATTTACACAGGTTGTGTTTGCTATTCGAATCTCAAATTATAATTCGCAATTCCAATCACATGCAACTACTTCTGTATTGTGTAGGCGAGTGAAACGATCACTGGTTGACAGCACAGTCTTTATTTGCTAGGTAGGTAGGATACATTGTATAGGTAGATAATACAAGTAGGGACGCATATACAACATTCTGTGACCACGAAAACATAACAGACACAATTTCCCATTTTTGGATATTGTATTTACATATCCAAGGGATATCAACCGACACTTACGTTTTACCTCTCGTTCTCATTGCAGCGCTCATAAGCGTGCCCGCTCACCTCGTGGCCCCATAGCAAGTGTTACAAGGCGACTCACAGTGAAATTATTTACAACCGCCGGCGTCTTACAAAGACTTGCCCGTGTTTATTGCTACCATAAATACTAATACAGCGAGCTGAATTTATTCCACCTCACCTTTATTTATTGCTTTAGTGTTACGCCCTGGATTTTACGCGCAACACGTTTTTTTTCCAGGAAACCTGAAAAAAAATACAATTAGGGTTCAAACTGTCAGTGGATGTCATAATTTTCAATTTGTCGCTGTAGTTTCCTTTTTGAAGTGCAATATAATAATAGTCTATTGTACTGAACATTTTCTGGTCTATAGAAGTCCTGCTGGTTTGCAGGTTTACCATTGCACCCGTATTCGGAATCGTTACTATGAGCTCTTTCAGTGCGCCCTTGCGCAAAGGGTTGTAACTAACAATACTTGAGTGGTGATCAGTACTATGCGTCAGTCAAAGTGAATGAACCTTTTCGTTACTTTTCCCGACGTTTCGGTAAGGTTACACCCACCGCGGTCACGACAAGAGTCGTACCACGTCCGTGTGGTCACGTTAAATATAGGTAATAATATGTGTAAAGAACTGAAGTTTAGTTTGAAAAAAATATATCGAATGAAATTGAACAATCATAGAGCCGTATGACCAGAGCGTCGGTGGCCGAACGGTTAGAGTATCCGACTCGTAAGCCAGAGGCCCCGGGTTCGAATCCCGCTTTGGCCATGTACTTACCAATGACTGTTTTCTGAGTTAAGTACATTAGTTCAATACTAACGCTCTTACGATGAGGGAAAAAGGGATCTCTCGCGGGTTGGAGATCTCAGTTTGAAAATACGCAACCGAATCGCTGCTGCTCATTTTGTGGAGGTCCTAGCTGGTCTGCCTCGAAGACAGGCGTCTTATACGACACTTGTGGGGCCCAAGAAGTTTGTGCTACATTCTACTCTTTATTTCTATTCGACTTAACAATTTACCAAAAAACTGTATTTAACCCCCGTAGTATCTGTGGCTCTGTGCATGTTTGTGTCTAGCTGTGGCATCGTACTTCCGGACTGATTTCAACCGAAAATCGATTTAATAGTTTAGAATAAACTAAAATTAGATTTAATAGTTTGAGTGTGTAAACTTTGTCGAGGGGTCATCGAAGTTTTTCGGTTGGCTAGTTAATAAAAATAATTTTCTGCGACGTAATACCATGATGATTAAATTTTTTCGACAAAGGCCACATCGATCGTAGATAGAATATCAATACATCACACAACATATAGTGTATAACGATCAAAATTACTAATTTATTTATAAACTTATGGCTTGGAACAATAATCTAAACTTATCGCGCTTAATTTAGGGATCCTGTCACGGCCCATAATTCAATACAATTTCACACCTTTCAGAATACCGTAAAATTGATGGCACTTTCACAACATCTGCTCATTTCACTCATAAAGTTAATTAATATCAAATTGCAATAAGTAAGTGTAGACAAAAAAAGAGGGGTGTTATAAGTTAGATGTGTGTATATGTGGCTTTGTGGATCTGTCTTTAGCTCCCTAATATATGGAACGATGTGGATGCAATTTTCTTTATTTGGAAGCCAATTTAATCGAGATGGTACTTAGCTTTGTTTTATTAAAATCGGTTTTGTAGTTAGTAAGACACGAAAAAACTCACCCAGACCTCAATACTTCTGGCTTACAAATGCAACTTTTAGAAAAGAAAATGACAAATTCTTTGCTTAATATACTCTACAGTTCTCGATGCCCAGACATTCCAAACACGCGATTAACGTTCAATTTAGGAAATAAATCTTCTATTTTCCTTTTCTTTGCCCTTAAGTTGCCATCCACTGCATTGTTGTAGGACAGTAAAATGTATATAGAACATTGTTGCACTAAATAACAACGCCAAAACTGCTGTTTACAAATGTTAAGGTTTCTTCTTTTGCTTCTTTGTGCTGTTCAAACAATTATTGCACTTAGTCCAGTAAACCGATAAATACTATCTGTATCTACTTTAAAATTTGGGTCATGGCATACTTAATTTTATTGTCCTGATTATTCGGAAAGATTTTGTCCCAATCTTTATTTACCACCAGATAAGGTTTATTGTCCTCAATTAAGAAAAAAAAATTGTACTTGCATAAACTTTTTTCTTTGTCTTGGTTGAATACCCGGCGCTATGGCTATGGGAGGTCTTGCGATTGTGAAGATAGTCGTTTATTTTTTACACGAAATGGGGGAAAACATAAATTTTACCACCCGAGACCCTAATTTCTTTTAAGTAGCCCAACATAATTTGTGTAGCCAAGCAAAAAAAAGTTGTACCTACTTTAGCCTTTCAAGTTACTACTTACTTTTATTCATATTATTGTATTGTAAAATTATTGTGTCATAGCGTCCACGAGTAAGAAATATTTCTTTCTTTCAGGTATGATAAATTACATTCTGTTGGTCAAATCTTAAAAGACGGATCTATAGAATCATTATCATCATCCTAGGGCTCAATCCCAGTTTTTGCCAGGTTCCGCCGTACTACTCCTTCTCCATTCGATGTTCAGTATTCTCACGTCGTAAGCCGTTGGCCCTCGCATCCGACTCAACGATGTCAATCCATCGCTCTTTCTATTTTTAAGGTTATTCTGTAGAATCTGAAATGAGGAGATCCGCAAGCGAACCAAGGTAACCGACATAGCTCTAAGGATTGCCAGACTGAGGTGGCAGTGGGCAGCGCACATAGCTTGAAGAACAGATGGCCGATGGGGCAGTAAAGTTTTTCGACCACGTATCGGAAGACGCAGCGTGGGTAGGCCTCCCACAAGGTGGACCAACGACCTGGTAAAGATCGCTGGTACCAGCTGGATGCCAAAGGCACAGAACCGGCCTTTGTAGAAATCTCTGGGGGAGGCATATGCCCAGAAGCGGTGCATTATCTGGTCTCTAGAGACCTAATCCTGATCCCCCCATTGTAACAAGTTCTCGTCAGAGATTTTTCTGTTTCCTGGGGGGTTTCATATACAATAATGTAAATAAAGTACTCAACATGTACGCGCTTGACAATTTTCAATGCAAAAAATGCACTTACCTTAAAGACCTCAGCTATGATAATACAGAGTCTCTTTTAACCGTAACCGAGTTAACCGAGCGGCCACACAGAAAAGACATAAGACGCAGACATGTCGCGGACGCTGCGCCCGTTCAGGCTAAAGTGGCAGTGGGCACATAGCTTGAAGAACAAATGGCCGATGGGGCTGTAAAGTTCTCGAGTGGCGACCACGTACCGGAAGACGCAGCGTGGGTAGGCCTCCCACAAGGTGGACCGATGACATGGTAAAGATCGCAGGTACCAGCTGGATGTGGAAAGCACAGGACCGGCCTTTGTGGAGATCTCTGGAGGAGGCCAAAGTCCAGCAGTTGGCGTCTTTCGGCTGATATGATGATGATGATTGAGAGTTATCTAGGTAATAAATATTTATGATATCGGATAACAGAACAGTCCCGGTTCGTAAAAGAATATTATTATGGTAGGTTCGTTCCACGTTCCCACTTGGGCTAATGGGAAAAAAATTACATTTAACATTAACACATACTTTGGTTTTGTGTAACGAAAATTCTGAATTTCGAGTGTGTTGTCTGTCACAAATTATTCATACTTCAATGAAATAATTAGGAAGTTTTTAACAGAATTCGCAAAGAAAACAAATTACATAATTATAAAAGTCAAATCAACGAGTCAAATCAATATATCCTTTAGACCATTCTTAAAATACATTGCAAAGATTGATCCAAAACAACATAGACTAAAAAACCACCGCCACCAGATCACGAACGCTTCGCTTCAAATCAGTTTAAACACAAAGATAAAACAATAATTGTGTGTCTGCCGCGTAAAAAGAATTCATTAACAGGACGCTAATGGATCACAGAATACATCAAGAGCTGTCGGGAGCGGCTGAGTGGTGTCTGTCAGGTTTTTACCAAGCAGTGTAAACAGCTATAGCGTAAAACTACCGCCAAGATGAGCTTGACGCCCGAAGTGGCTCTGTACTCACTGTTTCTCGAAAGAGTTATACGGGAAGTTTTTAGTTCCGGATTTCGACACGTGCTAGTTTAAGCTTATGGAACGAAATGTCGGCTTCAGTGTTCCCCTCTTTGATCTCTACCGCATCCGCTGAGCACAATGCCGCTCCTATCCCAGGTTCGAAACCGGCGAGATTCGTTTAGCTTTTTTCTTTGGAATTTTTTTTGGATTGTGGTTGTTTACACGTGAACAAATTCGGTTATTGACGACTAATTGGGTTCGGAAATTGTGTTCCGTAACTAGTGGGGTCGGTCGTGCGTTGCATTTCGGGTTTGTCATGGTCGCGGTGGGGTTTTAAGATCGAATTTGGCTTTGGACTGCGCTCTGAGCAGATAATGCTGTTGATACATTATCCGTTCCGCATTTAACAGTACACTGAATGTACTCGCAATTTTTAGTTTAAAGTTTAAGTTCGTAAGTATCGTACGACATTATTATTCTATCATCATAATCAAAAATAATCCATTCCTGCTGACGACATTCACGCAGAGCCAGTAGACCAAGACCCTCTTCCAATCAAAGTCTCTCTCTGTAGTCGGTCCCTCATAACAGAGCGCACGAAATACCTCTAACTGTTCGTAGGAACGATAGCCTCGATAGCCTCACTGCGTCGAAGCATCTGTTGGATAGCGCAACCTTCAATCAAAGTATCCAATAGCAAACTAAAAACATCATTCATATTCATCGCCAGCCTCACCTCGTCGCAGAATCTGTTGGATACCGCAACCTTCATCCAATAGCAAATTCAAAACAAATTTTGAGTAGACTCACTCCCAGTACCGAGCTACAAAAAACACCAGAACCGGGAATTCAATTATCCAGCACCGCGCCGAAAAACGGCAAATAGTCAAATAAAGCTAAAAACCAGCTGAAACTAAAACCAATTTCTGCTCAAAGCGTTTACAAATTCACGAGGCTACATCGGCTGTGGGAGGAAACAGAGTGTTAACACGGCCCTCGCTTTACAAGCTGAACAGATTGTACCTTCACCAAGACGTCTAGCGTTGACTAATTCAATTTCAATTCCTAAATAGACCAAATTGCTTTTAGTAAGCCTTGCCTTTTCTAAGATAAGGATTTTGTGGATACTAAGACAGTTCGTTGTCTGTACCCTGATCATTATAATTTGGACGCCTTAAAGGCTAGAGTGAATGGGCTGTTCCTGACTAATTCAATTTCAATTCCTAAATAAACGAAACTGCTTGTAGTTCCTTTTCTAAGATTACGATTTTGTGAATACTAAGATACTTCTTTGTTTGTTCCCTGATTATTAAAAATTTGGATGCCTTTAAGGCTAGAGCAAATGGGCTGTTCCTGGACAGGCATGCGCCATCTTCGGCCGCATCGTCACTTGCCACCAGGTGAGATGGCGGTCAAATGCCTGGTAAGTCTAAAAAAATAATAATTTTAAGATGGAAGTGCTTATCTATTGGTAGTTAGATGATGGCACCTACTTTCGTACAAAATATATTTTTAATAAGGGTTTAGCGGTGGGTATATTAAGCCCGGCTTGCATCAAATTCAATACACGTTTAAGATGACGTTTAACGTTTTTTTTGTACTTAGTTTTTTTGTTTGAGTATCAACTTTATGCGTTTAAGAATTTAATGCAAGACATCCTAAGTAATTCACGAGATGAGTTTTGCCAAAAAAATTGTGCTTGTCTAAAACCGGGTCGCAAGTTTTTTTGTAAGGTGTATTCCTCGCATTTCGGATGTAATATTTCATATTATTAGTGAAAGTCTACATCAAAACAGAAGCTTCGACTCGTAACTCGTCTTTTTATTTAGGTACATTCCTATATGAAACATATAATGCTCCCAATTTCATACCTATAGAATTAATTTAGGTAAGATTGGTACCTATTCGTTACCATAAACCGGTAAATTTTCACAATTCCTGGTTAGAGCCTAACAATTATATCGTACCTAGTGTTTATGTTTTTTTCCTAAACCTATCAATCAGTCAATACAGTACCCGCCACTAACACTAACAGAGACCATTGTACGAAACGCGTTAAACATTCATGAATAGAGACAGCTTGCTCAAGAACCGCGCCCGCGCCCCCCGGCCAAACACTAAAACGCCTCGGTACCTAATTTATAGAAGAGCGGTCGGGCCCGAGAGACCCGATCTCGCAATAAACATGTTTTTTTTTGTTTCGCGTGTCCGCGCACTGTCAAATATATTACAGCCCGCCGCGTTATTTACGACCTCTGTCGTCCGCCCATACGTTATACTTAGTATCTTTGTTTGGACACAATAAGCTATATTTCTAAAGGGCCGCCGTCGCTCGCAGCTGTTGATATGGGTTCCCAAATTGACATATTTAATTTGATCGCTACGGAGGGTCTGTTTGAACGAGGTCGTGTTTGACAGGTTTTAGTGTCGGATTAACATTAACGTTATGGAGTCCGCCGCGTCGATGGAGAGAAATATCGGCTTTTGTTGTTCGACGGGCGAATGTTTATCGATAGTTTTACGAGACGCGCGCAGAGTTATCGCGCAGTAAAACACAGGCGCGTTGACACATCAAACGGTTTCGTGGGACGCGGCCCGTGCGCCGTGCGACGCATCAACCCTGTGCTGCATCGCGACAAAGCGGCTCGTAAAAGAGTAAGTAGTTTCGAATGTGTCAGCGGCAAAGTGCCGATGACGCCGGCAAAAGAAAGACGCAGCGTCGTCGGGGGCGTAATAAAAGTGGCACGAAACAAAAAGCGGCGGAGTGAAGTGGCGCGGGCTGGCGGCAGCGCTGGGCCGCTCAAAGCACCGACATGGGTGGCGAGCCACCGACACCATCGCACGTCTCAATCCGCACCCGCCGTCCATGCCGCCTTTCCTTTTTCCCCTACCGCAATGCAGCTATGTGTCGTTTCCGCTTTATTTTTTGTAAGCGTGCGCTGCAGCGGAGAGCTATAGCGCGCTCCCTCTAACGGAGTCTTGCAGTATTGCTGTCCCTTTCCTGTGGAGCGGGGTGCGGGGCGACGGTGGCGAGGCGCGGCGCGGGGTCCTCTCGCTCAGAGTTTGCTCGGTCGCCTTCCCAGACGCACGCGTCAGTTCTCCCGCGCACAGTGACACAGAGTAGTTGTGCTGCCAGAGGCGTAACGTTGACCGCCCAGTGAAGTTTACAAGTGATCGCAAAGTTATCTCCAAATGGTGGTGCTTGAAGACGGAGGAATGATGACCACTAATCCTAACCAATATTTACAGCCCGATTATTTATCGCCTCTTCCTTCCAATGTAAGTTTAATAAATTTTGTGAAAATATTTTTATTTCTAGAAAATGTTTGAAAACATTGAATATTACTTAAAAATATTAAGATGTCTAATATTTCTTTTCTTTTGTTATAGTTGGATTCTAAGAAGAGCCCGCTTGCGCTTTTGGCGCAAACTTGCAGCCAAATCGGCGCTGACACCTCACCGGCCAAGCCACTGCTGCCTCCTATCGACAAGAAGAAACCAGTGAACAGTGTTAACAGTGAAATCATGAGCCGCTCGTCACCTAAACAAGACAAACCGCGTTCTTCGCCGGAAAGCAAACATCTTGCTTTCAAACCTTACGAAGCAAATGTTGTGTCCAAGAAACCAGAAGAAAACCGTCCATCTTCGAAGGCCAGTTCTGACAGTTCGGATGACAAGAAATCTGGAAAAAGCACGCCTGGCCGCAAATCCACTCCGCCGACCGCGGAGAATGGAAAGAGTAGCCCGTCCACAAACGAGCAGAAGTCGTCTTCCGCCGGGTCCTCGGGGACGAGTCCCATTATCCGTTCCGGATTGGAAGTTTTGGGCCATGGAAAGGATCACCTTGGTGCATTCAAGAACTTACCTGGACTGCCTGGATTCAATCCGCTCACCGGGCTGTGCTGTCCGCCGGGCATGGAGCAACACGCCAACCCTGCCTTCAGGCCGCCGTATGCCGGCGCACCATTCAGCGCCCACCACGCAGCGATGCTTGCGGCTGCTGCTGCGTTCCCTGGAGCGTCGCCCAACCCGTACCTTGGCTACGCGAGAGTTAAGACTCCAGCCGGCGGCGAAACTCTCGTCCCAGTGTGTAAAGACCCATATTGTACCGGCTGCCAGTTCTCAGTTAACAATCACCACCTGCTAATGAGCAACGGATCCTGCCCGGCGGGTTGCACCCAGTGCGAACATCAAAAGTACAATCTGGCGATGGCAATGGCGCTCTCACAGCAAGGCGCCGCCGCCGCCGCCGCCGGGGGTCTGTCGTACCCGCAGCTAAACCGACCCTACGTGTGCAATTGGATCGTTGGCGACTCGTACTGCGGGAAACGGTTTGGAAATTCCGAGGAGCTGTTGCAGCATTTGAGGAGCCACACTGCGGACGGAGCGACGCCGGCTACGGTGGTTTCCTCGCAATCATCGATGCTGAGTCCGTTGAGTCCGCTGTTCACGACGGCAGGGCTGCGCGGCGCTTACCCCACGGCGCCGCTGAGCCCGCTGTCAGCCACCCGCTACCATCCCTACTCTAAGGGTCTCCCAGCTGGACTAGGAGCCTCCCCCTACGGTGCCTTCAACCCCGCATTAGGGCCGTTCTACTCCCCGTACGCCATGTACAGCCAGAGGCTGGGCGCTGCAGTGCATCAATAAACAGTGTCACAGTGCAGTGAACTTGGACTGATTGGACGGATGTATAATTTAATATTGTTATGTCCAATTTTCTTCTGTGATATTGATAGACTCTAACATGTTCTGCGGTGCGAACCGCTATGACAAATTTAGTGATTAGTGCAATCTAGGATAGAGCTATTTATGTAAGTGAGTCTGAGTTGCTTCTGAGTTGTGTCTCAACATTGTGAGAACTACACAGCCAAATATGTCGTGTAAATAACAATCTCTATGTTTAATATTAAATGAACTATTTCAAATATAATATCTACATACCAGTCAAAAACTCGTTTTTAATTTTTATTACACTTCATTTAAATGAAGTTTTAAGGAAATCCAACTAAAATGTGTAGGTGTCGTTAACATGAGAAATGACGCACATCTGTTGGGAATAAACTTTAATGTGTTCATAAATACGAGTATTACCCACTTGAACGAAACAGATTGCCCAATTTCCTTCGTAGCTGTGAATTTAGCACCTCCTCGCTGAGTTCTAACGAAACTATTAGCCGGAATAGCTGCTGTAGTTTATTAGAAAGCTTTTTGTACACATCAAATAGTTCCTGTATAAATAATAAGCCGAACATCAAAAGCGATGCTTTTCTCTTCCCGAGCGGCATAGTAAACAGACAGGAATGATTGATTAATACACCTCCAGCGCACATTAGAGCCGTCAATCAGGGCGAGAGGCTCGTAGCGGCGTAATAAAACAGACGCCGTCACGCGAGCCACCCACCTCTCAGAAAAACGACCAACAGAATAATTTATTTCATTGAAAAGCACAAAAAGTACACGTCTACTCGACGCTGAGCGTCATTAATAACACAGCCGTGAGCTGTCAGCTTTGTTAATGTCAAGTTTTTTTTAATAAATGCTATTTTGATTAGGCCCGTGTCATGTCGAAAATTCAACTGTCAAAAACGTAATTGGTCGCGGGAAAGGCTGGCGGACAGGTGCCAGAGTAATGTGGAACAGTTGGGCGGATGCGAGGCGATTATGCCTACACAGAACAGAAATTATGGGATTCGCTAGTGGTCCGTGTCGATCGACAGATCAAATGTCAATACATTAAATTCGTTATTGCCAAAGCGGCGTTGATTTAAAACGATGTCTACTTTTTAATGGGCCATTAACGCAAACTTAATGTTTATTATAAACGAGTGATCAATATTCATTAATTACTCTTTGATACATGAGCAGGTATTAAGATCCGAAGTTTTCATTAATTATACATTTTTTAATGTGGTAAACAACATTTGTTACGCTAAATGGTGCGGATTGAATAATTCTCGCCGGTTGGCGTGTCTCCAATGCATAATAAGTTCGATAATTTTGTGAATCAATTTGGAAATGTCAGTCGGACGGGACATTAGCGGTGTTCTACATGTGATGAATCACGCGAGACATTCGATATGTCGCCAGCGGTGACAAGACATTTGTCACTTTCGCTTGGAGCTGTCAAAACGAACAATAACCATTCTCTCTAAATCCCCTCTGGCCTATCACTCTTGTAACATAACTCATTATGATGATGTTTTTTTTTCCTTTTGTATGCAGATATGAAACAATGGCAATAAACTATCGGTGTTGCTTCGCATGTTTTAAGTGAATCCCATAAATTATGTGTCATGTAAATGTTTAACGAGATTTTTTTATTCTTGACATTTTAATTAGAGCAATAACGAATCCCATACAGTTTGTATTTCAGTTGAAATAGTAACAGGTTAATAGAGGAACATAAAGTAAATATCTGTTATGTAGGTAGCTATAGGTACGCCAACCTTTTCTTGTCAGTCATTATTTTATGAGATGAAGTAATAATGTCCATCTACAATTGAATAAAAAAATAATGAATATCATTTCATTATTACCCAACCCAATTAGGTATTGATTGCAATAAAATTAAAGTGAGACATATCAATTTGACAGATATTCTAGTTTTAATAACCCGTTCAAAGTTCCGAACTCGAGTTATAAGACCAAAACAGCATGCTATAACTCGTTACTCAAAGTAGGTTAAAACCCCATTTGTTATACAAATTAATTTGATTGATATGACATTTATGTCTGCTATATCTTGTTATAAATCACTGATACTATAAAATTGCCTATCTAGATAATGAATGGTATGACTTTGACACAGATCCGAAGTTTCTTGTGAAAAAGTGATACAACTAGCGCCACCTGTTGAATATACACTGAACTACTAAAGCTTTTGTACAGGAAAGTGAAAACGGTACAAAATAAGAACGTAATACGAATGTTTAGGACAACTGTGATGTGTAGATTCTTGTTTATTTATATTTTTACACAATTTGACATTTCGTTAACCCCGAGACCGCCGCGGGTAAATGTCAAAGTGACAGACATAAAGCATTTTAATTTATTCCGGCGTCAGAGTGATGTTTTTACACGTTGCTCGTGATTAATCGGCGCATTAAAAAGTTAAAGGGGACGCATAAATCGTGAGATATTAATTGAGATAATAATGTGGATTTTATTAATGTAGATACGTCGGCCATTCGGTATATGGCGGCGAGTCGATCTGACGCAGGATGTTGTCGCTTCGGCATAACGGCCCAGTAATTAACAAGACGCCATTATGTGGATGCCTTTTATATAAGCAATTTGTATTTCTTTTTTGCTGCCATAAAATTTTATAGTGAGATACATTATGGAGGGAATTAAATTGTAATAAAATAACTTTCCGAGTATCGTGTTTGATTGGTCTTTTATTTTACGATCGCCACTAAAAGTTTTAACATATTCTGTTTAATACAAAAATAAAACATAATACTTACACAATGGAGTAGGTACAGTGCAATATTGTAATTTATTTCTTACATACCTACGTCATAGGCACTTAAAGTCTTTAGCTACATCATTCAAAATATTAGTCTCCAAATACAATACGAAGACAGAGAAAACCTAAAAAACACACACAAAAGCCTCCATAAACCCACAGGTAATAACTTCACACGACAGATTAACCTTGACAGATGCCCCGAGATTGATGCGATACACCGCCGTAATCCGTGCAGCGAAATAACCAATTACGATTAGCATAAACACAGCTCGGAGTGAATTAACATATTATCAGTGATGAATTATGCATGCCGGGTAAAATAGACCCGCCGCCGGACGAGGGGTTAGGTCGCCCTCCGCGTGTATTGTTGTCAAATGCGGTGATGGGTTATGGCGATGGCTGCTACTTATTATGCAAATGTTTGGTGTTACCTGGATTGTGGGGCGATGGGAAGCCGGCTTTCCATTTGTCACGTGAATGCTGATCGAGTATATTGTCGTTTTTATTGAGTGTGTGTCTGTTCTTGTAAAAGAGAATGTCTATTTTGCTTGTTTGACTTTTATAATTACAACTCGTTGTGATGCTGAAGTTTGATTAGCCTCAAAATAGGGATTGATCACCCATCCAGTTATAGGTATTGGTGTGCGTTGGTTAACTTGCTATCGGTATCGCGAGCACTCTGAATGAATGAATAAAAATTCTTCATTGCTTAGACACAAATACTAAAAGAAAAAGCAACCGGCAGCCTTATCGCCATTATTGCCACTATTTGTACCTACTATTGAATTAAAGGTGATAGGACATAAGGAACTCTAAGATCTAAGCGTAAGCCTCTCTCCACATGAGGAAACTGCAAGAAAGGTAGTTGTATTATCAATAAAATATTACGTGTTTAAACTCAGAATCTATGATCAGTCAAAGGTTAGAGACCATCGCGTCCTCAAGTCGTTACCGAGAGATTTTATATTCGTTGAAGGTATATGCCAGTCGCAACAAAAGTTTATTTCTATAAGTATCTACTGCATTTGAATATGAATGAGGCAATGTAGAGCAAGACGCATTCACCCGTAAAATAGGATTTAATTCAGGCGACTTTTGTACAGATATAACTCATTGTAATAGTTTTAGGAATAAAATTTCAACAGAATATGTAGTACCATTAGATTTATCATGAGATGAAAGAATATTTCTTATTTAAATTACTTTTTATATAGCTCAATACAACTGCATTTGGAAACCATGAAGTTATTTTGTGAAAATGACGGACCTGGAAAACAAGAAAAAGGATGACTGTTTACACAAACGACATAGAAAATGGCCTACAACAAGGTAACTGTGACTTCATTTACCTTCATTACCTAGACGCATTTAAAAAGCTCACTGAGCTAAAAGATAACCTCTTCTGTTTTCGAGCAAATCAAATCGTCATGTTTTATTCCAATCCACTGTATTATTCTTAAAAGATCTAAAATCATGTAAAATTACACCCGGGTCCCTCAGGCCCCAACGTTACTTTTTCTCTAGATCAATCTGTATAAATCGGTCGACACAGGGGCTGTAAGTAAATCAACGCGTTTTGTTTGTTTGCTTGACTGTAAACGAAAAATTATTTATTGTAAACAAGAACCCATAAACATGTCCACAATTGATACACTCATTACCGACAATAGATATCGCATTCCCCTCGCATTTGCATCATTTACGAACAACCTAAAGAGGTTTAATCCGAGATCGCTTTACAAATCAAACAAGAATATATTCCTTTTTATAACAAACAATATGATTCAAGAACGCTGTCGTTTCTTTCATAGTCAAGTTAACAACATTCAACATTAACATTTGATGTTAAATGTAGCGTGATGTCTTTGAAAAAAGAAGGGAATAGCTTTAAAGGTTACAGATGTCGGGTATTGGATGGATGAATAGCAATTGTTAACGCTAGTGATAATGGTGTAAGATTAACCGTGTGCAAAGATTTATAGACTGCATTCAAATGGTGATCAATTGAAAACTAAGCCTCTAATAATTGTTCATTTATCTAATTAATAGCATCAATAGATATTGCCGAAGATAGAACAATTAGTAACTAATAGTATTCATGTGAAGTAAGGTAAAGTGACGCAGTCATCGCGTGTGTGTCATGTCATAAAAAACACAGATCTGCAGGTAAAATACAACACATGGATTAAAATGGATTTCAGTATTTTTGTTGTAGAAATTGCTTCATCGATGGTAGTCTGATACGTGTTCAATGTTTTGTAACACGTATCAGACTACCAAGTCATTTACTTAGACATATTCTATGGCAAACAATACTTATAACCTTTAGATCACTAGTTCTAAATTGATATGGCATCTTCCTTCTTAAGTATTTACAGCGTTAAAAGTGTATTTTCTAGTGAATTCTACTACTGAAGTGGATCTTAGCGCATGCGAGTTAACTGTGTTCCTATTGAAGCAAGTAGTCAATGACCATGTTTGTACCTTAGTACACACAATATCACACAAAAACATAAAAAAAGAAATAGAAATAAAACAATAAATAAACAGCTGAATAAGCAAAATAAGCCAAATATTGTGCTAGTTGAGGCCATCCATCACAAAAGCAAGAGGGAGAGTACGGAGGGAGCGTTAAAGGAGGGAATACCCTCTGTTCAGTTTACTGTAGTAAGCAATTGAATAAATCACACAAATCAAAACTTAAAAGATATATGGGCTTTTAAATTGGACGCTATGAAGAGTTGCGTGAAAGTAATTTTAAAATGAAAGGCGTATAAATGGATTGGATTAAACACGTAGAGTGACTTATAGAAGACCGTTTCTATAAAAAAAAAACAGTGGAATAATAATGGATTCATAAAATATGATGATACTTTTTTTATAATATATATAGGGAGGCACACGAGCAACCACGTTACGTTACGGTAAGTAAACATTGCTGCCCATAGACATTCGCAACACCAGGATCAAACGTCAATAGCAACGTCAGGAACAAACGTGAATGCTGTACCTAATATTTTAAATAGCTAATGTATTATTGAACAAAGCCAGCCACGGCATTGAATTTAATCCGTAAGCAGCTTAAAATAAATAAAAGAGTCCAAACTCTCAAAAACATAAGACTGAGAATACCATAGTCTAAGAGCCCTATTCAGGAGGGGAGGCCATTGAAATAATAACACATTGTAGTTTCACCGCAATCAATTTCCTAGTTTTAATCGGCCCGATCGAAATTCGAAAGGCATTCAATAAAAGAGATCCGTATCAAAGGAACAATGAAAGTTGGTACTAACAACGGTGACATGTGTCAGAACTTACTGATAGGGGACAAATTACAAGGCTACTCGTTTGCAGCGAGTTACGAGCGACAGAACAACAATGGAATGACTGTAGCCACTAACTTGTTACCTCATTTCTTATCTGTACTGGGTACGAATTAGTTACCAAGCAGGTTATATAAAACACGAATTATTTGGTTGCTTTTTTGAAAATCAAAAATATCTGAAATTGTTTTTCACATTTCAAAAACCCAAGTTTTGTCTCATTTATGAATACTCCATAATTATTGCTGTAAAACTTAGTAACTTCTCTTTGAGTAAACATTTTCTGTCCAGTATCAATCCCAAAATCTCTCATGAATCACGCCAAGCCCCACAAATGATAGACTAATTGCCAGTAATGCTGACGACAACGGAGGCTCGCCAACAAACGCAATTATGAGTGAAGGGACCACATTAATAATTCCAAAAGTTTGATAAAACGACTCAGAGGCTTTGTCGGCGGCAAGGCCAATTAGCACCATAAAGAATATCACTACAGCAGCGTCTTCAATTACTCTAATTGCGCCCACATAATGTCTATTCTCGTAAAGGCCTCATGTCGTGACACTTACGACAAAATTAATGCCACAAAAGAATCCGTTTTGACAGCAATTAATTTGCCATCCATTAATTGCTGTGTGACAATAGGTGTTTCCAGACATATGTTCCATTGATTGTTTAATAATTGTGTCTGCGTTATATTGTCGAAGATTCAATTGTGAAAGTATTTTATGTTGTACATTTCAAAATGTTGAAATAATTAGTAAGTCTTTTTTCGAGCAAGGTTTTCTTTTGTTAGTAGGTAATAATAACGTATATGTAAAAACGTTTTTTGAATACTCATAACATTAAATAATAAAAAGCAATTAGCGAAAAAGCCATCAATTACCTCACAATTCAGCCACTACAATAATGATACAAATTATTTATGTTACTCACCTATTTAATCTAATAGATATGCAAAAATACTGATTGTACTTCACAACTACCTTTATCACTAGCTTTATCAAACAGACACAGACAGTAAAAAAATACAATAGGCATAGTTACGTCCCAGAATATTATCCCGACTACTTTTCTGAAATATCGTCAATGTACAGAGATGACGTTTTTGCAATTATATAATAGTCTTAGTTTTTCCCGCGACTTCGTCCGAATGGAAATAGTTTTTATGACATTTTAGGTTTTGCCCAAGTTACCATTTTAAATGACCTCCGTAATATATGAATGGTAGTACTATGGGGAGGTCAAGCTGTATCTTTGTCTACTCTCACTACGTCTACTACCCAAATTAGATGAATCAACTTAGATTGTACCCTAGACTTCAAGCGACCAAATTATCAAAACCGCACTTTCACTACACATGTTATCGGGTTTGTTACCATGGTTAGTATTGTTTTTACCTCGATATTTCGACGCAGTTGCATGCGTCATGGTCACGAGTTGACTGGTTACTGGTGCTGGTGCTGGTGGTGTGTAGTGAATAACCACGAAAGTCTTAAAACCTATATTATCAAAACCGAACCAAAATCCTATCAGTAGCTTTTACATAATGCGTGAACAGATAGACAGACAAAAATAAAATTTTAAATATTTTAGGTTAGTTGCGCCCCAGAATCTAATTCCGAATATTTTTTATGAAACTTGTTCAAAGTACAGACACGGGTTTTTAAAGTTTTATAATAGTATGGATGGATAGATTTGGCTGGTAAAAAATAATCTAATATCAGCAAAAATTAACAAGTACCAAAATTAATAAAGGCTTACCTTTATTAATTTTGGTCATAATTTGATGGCTTAACAATTGTTAATTAGATATAATTGCTCTCTAATATCTAAATTGTAAAGTATAGTAAGTACCTACGAGTAAACTCTGTAATTAATAAAACGAAATTGAGTTTTTTTCATTAATAGGAAGCCTCTGTAGCCATTTGCGGTGCTTTTGAATATGGAAAATCGAATAAATTTCCTCACAAATGTGATGCCACGTACTTATCTTTTAGATTAGAAGGTCAGGTAAAGTAAAAAGTGTATAAGTATTTTATTGGTTATCTAACAACCATAACGCAATCTTCACTTAGTTTGGGGCTGGATGGCGCGATGTGAATTTACCCAAGTATATTTCTTTATTTAATACACTTGGCTAAATTCAACACAAACACTTCGATATTGCAGTCACTTTTTTTGCTTCTGAATTTAGACGACTCAATTTAGCCTAGTGTAAGGCAAATTCCATAACCTTATTTTTAGCTATTTTGTTCAATCTAAATGTGTTTACTAATCAGAATTTATCTATTGAATTGTACGGTATTTAGTTGTCGTAAGATCGGGATCTCAAGAATCAAGATCTAAAGAATCAATTTGCCATCGAAATTTACTTCTATGGTAAATTGGATACTTGTTTTCGAGCAAGAAATTATTGGCCGAAGTAAAATTCGTATATGACTCACACGCAAAGTGATTGCCACATTTGTCTCTAATTTAAACAGACACGAAAACAAAATGTACCGAATTTGTGTGGCTGTGCCAAATACATTAAAGATTTAATTTAATTCTGAATCATTGTCTCTGATTCACATCTCCGTTTATTAGCAGTATTAGCAGAACTCGATTTGAGTACGTTGTTAACAATATTGAACTTGAGATCAATTATCGACTAGCAACCGGTGAATTTACTGATTATCACACTCGTAGTTAGTGTTGCATGTATTTTTGAATTCATTTATTTTCTAAAAATCATATTTTCACGTGAGTTATCGAATATGAATCGAAATTTATAATGCTGTCAATAAGATCGAAATACCTGGTATTAAAACAAAATTCAAAACAACCCCAGCAAAAGACTGAAAGGAAATCATGCCATTGTAAATAAAAAGCGCATTCATATTTAATTGTAGCTGCAACAATTTAGGTCGCCGTACTACAATCCAGGCACACTGGCATCGCAATTTCTTCATGTGGCATTTCACACGATGCGTTACCAAGATTAATGCCGGCATTAGACAGCACAATTTGAGCCGTAGCTCCCGTCCCGGCGGTCACAGGATACAATATTTTATGTTGACAGACATAACAGCGTTTATACGAGCGCTTATTCTTTGTGCCCCGTATTTTATTCGCTTTATGACGGTTGGCTGCCATCATAATTTTGCTGTCAGCTTCAAATGCCTCACTCGATTCTGAACCTTGTTCCTTACGTATCAAGGAGCTATTGGAATTTCTCCTTTGACAGAATTTATCTTGTTTCGTTGTAATGGTCGTGGATGCCGGTTGTACGTTTGTTAGTATTTTATTTCGGGGCGTTTCTCGCGTCATAAAATAATGGCGTAATGCAGTGTTGTAAATCAATTTCCCTTTTGAGCGATGACGTTTATAATGAGTTTCGGTAGTTCTGAATTAGTTGTTATATTTTCTGTGGCCGGATTATTAACATTGGGTTATTAATGGGTGTCAAAATTATGTTTAATATCATAGTCGATTTATAGATTTGTATTATACTCATTTCAATTTTATTTATGGGGTAATATTTAATTTTTATACGAGCAGCTGATTTTGTATCTGCGAATTTCTCGCAGGTTTTGGGTGAAAGTTTTCATCATCATCACATATTAAAAAGTGGTCGGTGGAGCAATCGCCGCAATTTTTGGAGCCGTAAAAATATGATAATGTTAAATCGGAAGTGTCTTCGGAAGTACCTCTATTTTGAAGTTTCGTTCATTAAAAATTATGAAATGGCAAAAATGCCAATACACAGACTGTCACATACACACATACATAAAGCATACGCCTTTGTCCCACAGGAGGTACCCCTTCAGAGCCTATGGACCGCCACTTTGCTCTGTCTTCTCTATGTTTGTTTTACTGTCTTTCTTTTGTCTATACATATGTTAACATATACAGACTGTACAATTTAAATTTTTAATAAACACACGGGTGGTACATCCGAACTGTCAGTCATGAATAAATATAAAGACCTACCCAACAACTGGCAGGGGCAAAAACACAAAGGTACATATCACCGCTAGTTAATGCATAAAGCAACGGTAATCCTACACGTAAGAGCTCAAACGACGCAGTCACCAAGAGTCGACGCGGTGTGATGCAGCTTATCCCGCCAACATACATACTTAATGAGACACATCCCCCTACCACGGTAGCCGCCTGTGACAGTGAAGTATCACAAGTTATTAATCTCACTACGCTGAGAGATGAGACGTCAAAATTTAATCGAGTTTTTATCGCCGCAAATGCTAATGAACGGTAGCTTTAATTGATTGCTTCTCTTTGTGGTTTCCTTTTTATAAGTATTCTTGATAGTAGATGGCTACTAGTTGAGTGTGTTATTAATCAGAAAAAAGTATAACCTTAATCGTTTAATTTACAACGGCAAACATTTATTACATTGGCTGGCTTAATTGAGTTTGCACAAAAAAGAATTCTCGTCTCAGAAAACTTTATATCGCGATGAAAATTGTAAACCTTTCTGGAATATATGAACGTATGCATCTGTACCGTAGTACAGGCTGTTAATAAATCTTCATTGCGTTCCGATGACACGCCGCGACACGTCTCCGCTACCGCGCTACCGAGTTGTGTTAGTTCCATAACATCTTATATCGTCACAGTACGTTCACTTGACTTTGAACTTTCCTGTGCTGTATTAAGACCCAACCTTCAAGAGTCAGTATTAGCTGGAACTTTGTCACGTTCCGCAACATGAGTAACTTTTAGGTGTTCATCAAATTCAACTGATTCTGTTGCCTAAGCAGTAACAATAAGGTTCGAATCCGCCTGTCGAGTGTTCTCTCAAACTTTATTCTTTTGGATAGATTTGTAGGTATGTAAAACAAGAAGGGCATTTGTTGGAGTGTACCGTCAAGGGAAATTGTGACTTTCTCCTTGGAAATTGTGTCATATTCCGTTCGTTCGATGTCGAATGTGGCAACAACATTATCCCTCTGTGACAAGTAACGTCAGGCTGTCGATCATTATAATATATGTGCCGCGCTGTCAGCTGTCTTAACGTTTGAATGATTCACTCGGTGATAAATTTTAGCTTATGATTACCTTTCAGACTTGTCAATGTGTCAGTTTACGTAATTACAACCTCTATATTTGAAGGCTTTCAGATGGTTTTATGTTGAAACCCACGGAAGCCGGCTCGTTCATTATTTTGACGTGAGCGCTGTATTGTGAATGGGCTTGATTTATTGCCCTAACGGGTCAGAATGATAAATCAAACTCGTATGCGCCTTTGATATGAAAGCGAATGTGAATGTACAATGTGGGTTATTAATTATCACTCTTTATGTTGCTAATATTTCAATGTGTTTACACTCTACGAGATTGACTGAAATGGGCTCTAACCGAGTTTTAATTTCGAAAGTACAGTCATAGTTTGATGATTTAATTTATATTCTTAACCAATTTCCTTCTCTTTTAAAACAAAATCTACATTATCAAATATTTTAATTAGGCTAGCCTGGTATTTGACCGCCATTTCACCTGGTGGTAAGTAACGAAGCATTCAACGAGTCACATATTTTTGTTAGCAAAGTATCAACGCTACTATTACGCTCGTAGCGTTAATTTTTGTTTTGGCTCTGTCGGAGTTTGTTGCTTGCTAAATGAGGCGTGAATCTTAATTGATGGGATGAGTCTCAGTAGCGCTATATCATTTCTGGCATCGTTGCTCGCAGACCCTGTTAGTTTTGATGCTCACCCGGGGTGGACCCCAACCCCATCCGGGTCGAGATCATGCGATGACCGCATGTCATGCATGTCGAATAAGTACGACACCTGTCAGATTTATTGATTCGTCGTAAATAAAATTATCGCGAATGGCATGCGTAGCGCTCTAAGTATTTTTCATTGATTCCATTAGTTTAATGTCACTGTCTTGAAATGATAGATTTATGGTTTATTTTCTACAGGTAAACAAATATATTAAATTGTGCGGTATCAGGTACGTAATACACTAAAACGTTACATCGCTAAACTTGAGAACTGTATATTGCGTAACAAATCATATGTAAACGTGTTAGCAAATGTGGTATTTTAACACACATACCTTCAGTATTTATAATAGCCAATGAACATACATTTTCGAAGGCAACAACTTGAACAGTTATTCAATTATCATATGTTGGCGTCTTAACAGCCTGTGTGCAAACAAAGTAATGGACGAACAGCGATCTTAAGCTTGCCAACTTTATTGCGCTTGAGTGCGTTGAGAGTTTAATAATTTTAGCGTAAAGAGACGATAAGTGGGAGATATATTATTTGGCGGATTGTGAAAATGCTTTGTCATAATTTGTCGGAGAGAAGTTCTGCGAGAGAATATTTTGAAATTGCATTTAAAGCGTTTCCAGTTAACATATTTTGTTTGTTTAATATTCGTTCCGAATGCCAAATGTTAGTACTACAATGCATCGTAACAACGTTACAATCTTAGTTGAGTCGTACAACGAACTCAGCTGGTTCGTGCACAAAACCTGTCTCCAGAAGCCGCGGTAGCCGAGATGAAGAATGCGATACCGAGTGATGCGGGCATTGTCTGAACTCTTGACGGCCGCAGATGGTAGCCGGCTGTACGTCAACGTCATGCCACTCGCTCTACACGCAAAAAGACCCATCGAAAGCGATCCCCACGGCAAGATAAGCGGCAACAAACTCAAAGCTAGACAGCGCACCGTACAATTACAAATAACTCAGTCAAAACGTGAACTCTGAAAAATAGGCGCCAGATCACTTCTTATTAATCTCACAAAGTGGAGAACACGGATAAATATCCTAATACTCAAAGGTTAGAGCGTCGCACAAATCAACGCGACATAACAAATGTACCGATCACGGGACAAATGATGCCGATATAAAATAGTATCCCAATTATTTGGGACAATTCATTAGGGGGGCCGCTCGACGCTGCCCGATTGCCGCGATCCGTCACACCGCGCGCGACAGATGGGGATCTATCCCGTATGGAGTGCCGGCAAGAAATGGGCGCACTAAATCAACCGCCGGCCGACAATCCCGCGCAGTCGCCGTCGATACATCAAGTGTAATGCCTCGGATACCGCAGCCAGATAATCGAATGTGAGCATCGACTCGTTACGCTGGAAATAAGATGAGGTCTGGTTGGCGCGCGGAGGCGAACGGCGCAACCGCCGTCGCGCGCTGACACATTATCATTGCTATCGGCTACTTCCTTCGGAGTGCTGTCAACGGGATTATCATCCACTGCATAACCGTCGATTACTTCGTAACCACCGCCACTGAATACGCCAATAAGGTCGAAAGTTCCTCGCCGCAATACGCCAGTTGTCGCCGGCTAGCGAGTGCTGATAGATCTGTAAAGTTTGCCGCGGACAGGAATATATCGAGTGGTTGCCTCCGTTCGGCTTTATTTATACATAACATCTGTTTGAAGTTGAATCTACCGGCGCGGACGGTGAGCACATTACCGGAGATTTATTCCGCGTCTTAATTGTGAATCGATGGGTTAATGAAGATAAAACCCGCGGCTGTGTTGTAAATTAGCTCGCGTGTCGACTCGTGGCTCCGATAAAGGCGTTCTTTATTGCTTTGTTTGTTTTCTCTGCCCGTACTTCAAAGGAAACGGAGATAAACTTTAGTTTTATGCGAATGTGTTTATTGCTGAATCAAGTGTAAGTTGTACTCTTTAAATCCTTGTTTGTAATGCTGATTCAATAGAAAGCTCGGTGCGACGTTGACGTGATAAACGAGAGGCCGGGAAATTAACGATGCGTCGACGCTCGCGGTAATTAAGTGAGCTACTTATAAATCAGCTGGAACCTCCGGCCGTCTGTAACAATAGCCGCAAAGTAAGATAAATCGATAGGACAGCTCTGCTCATACAACTTGATATTGACAAGCGCAGTGTTCCCTTAACGGTTGTTCACAATAGGCGACCACACCGAAGGGACTGGAGCCACAGTATGATCAAGTCCTTTAGTCTTAATTTTGTGACTGTGGCGTATCATCTTTGTAGATATGGTGGTTTGCTGCTCTATGTCGCCGAGGTACCCGATTGTGGACGGGGGCTAACCCTCGCGGTCACACACTCGCGTCTAATGGCCGTGATTCGACAAGTACAAATGGGCTCCGTGACAAATGGCCTGCGGACGACCCTGTGGCGGGCGACGCGCCGTAAGTTCAACCCGCAGACAAGCCAATATCGGACTTAGTGATTTACTTTCCAATATCGCCTCCTGTTCACTTCGCCTTTACGGTTTTAACATTGCCAATTTTGGACGTGTTCATAAAACGAAAATCATACTATGAAAAATATTTGCGATTGTTTCATTAAAGGATATATCAGTCGGGATGCGTTCGAAGAGGTGACTCTGGGAACAGTATGGGAAGCGAATAAAAACATCTTAAGGTCTATTTTGCTTTGTACAAACACTAGTGTAGTGTAAGCAACAAATGATAAGTGAATGTGGGAAGTGTCGATCGCTTTCTCAGCTCACCCCGGGATAGCGATCAAAGGTCTTATCCAGTGCGGATTCGCGAAAACGACTCTTCTATATCGTAAAAGGAAATGGGGAAGTTTTTTGGAATGGCGATTTCCTGAGTCTCCATAGTGTCAGGTCCGGACGGGACCTTTTGCTTATGAATAGGGGTCTGAGTGTCGGGTTCGAGTGTACGTGTTTTAGGTAGTGCCGGGTGACAAATGCGGGAGTTGGCGGCTTTGAGTTGAAACTCGCCCTTTCGCATTGTATCCTTTTTTATTCCGAATTGAGTTAGGGTAAATTAAAGCTCAAGGTTGTCAGCTACTGTTTTTTTTAGGTTATTGTTCGTTGCCTATTTCCACAACTTGTGTCTTGTGTCACATTTTGCAGTCAGAATTGAAATAGCAATTAATATTGCCTCCAATCAACATTGATATTAGGATGACTTGACTCAGATATCCGAGTGGGTTGATAATAAAACTTAAAGATTTGATAGTTTAAGTTCCAAGAGGAACAGGATAAACATAATGACGATCCAGAATATACAACTCACTTCAATCTTCACAATATATCACTTCCAAAACCGCTAAATTTCGGCAGCACCACCTATATCAAGGTGTCCATGATTTATTATTTCCATTGCAACCAGCCTGTAGAGGGTCGGGACAAGATACAATATCGGAACGATAGCTGCGATGAAGGATGGTTCTGTGTCGCCTGCGTTTGCGTTATTGGTCCGGTGAAATATGAGCGGACGGCTGCTCTGTAGCTGAGTTTTTATGCCGATAGGCGTTTCTTTTGGATTTTACACGCGTTTGGGCTAGGAATATTGTGTGGAAGTAAGGTTCGTGATATTGCTTGGACGCAAATTAATAAAATTTCGTCATGGGGCCCTAAACTGTTCAAACAGTATCTTCAATTCAAATTTTATTACTAGTATTATCATATTTCGTAGCTATTAATTGCTTGTTTGTTAACTGTATTACATCCAACGTGTCCATAAACGTATTTAGTTTTTAGGTTTTAATGTCTTAAACGTTTTAATTAAAAACATTGTTAATTTGGATAGTTGGATGTAATATTTTGATGTGTTTGTACTCTTTTACGCGTAAGTATATTGATGAAGCTTGTTTTTGTGATGTGTATAGCTTAGGTATAAATAAGATACAATACACACACTGTACACAAGCCCCAATAATAACGTTATACTTAATTAAATAAACGATCTCTACACAGGCTAATAGTGTTGTATCTAGTTATGGTGGTTATTTCAAATAAAATGAATTTATTTGAAAGTAAGACGAGCAAGTAACACACGGAAACAGTATGACCGCGTACGTAACTAAAACTACACCTGCCCAGCACCATCCACCAGCCAACCAGCCAACCAACCAATCCCGCTAATCACCCGCCGAACGCCAAACAACAGCCCAAGCGCCCATTAGTACTCAGGTGATAAATCTCCTCCCGCCGCTGGATGCAACCGATCCGTCTTCTAATGAAGAAAAGTGCGCCCCCAGGATGTTTTATCGACGATCTTTGTAATTAAAACGTTACCCGGAGGAAGCGTGCGGTAATAACAATAAATCTGCTTGGCCAGTAGGAACACCGAGTTAGTAATTGCGCCATTCGGCGATTGCCGATCGCCAGGACAGTGCTGGCTCGGCGGCGGATTGTTCGCTGGTTCTCGGGGTTTTCGAAAGTAATTATTATGTAATGTAGATATGGCTGTCGAAGTCTTCGACAGGCTTCTACTTTAGCAGTAGATATCACTAGACAGGCAGGTACCTATTTTAGTCTTTGAGAATTCTACATACTTTTGTCATTATTGTTTCGACCCAGTCCTTCTCGGCTTCAGTCAGGGTCCGCTTTCCTACGCTTTCTTTTCCACTTTGCCTGGTCTTCGTAACCTTGCGTCGGAAGCAAATACCTTTTCCTTATGGTAGTACTTACCCAGCACGTCACCAAACCAGCGCAGCTAATATCTATTATAGTTTTTCGCGCGACTTCGCGTATGAGTCATCATCATCAACATCATCATATCAGCCAGAAGACGCCCACTACCTGGGCAAAGGCCTCCCCCAGAGATCTCCACAAAGGCCGGTCCTGTGCTTTCTGCATCCAGCTGGTACCTGCGAACCAGGTCGTAGGTCCACCTTGTAGAAGGCCTACCATCGCTGCGTCTTCCGGTACGTGGTCGCCACTCGAGAACTTTACTGCCCCATTAACCATCTGTTCTTCGAGCTATGTGCCCTGCCCACTGCTACTTCAGTCTGGCAATCCTTAGAGCTATGTCGGTGACCTTGGTTCGCTTGCGGATCTCCTCATTTCTGATTCGATCGCGCAAAGAAACTCCGAGCATAGCTCTTTGCATCGCCCTTTGGGTAACAGTGAGCTTTCTTATAAGGCCCAATGAGCGGCCACGTTTCAGTTCCGTAAGTCATTACTGGCAACACACATTGGTCAAAGACCTTCGTCTTAAGACACTGCGGTAATTGGGACGAAAATATATGGCGTTGCTTCCCGAACGCTGCCTAACCGACTTGGATTCGTCGATTGACCTCTTTTTCGAAATTGGACCTACCTAGCTGGACTATTTGTCCTAGGTATGTATAATCGCCAACAACTTCAAGTGGAGTGCCTCCAACTGTCATTGGAGTAGGCACAACATGGACATTCGACATAATTTTCGACTTGTCCATGTTCATTTTAAGACCTACTTGTTGAGAGGCACTACAGAGTTCATCGAGCATTTTGCCCAACTCTTCCAGGGTTTCAGTCATGGCTACGATATCGTCAGAAAATCTGAGGTGAGTGAGGTGCTCGCTGTTAACATTGATGCCAAGTCCGTCCCAGTCCAGAAGCCTTAAGATATCCTCCAGTGTAGCGGTGAACGACTTCGGTGACATGACATCACCTTGTCTAACACCTCGCTGCAGCTGCTCTGTGGTCTTGTTCTGGAGACGAACTGATAAAGTTGCGTTTTCGTACAAACACTTCAGTGCCTTAATATATCGATACATAATGGCCGGTTCTACTCTTCGGTCTTCTGTATAACCTGCCGCAGCGTATGTATTTGGTCTATGGTACTAAAACCTTTTCGGAGTCCGGCTTGTTCGGGAGGCTGGAAGTCATCAAACCTGCGTGCGAGACGATTCGTAATGACTCTCGAAAACAGCTTATACACATGGGTCAGCAGCGATATTGGTCTGAAGTTCTTCAAGAGAGCCTTATCGCCTTTCTTGAAGAACAATATCACTATGCTTCTGTGCTTTGCTTCCGGCGTTTTTCCCTCGAGGATGACGGAATTAAACAGCTTCTGAAGGGCCTTAAGCACAGGTTTGCCACCAGCTTTCAGAAGCTCAGCCGTAATTCCATCATCATCTGGCGCCTTGTTGTTCTTAAGCTGTTTGAGAGCCGTACTAATCTCGTACAGGCTGATGTCCGGGATATCTTCAGTGTAGTGTCGGGTTAACTTGGCTCTGGGGTCTTTTGCCATATTGGTAACAGGTGCCCGTGTTGTCGTGTATAACTGTCCTTAGAACCTCTCGACTTCCCTCAAAACCTCGGACTTGGTCGAAACAACTCTGCCGTCATCCGTTTTCAGTCTCGTCAACTGGCTCTGTCCAATCGATAGATCTCTCGCAAAGACTTTAGAGCCTTTGTTCCGTTCGATATTGGTAGTATTGAAGCGGCGTATGTCGCGAGTCAGAGACTTGGAGATCTGTAGATTAAGTCGCCAAAATTTAGAGACATCATCAGGGGATTGCAGTCATTCCGCGTTTTACTTCGTTGAGTTTGAGGGATTTCGCGTATGAGTGGATTTCCCGATATTTTTCTTTGGATTTTAATTTTTTTTTATTTACTTGGGGAACCAACCGCTTATTAGTATTACAAAAATACAACAATAAAATGGTTGCTAATTGTTGTTTGATGCTTAACTATCACAGGACTTGTAAATTTGTATAAGCATGTATTATTTTATAAATTAATCTTTTTATACTCTAGTCTAGCATCTCTCTTCTGTAGGCCTGCTGGAAGAATTGCTTTTTAGATATAAGCAGCGTTTGTTGTCTCTTTTGTACTGTTATATATCTCTACATATAATTATTGTGTACAATAAACAGTTAAATAAATAATTACACATTTTTCTGTCCTCGGGAGTCCTTACGAATCCGACATAGAAACCAACCAGACGACCCGACCGAGAAGACGTCTTGGTATTAATTCAGTCCTGCCTTGAAAACAGAATCACCTATAACCAAACTAATGCTGAAGCAACAGCCTGGTAATACAACTACGATGACCTACCGGGAGTGGCTGGTATCTGCAATCACATTGGCGTAGGTAATATGGTTCGATTACAATTTATCTAAATGAACTATTGTGAAGCGAGCAGATATACAACAAACATCAAAGTCCCATCGTTTTTTATGAACAATTCACATGTCATACTGTATTTACACAAAGAATAACCATCAAGGACAATTGAGTTATTAATAACTCGAATGTACATTTATACATATTGATATACAGACATAAATACGACTTGACTATGTCGTCAAATATACATAAATTAACAGCATATTCACTGCAATTGTTGTTTTTTACGACATTGCGCACGATGGAGCATTTAACAAAAGGTTATTGTGACGCAAATTCCTAGACGTTAGGTAATAACTGACAATTTATTATTGAGTGCTGCTATTGTAAATGTGTTCGTAAAACTTTGAACAATATAATAAATTCCCTCTAGTATACAATACGAGTTGATGTAATATAGCTGTTGGGCCATCTAGCTTGGAATGAGTCCATCTTTACGCTGTGCTGTCAAAACAATAGATTGTGCGTATGGCACGATCCTATTTCTTTTGGGATTATCAATGTTTAGGTATTGTTTCTTGTTAGTTTTTGTAGTAAATAAATCACGGGGATTATTTCATGTTTCTGCTTTAAAGTACGTACCTAGTAATTTGTATAGGTATACGAAATGTTTGAGTAGTTCTAGGAACTATTCAAACAATGATGTATGGCTGATGCCATTTGCGGTCCATGGCTGTATATATTATGGTTTTACCACTCCCCTTATAAGTTGTGTCCTTATGAGCTTACCTTCCATTATTTTGTTGTAGTTTATTTTGTATATATTCTTACATTTATATCCAACTTATTTCATGAAACCTTCTCTGATTTTTGTCGTATCCTGGGATCGAGCTCACATTAGCAGCTATTCAAATAATGAAATGGATGGAATTTTTTTTATGTGGGCCCGCCAGTTTTACATCCACCAGGATTCGGAGTGATCACCTGATTGATGATTACTGGTGTACGCAACTCTTGGTGTGATTTTGGATGAACGGAACTTGAATCTCGTGCAGCCGCAAGTAGAATTGTATCTCTGTAGAGTTTTAAGTTCCCCAAGATTTACTGAATCATGATCATTTGCTATACCTATCACCATTTCTTCTTACTAACCTATATAATTATTTGCTGCTTTTATTTACTTATTTCCAAACTCTGAGGGTACGCCTGTCTTACATAGCGAACTGCCACATCCTTACTTTCCTTTACGGGCTAATAAAAAAATATTAATGCGCTACTTGACTGTACTGCACATATACAATAATTCAATCCATACATAACATAAATGAGCATCCTACATGGACAGGAAGACACTAACTCAAATAAAACTGTTAATCAACTGAAACTGTTGAACCAGATCTTTCATATTACATTTCATAGAGCAAACTGGGGGTCAAACCCGTCCCCCGCAACCCTTGCCCCGCTATTCATCACCTACCCGCATAAAATATGTGAGCGGCCCGCGAATAAATTATAGAGGCAATTAGTAGCGAGCGATGAGTGGCCCGAGCCACCCCGGCAAGGGAAACGCTCATTCATGATGTATAGAATGGAATGTGAAGTGTGGAGGATCGGTTTTGAATTTGATAGCATTATAGAGTGTTTATTGACGACCTGAGTGGTTCAGTGGTCAACATGCTGGTCTGCCACGCAAGAGGTCCCGGGTTCGATTCCCGGCCGGGCAGAAATTGAAATGTGAATTTTAATTTCTGTTACGGGTCTGGGTGTTCTATGTATAATAAGTATGTATTTAAAAAAAAAAGTATATAAGTAATTTATCAGCTATCTAGCACCCATAACACAAGCTTTGCTTACTTTGGGGCTAGATGGCGCTGTGTGAATTTGTCCACGATTATTTGTTTATTTATTTATTTATTAAGAGTGTAGTTTGAGAAATGTGATTTTAGATATTTGGACGAATGAAAATTCTATAATTAAGTCTATTAATGTATATTAATATTTACTTCTAACTTGTATTCACAAACGAGCCAACTTGATAGAAAGCAGTCACTGTCGTCTAACGTATGATTCGTGCACTTAGGTTTCATGTAAGAATCAGATCCATTATCTGCATTGTCAGTGTGAGGCGTAACATGATATGCCTCTTGCGGCTTGCTTTTAATTGTGCTGACATTATCTTTAGAGAAATAGGTAGATAAATGGATGGGACACACTCAGGCTGATTCTTCAGGCAGGCATATCTCCGACGCGGCAAAATTTCCTCACAATTTAATAAAACAAATTATATTTGGTAAAACAACTTGCACTGTAGGCTATCTTGTAAATATTAGCTAAATTCAATTTCGATATGGACTGTAATGGTACTGTGGTAATGGGTTAGTGGGCTCATGTTGTCATGAGTGGCATGTGAACATGAGTGGCATGACTGCCTGATACCACACAGCCAACGCATTAACATTGGTGTAAGAAGAAGGTGCTGCCTATTTCCTGGTCTAGTGAGTTCTAAGACTAGTCGCCTGAGTGAAAGGTCTTGGTGTTGGTATTATTCAAGAACAACGACCACATTTACACTCTTGCGCAAATAACAAAACGCATTACCCTCTGCGAAGCATTAAATAATAATATCATTTAATTCAATCAACAAACAAGATATGCTCTCGCTATAAATTCGCTGTGGCATTATCGGGAATCGGTAATAACCGTGCCTTCGGAATCGAATGTAGCACCATTTACTGCTGGGTTCGAAATATTAATGTACCAAAGTCGACTTGTTGTCTGTCTGCGCAATAAAGATGTACAATTATGTTCTCCGTCGGATTATATCGGATTAACAAACGGCGAGAGGAGGGTTAAGGCGATATATTTTACTTTGAGTTTATTCGAATAGATATTTCAGTAAATGTTTTGTCACTAAGACCTTTGACGTGCTTAGCTGTATCGGTTACTAGCTGGCCCGGCGCGACTTCGTTCGCGTGGTGTCATACACAAAGCAATATTAAACTATACATATAAACCTTGTCTTGAATCACTCTATCTATTGATGAACCCGCATTAAAATCCGTTGCGTAGTTTAAAAGATAAGCGTACATACATGGACAGGAACACGCGGGAAGCGTGTTTGTTTTACACTATGTAAAGATTTTTGCTCTTGTGATTTTTATACGACTTAAGTGACAAACATGCTTGCGACCTACCTCATAGCAGTTACCGCAACCAATGGAGGTTTGCAATACCAGTGGTCCCGTGTTGCCGACCTTATAAAAATTCTTTTCACCTTTTCTTTAACCTCCTGATTCCTTTGTTCCTTTGCTTTCTTTCTTTGTGTTACGTTATATATTATTCTTTAAAAGATATTAAAAAGACAAATTTCTTAGTCGCAAAGGCTCTTTGTACTTTATAAATTAGTTTACGGTAGCAGACTCTGTAAGGATGTGGCTATCACCGCCTTATGTATTTCAGCTGCCAAGCAAAAATATTTGTAATATAATGTTTGCAGGATAGCGGCATTTTCTGTTGTTTATGTTCGAATCTGCGATTCAGCAACCCGCCTGCCAAGAGCGGACGTTATAAGAAAAACCACATGTAATCACAACCACAATTTACCACGTAGTTGTTCAAAAACATTTTCGTAATAATTTAACGCTTGACAAAATTCATGTAAATTTTGACATCCTGCAATATTATGTCGCAACCAGCAATTGCAAAGCATTAAAATCTACTCAGGGAAACAAATTTTCTCGTCATCTCGCCATCTGGCTAGCCGTGACACGAAAAAAAAATCTGCGAAGAGAAAAAAAATCCGCAAGCTCACAAGCTTTCACTAGATGTCTGAGCCCGCGGGCATCCCACCTCACCACACATCCGTGCACTAAACTAGGCACATAAATTATTTCGTCCGCCACGCCAAGTGTAAGGAACTCCAAGGGAATTTATCACGCATGTCGCGGTCCAAGGTATGGGAAAGTGAGTGAAAATCAAAAATTGTGGAAAAACGCTGTAGTAATATGGAGTAGACACAAGTTTTGTATTAATAATGACGATAATTATTTCGTATTCCGACTGTATTTCGTATTCCGTATGCTTAAGTTTTTTTTATAATTATTATATCATTATCATTGGCGCCATTTGAACGCCACCTCGAACTTGACGGTCTATAGATCTGTATTTTTACGTCGTAAAGGATCTACAACGTTTTCAATTAAACTTGGAAATCGCCAAGTTCTTTCTTATCTCAATTTGGATTTCACTGATTAGCTAAAACTATTCAGACAGAAAGGCCATTCTTATGTTTAGTGAAAAGTTTAATTAGTCTTAGCAACACTTCTTTCACTCCTGGTAAACCCAAAGCTTTTGACCCTGATGTTGCTGAAATTCATACGCGGCGGTGACCACTTTCCATCAGGTGGCCCGCATGCCTGTTTGTCTGCCGAATTACATAAAAATCTCAATTTCTTGCGGACCTCATCAGCCACACATTACAACTTGCACCACACGCCGCGAAGAGAAATAGTAGCGAGTGCCGACAGCTATTTTGTATGAAGCGAGGGGATGGTTTAAAATATTACCGCTCTTGCAAGGGGGGTGGTATTTTTTCACGCCAACATGTGACGTCGCTGGGTGCTTGTATAAGTGACGTGTCTACGGCTTTACGGCCACATACGTCTTCTTGTAATAGCGTGGGCGTGTACTGTTTGAATTCTTTATTTCTGTTTTGTTCTGAAAGAAAGTGTCCACGAGTTAGGTGCCCTGTAAGTGTAAGCCTGACACATGGCGGAAGTGGGAGCTGAATTATGGAGGTGCTGTGGGAACAAGCATGTGATTAATTGCTAGTGATTTAGCAGCTGTTTCTGTTGCTGGTGATAGGGCTGAGTGGCTCAAATTAAAAGTGAAAACTCTTGGTGTCTGGCTGTCTAATAAGGCGCCTTTTTCTGCGACTATAACTGATGTCAATTGGATATTTTATAAATTATTTAAGTGTAAGTGTCGTTTTAGAAAAACAAACCGTGTTTGTATCTAAAATCAAAATGATTAATGTTAGGCTGTACGTTTAATTTTGAATACTCAAGTTACGAGTTTTGTTTACCTAAAGTCAATAAAATTAATTTGAGTGCATTTAATTTTACAAGCTTTAATTAACTTGCAATGTTTGTATGTAACTATATATGTTCGGAGCAAATCTTGAAAGCCTAATTTAACCCACTTCCTGGTGTTCAATTGATCTCAAATTAATTTCAGCTCAATTGAGCTGAAATTTGGTATACCTATAACTTTGAATGACAACGCATTAATGAGGTACCACGGAACAGGTCTGGTAATGAAGTCGGAAGGTGATTATAGGAACTAATGAGTTTTGAATGAACACAATAAGATAACTCGAAGTCTTGACGAGTACTATACCCCTAGGTGACAGTCTCGGTCTGATGATGATGACGGAAGGTGGCCATAGGAACTAATACTATAATAAAACGCAAAAAGATCACTCCATCGTGTCTGGGCTGTTCGGAATGGTCTTGATGCGTACTGTACCCCTACGATATTCAATCTAAAGTTATGCGATAAAAGCTTGTTGTTTATGCGATAAAAATGTTTTCAAAGCCTCGTCTACCTAAATTTTGAATTCTCAGTTTACGAATCTTATTCGCAATTGCATTACAATCCGAGTGTGTATTGCACACTAATCGCAACAGGGATTTGCCCACATCGCCGCGATCACCTCGGTGTTACCCCACACTGGTGCGGTGATAAATCTGGCGCATCGCATAAATATTGCTCGCGGAATCACTTTGGCGTAGATAAGGCGAGGCCGGTCTGGCCTTATGACTACATGGTACAGGGTTGAAGGAGTATTTTTCCGTTACGTTAAGGTATTATGTAAGCTAGAAATGCTCATGCAAGGGTGAATATATCCCATATAAGAGATAATCAGTCCTGACATCATCATCATCGATAGTTCCATCGTTTGTGTTTCATGATAATATCGTCTCAGGCGTTGGAATTACTGAGCATACGCGACACAACACTAAGTCGTTGCCTACAGTTTTTAGCTTCCTCCAGCCGGAGATGTGCTACTAAATATACTCGTTTGTACTAATCATAATTCTTTTAAAGAATGTTCAATTAATTTGAGCTTGAATTGTTTTATTAAGATTGTGATGGCCTCGAACATTTATTTTCTCTTTACAGTCTGTTATTATTTAGATTTAATACGAAAAACCATTAGAAATTAGAGGTTACCATTTGAAGGTACTATCGAGGTTAAAGTTTTTATGTTAATAAAGCTATCAATATCATGTGCCAATGCGCATGTACCTATTCGCAAAAATAAACCTAAATATTACTTCATCATCAGCACTCCAAAACAAGCGAGAGTCACAATATAAAGAACATCTCCCGCCAAGCGGTTATTACAAGTCTTACCACTAGAAAAAAGTGGAATTTATTTGTCTTCCAGGGTTAATTGGTATACCTAATCACTAATTACCCCTATGTTCACTCACACGAACAGCTCCATCTACAAAAGCTGGCTCACAACAGCGCCCATCAAACTCGGCTACCCGAACCCTGGCCGAAACCATAGCGAAACGCATATCTGTGAGTTATACCGCTCGGATGAAATATGCGGCAATTTCTTTGAATAATACATGGCCCATATTTCAGCTACGCGCTACGGGCTACGCGGCCTACGCCGTAGCAGATATATCGTCTGTGGGGTGTCGTGTTGTCCGCGACGTTTTTTATTTGCGCATTTTCCTGACGTATGCCGATTGCCGTGCGTTATTGGATTTGACGTGATGAGTGGTACGGGGACGGTTATAATTGAAAGTGATATTTAGTAGTTTTTTTTTTATACCAAACAAACAAACTTGCGGTGGCAAACAAGCTTGCGGCCTGCCTGATGGTAAGCAGTCACCGCAGCCTATGGACGTTTGCAATACCAGGGGCATCACCCACGCGTTGCCGACCCCGTAAAAACCTTTTAACCCCTTTCTTAAAGAACTCCATGTTGTACTCTCCAGGGAAAACCTCTCCAGTAGTTCATTCCACAACCTTAGGTGTTTTACGTACCTCAATCCTACTAATATTATCTTTGGGATACTTACTATACAGGGTGTAAAAAGACCGCTAGCATTAATTGAAATCTCATATTCTACCCATGAAACTCCATTGGATTATTTGTCACTAAAATTAGATTATGAAATATTTAAAAATTATCGTTTTCACACTCCGATAACAATAATTAAATCAAATGGTCTAATTATTATGGATATCTATTATTTTTATTAAAGTATCTGCTGCATTGAAATAATTAAAATGAGCAGAGATTCACTGGGAATATTATAATTACCAATTCTTATATCAAGAGCTATACCTATAGGTAAGCGCCTGGTCCACCAAAGATTGAAACCTGTATGGTCGACATTATCACCATCCAGCGGGTCAACGAGGCTAGCCCTCTAGATACTTATCTGTTTCCTAGGATCCTGGTGTGAATCTTTTATCTTTATCTAGCCGTTCTCAGCGGGTTTCAATTTCCCTAGGATAAAAAGTAGCCTATGTTACTCGGGAATAATGTAGCTTCCTATTAGTAAGAGAATTTTCACAATTGATTAAGTAGTTTTTGAGTGTATTCATTATAAACAAACAAAAATACACAAACTTGATCGATGTACAACACAAACGCTATTCTACCTATTCGCGATTCTACACAATATGGATTCCGCACTACTGACATTCAAAACATAATTTATTCCACACAGTCTTCAATGATACACAAACGCGTTTCTTCCCGTACGCGATTCTACACAAGATTAATTCCACACAACTGCAGCCATTCAACAGATTCGCTATTCCACATATTCGTCAACGCTGGGGATCTGGGACTGGCTGACTTAGACCTGGACCTAAGTTTAGTGGAACCAGTCAAGGTTGACCAAGGTCAACCCAATTTAACAAACCTGGTCCAATGCTTTGTTGGTTGACTGGGGTTGACCTTGGTCAACCGTCAACAGTTCAAAACTCTTTATTTGCACACCAAAGAACACAAATTCAGATTAAAAATATATGGTACGTAGTACAAAGAGTAGTAACGATCATTGTAAATGTAGAGGAAAAAATAATTAATAAATATAAATTAATGATAAAATAAAAAGAGTCTCAGGGTGCCCAGCGATGACCAGGTTGGTTGACCAGAGTTGATCTTGGTCAACATTTATTAGGTTCACTAAACTTACGCCCTGGTTTAGTTCTTAGCTTGAGTTACAATATAACCAGTCTCAGGGTGTCCAGCGATGACCAAGTTGGTTGACCAGATTGGTTGACCAGAGTTGACCTTGGTCAACTTTTACTAGGTCCACTAAACTTAGGCCCTGGTCTAGTTCTAAGTTTGGGTTACAATACAACCAGCCTCAGGGTGACCAGCGTTGAACACGTTGGTTGACCAGAGTTGACCATGGTTAACCTTTACTAGGTCTACTAAACTATGACCCTGGTTTAGTTCTACGCTAAGCTTACAATACAACCAATATCGCTGAGCACCCTGGTGATCCAATAACCATGATCCAATTAGTTCAATTTGTTCCCGTGGTTGCAGGTCAGATGGCAGTCGCTCTCCTGCAATTACTTGATCTGCCAATCCTGGATCATGGTCAATGCAGACCCCAGGCCCTCGTGAGCGAGAGGACAACCGGCACATTAACGCCAAGATGATGAGATGATTTAAAATATGTAACGAAAATGTGAAATAGTGAATCTGTTGAATGGCTGCAGTTGTGTGGAAATAATATTGTGTAGAATCGCGAACGGTAAGAAACGCGTTTGTGTATAATTGAAGACTGTGTGGAATAAATTATGTGTTGATTGTCAGTTGTGCGGAATCGCGAATAGGTAGAATTGCGTTTGTGTTGTACATCGATCAATCCATGCAAACATATAACAAAACATGAAATACAAATATTTTATCTTTATAATATTAGTGTAGGTACAGCACACTCTTTATAATAGTAGTGTAGTGTGTAACAGAGTGGCTTTTCAAATATTGTTTTTATGATATGAATGAATACATAAATTTTAGATATATGGTGCCGTGTAACACATAGTTATGTTAAAAAATACTATGAAATGATTTAATTAGTATTAGCCATTATGATTTTATTTGTGTAATTATAATATTTGTACGCCCACAATTGGGGTTAACACAGAGATACTCACAAACATTACAATATCTTAATGAACTGTATGCCTACCTGTTTCACAAATAAATGCCTTTGACTTTGACTTTGACTTTGTAGATTAGCAACCCGCCCGGTTTGTTCACGGGTGTTTTTGGGGTTTGTATAGATTATAATAGTATGATATCCATGTTGGCCGTGTGGTGTCCGGCAGAGTAGAATAGCACCAACCCCTTACACTCATGGGTGTCGTATAAGGCAAGTAATGTTTTCGAGGCAAAAGATCAAGAGTCTCCGTAGTCTGGAAAATGGGCACAGCAGCCTTTTCCATTGATATATTTAAACACTGCGATCTCCAATCCGCCTGTCAAGCGTGGAGATTATGGCAATAACCTCCCCTTTCGTGAGAGAGGCCCTTAGTCCTGCAGTGGAGTGTTACGGGCTGTGATGATGAATATCCATGAATTGTACATTATAAATCCGAAAGAAATTCTCTACATGACTGTTAAAGCTGCATCAGTATCGGTTGCGTGATTAAGGAGGAGTTATCGGATATACAGACAGACAGACACGAAGACCGACGTCATTTAATACTACGTAAGGATTTAATGAAAAATAAATTTCTATTTTGTTTTTGAAGAGCACTTTTAGAAACAAGAAAATTTTAGTTTAAAAACAACCTTTTAAAATGTAAGAACAAAATAGGCGAGGACGCTACTATAAAATTAAAACCTAAACAAACAACAGCATCGACGTTAAATTATACTTTCACACCGATCGAAAACGGATAAAGGAAACAACCGGCAATAATTACACCATTATAAATTGGGATTGTGTATAAAAACGTATCACCTGCCTGTTTTTGTAGCACGAAACATGTGCCATTTTTTGTGCCAGCCATGGCAGGCGACAAAGAGATACTATAGCATGGCAATTTATCACTGGCTGGCCTTTGAGAACATAACATATGGCCACATTATAACATAATAGGAGAACGTACTACACATTCATCATGTTTTAAGTTACAATTTTATGCTTACAGTCACGCTTAGCCTTATTACGTTGCCAATAGAATTGAAATTAGCTTTTTTGATTTCGTCAGTGTCGTTGCGAATTAATGAAACGTGTCTCTATAAATTGTGATCTTTTAAATAGTTTGTAGTCATTGTTGGGATTTGAGTTTGAAAAGATTTGTAAAAGCAAAAAAATTGAAGTCTCATTAGTCGGATGTTAGAAGCTTTTGTGAAGGGTGATGAATTGTCATGATTTGCTAGCTATTTAATACCTTGAAACTAAATTATGCGACGCAAGAGTTTTTGCTTAGCGACAAGCAGTCTTCACAATGCTATCGTATTCATCCAGACGGTTTCCTCGGGGCTGACAGTCTACGTCTCTCTCGAAGTGCCATGAGTAACTATACAACTTATTACCACACGAGCAGACAGTTTACGTTTTTAATGTTTCCCTATAGAAAAACAGGCAAGCGGGTGACCTGATGGAAAGTGGTCACCAGCACCTAAGGACATCAGCAATACCAGAGGTATCACCAATGAATTAGCAATCTCTAAAACCCCGGACCAGCTGCTCTGACAGAAAACAGGTAAATTTTATTCTCCACTGCTAAAGCCACGGTTCCCCATGGAGTACTAGAGACCTTACTCACCTTACTGACATGACATGACATGTATTTAAATTGCTTAACTACGTTACTGATAGGAGCGACTGACGTCTAATAGGCGATGTCCTTATTGGCAACGTTCGTGCGATCATGGGTGCTATAGGCGGTTCTGATATTTCCTATTGGTAAGCCGACGTCCGTCGTATGAATATGGTCGCACGACCAAGATTTATGAGCTTAAATTTCTTGTAATAAAATACAAAACCGTAGATGTGATTTTTGAAACGTTAGAAGGAAGTTGCTCGGAGTTATAAGTCGACATGCCTCGTACCCAAGTTTACGCCTGCTACATTATCCTTCAAACCAGAGTATAACAACGCCAGCATTATTGCTTTGCGTGAAAATTAATGAGGACATACTCCTCAAGCTTGATAAAGTCTTACTACTGCAGCCTATTGCTCTTAATTCAAGAGAGACACTATATATACATCAATATCGATGGCCCGACAGATAAAAGAGAGACGCATTAGAGACGCCATATGCCATAACACGTATGTTATTTCATAAAATGTGTCAAACCGACGCCGAGGCAGGCCAACACCGCATTAGGGCGCATGTCTCTTAAAACTCGTAAAGGCCCTCATAAGTTTGAGTTACGACCGGCGAGACTCAACAGCGAAGCAGGTGATAGAAACAGGAAGAAGTCAAGGAATGAGGAATGTCAGATTAGTTTTTCGCACTCACAACTGACTCTCGGTGTTTCTTTGAATCGTAGATTTTATGGCTCATTACACAGGTATTTCCATTAGAGTCTTCCTAGAGTTGTCATCACAGCTAGTAATAGGCCACATCGCCAGGCTTTTGATCCCCAATCTGCCTAAGATTTTGATTGGGGATCGCACAATTGAAAATGGACAACAGAAAATTTAGCTATGCCTTTTCTAGTCTGCAGAGATGCTAATGTCACATCGTGTAAGCATACTAAACCACCTCCGTACCCATATTTTTATTATATTCCGTAGACAAATAGGCAAGCGGCTATTTGATGGAATTTGGTTCATCATCATCATCATCTTGTCGTTGATGCCCCGGTTGTGCTCTCGCGAACGAGAGCCCGGGGTCCACCTTCACCCTGATCCAGGATTTAGTAGATCAGGTAATTACAGTGGAGCGACTGCCATCTGACCTCCGTGACCCTGCTACCAGGGGAACCTGACCAAATTGGATCATGGTTACACATTTAGTCGCCTGAAAGTGCAGGTTTTGTCACGATGTTTTCCCTCACCGTAAGAGCATCGGCAAGTATTTAACTAATGTACATACATAACTGAGAAAAGAGACATTGGTACATGGCCGCCGTGGGATTCGAACCAAGTACTTATCGCATTCGAGTCGGATATCGTAACCACTCGGCCACGCTCTAATAACGAGCTACAATCCTTGTAAGAAACAATAGCTATCCCTTATTAGATTGAAATTTCTCTATTTAACCAAACTACTGAGCTCAGTGAGGACCGTCATATCTCCGAAGCTTCTGATCTCAGCCAGTAATGAATTCAGTAGCGGTATATTTCAATTTGGCACTGCGAGCTCCCGCTGTATTTTTACGGGCGACACCCTTTTTCGGTAATGTGCTTTTTGTCGGCGACTTTATTATAATTTGTGACGTTGGCACGGCGTATTAGCATGTTTGTCCGTAATGTGACACAGTTTTGAATGGGTCCGTTTTCCTTTTCTATCCTTTTTGAGTATTTTAAAGTAAGCTACAAAAATAGGTGTTACGTTAATATACATAAATATATATTTGTTCGTTTATTTATTATTAGTATCGTAGCTCGTAGACATTTAGCTTTATTTCGCCGAAATCGTGTAAGTCGTGTAATCGTATAATCGTGTAATCGTATAAGTGACTAAATTGATAATCTAAAACGAAATCCTTATTGCAAAAGACGGTGAGGGAACTAATCAAAATGTAGACTTCGATAAAAAAGTTCAAGGAATCATCACGTAGGGACTCGAAGGACCACATTCACGGACGAATGGAATAAGGTGTTCAACGCAATAACGTCATAAAACTCTGCGCGCCGTACGGTGGGCACAAAGAGACACGGCCCTCATCACCATAAAGAGCGTTCAAGGCGCACTCTGGGCTAATTCAGTGCCGTCATTTAGCGCACAATTGTGATATACAGGGTGCTTCATTACTCCCAGGCCGTAACCGGGCCGTATCTCAGTGTTACGGCCTCTTTACGGCCGCCGCCAGCGGGACGTCTTTGCGGGGCCTTTGACTTTTTCAATTCTTACCGACTAATGTTGCGCCGAGGAGCCTTTGGTGAGGCGAACGATTTTATCTAACTGCTCTGTGAAGTCAGAGTTTGAAGATGCGTACCACAGTCGTATCTCTTTCTTGCGCTAAGAAACAGCGCCCGTGTTGTTGTGGTCAGGTTTGAAGGAGTATTCAGGGTAATCATAGTCGTAATTGTGTAGTAAAGTAGCTTAGACATCAACAGTGAAAAAAATGTATCTGCGGATCAGCAGTGCATATTCGTTGCGTAAAACTTAAGTGCATGAATCTTAGATGATGAAAAGTGGTAAGTGTCTATCTGCCATAACGATTCATGGTTTTACATTAGGTACTTGGGATGCATGTAACAAAAACGCGATTCCACCGCAGGTATTTTTAATTCAAAACCTAATAACGCGTAAAACACAAAACAAAAAAGGAAAACCTAGCTACATCTCGAAGAAGCAATCCCCGTCCGGTTGACGACACCGTATGGGGAAGTAATTTAATACCGTCACACGTCAGATCCCAAAATCGTCATAAAACACGTTTTTATCCAGCCCGGGGCCATGTCTATTGACAATATTTATTTACGGCAATAAATTCCACTGGCGAGGATCCGTATCGCACCCCACAAGCCGGCACAAAGGCGGCCGTACATCATCACTGGGGAAAAACTAAACACACCACGACACTGCTTATTTATTTATAAGCTCAATTCAAGCTGAAAGCCCCTCGACAAGCACAATATTGAGCGATCGATATCAGCTCATTTCGCTGAGCGGCGGACAAAGGGACGCGTCAAAAAAACCGGTCCAAGTGTCATCTAGCTTGTGACAGACGACAGCTGCGGGCCTCGCCACAATACAGGCGATATCGATTCATCAAATCTACGACAAAGCCTCTCTTCGGTGCGTTTACCCTCCGCTTCGCGACACAGAGCAGCAACGACGATATCTCGATCTTGTTGTACTGGTGTGTTGTAGTCGAAATTTAAAGAATATTGCCCAGTCTGTGCACGATAAGGACCCCTGTCGGTGGTCGTGCGAAGGACAGACAGCCGTGGCAAATCGACAATGGTAGTGATTTAAAAGGGAAATAAATAGGGTAAATGCCGTGAAGAGTTCGCAATAACAAACAAGCATTTCACGCTCGGGTATTCGCTGAGGTATTTGTGGCAAATTTGATACGGGCATCCGGCACGGAGGGGCCCACATTGAATAGTCTTAATAGGATTCCATTGTTAATTTTGACATCCGAAAATAAACTGACCCGATTTTTGGTTTATTGTGTTTAGTCGAATTTAATTTTGGTTGATTAGACAGCTGAATTGAATAAATAAACTGTGTTAAATGGCTACGTAATATAAGTTCTAAATTGAAAGAAAAAAGGTTTTGGTGGCTGAATAACGAAGGTACTTTAATATTTTTTAATTGATTGTTTTTTATTGTGATAATACAAACCACACATATTTCATTTAAAATCTATACCATAAAAACCTAGCCAGGAATGAGAAAAAGAAGCCAAGAAGTAATTGAGTGCCAACAAACTCATTACCAAATATGCCGAAGATCTAGCAAGGGTACAAGAAGAAGTATGAACTTGGGCTCTTGTGCAATTTGCGAGAGCACAACCGCGATTGACGTCAAAGATGACATCATTTAAGAACTATGCAATAATACATCACATTGCCATACGGAAGGAACTAAAACAATATTCAATATTCAACGATCAAACCGAACTCTGGGCGACAAACAAACAAATCAATCAAAATGAAAAGGACGTTACACAAAAGTGCACCATAAATATAAAAAGCGTCAACCTCACACGCCGTCCGCGCCGGACAAAGACGCCGCGCCCGCGACGGGCTATTGTCCGCACCAATCGTGACAGACAGACAGACACGACGAGCTTCCTGAGCTTTCAAAACGAGGGAATTGTGTAAACACTTCTATGAACGCAAGTGGCCCCGTCTCGGGGTAAAAAGTCTTAACTAGTTTACTATAAACGTTGAAGAAAAACGAACCTTAATTTCGATTTAATAAGATACAATTCCTATCAGACGAGGGAGGGATACAGGACATTTTGGGTTGTAAAAGGGAAGTGTGCACGGGTAATGGATTGGCCGATTGCGGGAAAAGTGTCGGTGGGTGGCCACACGGCGCGCCGTCGGCATCCTTTTCAAGAAATTTGCACCAAAGCCCTGTGACCATTAAAACGCCAGTTATTAAATTGCACAGACGCACTCGTCCGTTGGTGAATAGAATATGATAATTTATCACGGGAACGACACTATGGACACTATGGCGAAGTCGTATACAAGTTTTCTTTACGAGCTGCGACTAAAACGTGGTGCGTGTTCGTTTATATAACGGATTAACAATATCCTCGTGTAGGTCTAGCATAAACCTTTAATTGATCGCGTAAAATTACTTGCACCAGACGACAATTCCAGCAGATCAAAAGAAACCGATTTCCTGTAACTAACATCGATCGTTTGTCCGTTATCTGAGTGATAAAACATCACCATAAAACGCGTTAACTGATAGTTGTTAAAATAGATTAGCGATATTTACTGCGAGGTAAAACTTAGCTAGAACTGTAGGTACGCGTATATCGCCTAGACACGCCCGGGATTTTCCCAAAAATATATTGCTTCCTAATTGAAGAATAATGTGATAGTCGAAATATCAACTATAGCGCCGTCGTGGGAAGGTCACGAGGATTAGGAGTAGGCATCGACAGATATCAACGGTATCGGTGTTTTTTTCTATCGATAGTTTTGTTATTATGGATGGAGTCACTTGAGAACAGCGGTCTAAAACTAATTGTGGCGACAGAGTTTATGGCCTGCAATAGTACAGATCCCCTACCAGTTCGCATATGCCAAGATGAGGTCAAGCGCAGGGATCAGGTCAGATACCATACCTGGGATCTGTGCCGGTGATCTGGGACTTAGCACTAACGGGGACATCGACAGTGACCTCAAAGCCCGAATATTCGTGACCAAATGGCACAAAATTCCGGTAAAGCTGAAGGAACAAGTCTATAAGAAAATTAGGCAGCGAGATTTACTTCTACTAGAGTAACACAAACAGGCACTGCGCGCAACGGAAATGCATATGCCGCGGTGGATATAAAGGAGTTTCAGGCAAAGACTACGGAATGGAACACGTTGCTTGCGAGTGTGTACCATGATCATTATAATCTGGACGCCTTCAAGGCTAGAGCGAATAGGCTGTTCCTAGACAGGCATGCTCTATTCGGTCTTCGGTCGCATCGTCACTTACTATCGGGTGAGATGGCGGTCAAATTCCTGGCTAGTCTAATAAAAACCCTTATAAATGCGCCCGGCTAAAGAATGGAACGCTTTGAATGAACTAATGTGTTCCCCGAATAATACAACTGATGTTTTGCGTTTAATGCCAAAGTTAGGCTGTTTCTAGACAGACATTTACCACCTTCGGCCGCATCGTCGCTTACCTCAGGTGAGATGTCGGTGCCTGCCTAACATGTAGTAAAAATCTCTATTGACAATATAGCAACAAACTGGTGACTTTTTAAAACCTAATTTCAAAATTAGCATTCTGACGTAAGAAAATTACCATAACGATGTAATTTTTATTTAAAAAGTAGTTACTCTAATTTGATTAAAATTAGAGATGCGCCAGTACCTCGGTATTCTGCATATTCAGTATTTTTTCCCAGTAGGTATTCATACTCAAACCGAAGAGCGGTGGCCTAAATGTTAAGGTATCCGTCTCGTAAGCAAGAGGTATTCGAACCCCAGTGCGGACATGTGAAAACCACTCTTTTCTCAGTTATGTACGTTATTTGAATATTAACCGACGCTAAAAGCATCGGTTAATATTGAGAATGGAAAACCTTTACATTAACGTCTATGACTGAATGTGTAACCGTGATCCAATCTCAGTCAGGTTTCCCTGTTAACAGGATTACGGAGGTCAGACGGCAGTCGCTCTAGTGTAATCAGGATCTGCCCGGCCTTTTTGCACTCGGCCCCAAGAGCACAACCGGGAACAAATAATTATGATTACGTAATCATTGTATAAGATTAAAAATACCTAAGTATTTGAATAGTATCAAATGTCGTATGTAAAAAATATAAGGTATTTTTCCGTTGAGTTAACAATTACAACATTTTTATTATTACGCCAAATCTATACCTACGCCCAGTGGTTATTACAATGTTCGAAAGTACCTTCGGAAAGTAGCTTGCAACAACCTAACCTTTGGGCGAACTGATTTGACTTCATAGTAATTGCCAGGAATTGTTTACTCTAACGGAAAAGGTTTTTATTTCTGGCCAGCACTTTTAGATATTTGGCCCAAAAATCTATAAAGCGTGAAAGACAAACAAACGATGATTTTCCTTTATAACAGAGGAAGGAAAACGCGATTGCCGCTACAACATTAGGAGTAGAAAGAGAATTTTACTTTACGTTATACCTACTAGCACCTGACCACCGTCTCATCTGATGGCATAATATGGTGAGTGACGATGCAGCCAAGGATGGAACATAATACCTAATATGCCTGTCTAGAAACAGACAATTCACTCTGTCCTTGAAGAAGCCCAGATTGTATTTTTCGGGGAACACATTAGCAGGATAGACAGGATAAACCTAGAGCAGGCTCCAAGTTCCCCGGTTTTTGTGCCTATCCAGTTTATTGTACAATTTTGGTGAAATAAATACTTATACTTATACTTATATAAAATAGCACATTAGAATTTAAGTCTGTGCATTCCATAAAACATTTGTATTGGCAACACAATGAATGTTGTCTCGGTCCTTCATCGGACCTCGCTCTCTCTCTTCTGTCTACGTCTAAACTAATGGCCGCTTTGCTAATGTGATAATATCTGTTTTTTAATCATTTGGTATTAATCCTAAGATTGTGTGTAAATTTGGACACCGTTTTGGGTGCATTTGCATGCATTTGGCATACGATAGGATTTTTATTTACACGTGCTTGTAGATCCTCGAAGTCCTAAAAGTAGACACAGATTCTGAGTCAACTATTTTAATTCTATGAGGTTGTTATTGCTTGACAAATCACCCAGTACCTATACATAATCTAAGAACTTGTTGGCCGTGTGGTGTCCGGCAGAGTAGAATAGCACCAACCCCTTACACTCATGGGTGTCGTACAAGGCGACTAATGTTTTCGAGGCAAAAGATCAAGAGTCTCCGTAGTCGGGAAAATGGGCAGCAGCATTTTCCATTGTTATATTTAAACACTGCGATCTCCAACCCGCCTGCAAAGCGTAGAGATTATGGCAATAACCTCCCCTTTCGTGGGAGAGGCCCTAAGTCCTGCAGTGGACTGTTGTTATGGGCTGGTGACGACGACCTATACATAATGAATGAATCAATGAATAAACACTTTATTGCATAAATACAGGATACAGTCGGTACATATCGATAGCAACAGAGAAAACAACAGCTTAAAGCGATTTCTTCTAAGCAACCTATATAGCTATCTATAGCGAACTATCAATACATAGTATCCAAAAATCCTTCCTTCTGCCTTAACCGTAGTCAGGTAAAACGCTCACTCACTCCACTTACACAACCCAATCCAAAACAGAAACAGAAAAACAAATACACATAACAATAAAGCGAGATGCGTCAACACATTTCTTTGTCACATTACACTGCTCAAACACCGCATTAAGGGGCAGTTACGACTGGCAGTGGGACATATTTTATTTTTATTGACGCTACACCGCTCGCCGGCAATCCCGTAATGACTTGGGAGCACCCCCCCTTAACGGAAGACGTGGTCTCCCCCTTAACAGAGCACCGATAAACGTCTCCGCGTAGGGACAAGATGGCTCCTATAAAAATATAGGAATATTCCCGTCGACACTCTACTACGTTTTATGTGCATATATAGCTTTTTAACGCGTGTATGAGATATTTATTATTTACAATAGTGTAAGTACTGTGTTGCTATCGTATAGGCTAGGTATTACCGCAACGTTTATAAGTACTGACTACGATTTGCTGGTCACTCAAGCGTCCGGAGCGCAAGCGCACCTAATCTCACACGTCAGCGCGCTAAATTGTAACACCGGCCTGAAGCTCATTTTCATGAAAAATAAATACTACCTTCGAGCCATATATACCTAATATGTCTCTGTACTATCATGTACAACAATAGCTACATATCCATTCGTTTTGAATGAATGGAAATTATTGAGGTGTACGATGGCAAAATAGCAATGCATGCCTTTGGACGATAGATAATTTTTTTTCGAGTATTAACTACACTTCCCGTGGTCGTGTGAGTGGTTAAACAGTAGTCTTGATTGAACAGACAGTATTTCTCGAGACTTCTAAAATCATTCAAGAACGAGACAACGTGGATGAAAATCCCTAATTAAAATCCTATACCATACAGATACCATACCCACCATCTATCACCATGACCAACACCTATCTAGATTTATGTTGATAGGCATGCCATAAAACCGATGGATGGAATTCTTTTTTCCTTTATTGAAGTAGGTATATATCTTGAATAGATTTGAGAGCTAGGATACTCCTGACTAAAGGACAAACAGCTTCACGTAAATAAATTAGACAGTACAGCAAATATACACCCACATTTTCATACTTAAATATTACATTATATTTTAAAAGGCTTAACTGAGAAATAAACTATCGCTCGTATAAAAAAATAAAACACAGCCCGTCCACCTTATCTGTAAATATTTTAAAAATTATGGTCAGCACTCTATCCAACTGTCACAGCTGTATCGCGCGTCGTAATTCAAAGTGGGTTCTTTTTCTTCCTTTTTTCCCCAGTTTAATATGACAGGGAGCGAGGATGTTACGAGTTTCCAGACTAAATTGAGTCGTCGGTATTCATATTTTAGAAGTGTGGGTTATTAATTCAGTTCTTTAAATATTTTTCAGATATAAATGAAAACAGGAATTAGAATTCCGTGAGAAACTCTAGCTTTGTAAGGCAAAAACTATAATATTACATCAAAATAATTAAATACATCAGACACTAAATTATACAATACTTAATTTTTGTAATTCTATAATTTTTTTAATTTCTCTCACAGACCAAATAAGACAGAGAGCAACATACTGATACACCCAAATCACAAAACTACGCCTTGCCTATACACCCGGTTACACGCACTAAATAACAACCAAACTACGCCTTGGATACATTGACTAATTACACACACGTGTTTACGAAACCGGCCTCAGTCACTGATGACAGCGCTCCGTCTTTATTTCTTTGGTCTGAGGTTTTTAAATTCCTTTTATTACATACTCTTGGCCTATTAGGTGTAAGGCAGAATAGAATTGCACCAACTCTCGACCTGTTTTTTTATTTCCATCATATATCAAGCAGTAGAGGGTTAAGGGTGTCGTTAAAGGCGACTATTGCCGGAGAGGCTAACCATCCACGACCTCCGCAGACTAGATAACCTAAGCGACAGAAAAATGTCAGAATACCCCCGACAAAGTACACCTATACTCATCGTCACTTACCACCAGGTGAGGTGGCGGTCAAATGCCTGGCTAGTAGAGTAATAAAAAAAAAAAAAAAAAAAAAATATTTCCTAAACAACTGAACCGATTGTAATAAAATAAAGCTAAGGCCACCTCGATTAAACTGGCTTTCAAATAGAGAAAACCGCATCCAAATCAGTTTATCCGTTCGGGAGGTACGATGCCACAGACAGATACACACAGCCACACAGAAACACACGTGAAATTTATAACACCTATCTTATTTCGTCGAGTTCTGTAGTTAAAAAATATTTGAGCTTTAGGAAACTTAGTCGGGGGTAATACGACTTTTTCTGTCGGTTAGGTTAAACACAAAGAATTCAAATCACCCGAAAGCTGTGGAATTGTCGGCGTAGTAATTTCCGACATGTTATCTGTGACAATAACTCGGACAACCCCTTGCGTGTCGGCGGCCCATCAATTAACCTAATCTAATCCTCGCGGACGACTTTCAATAAATTATTCCTAAGTGAAACATAAACGATAATGTCCACCGATCAAAGGACTTTACGATTGTCCACTGCCCTACCGGTTATTAGGGGCAAATCCTATGACATTATCGACAGTCGCACAAAAATGGACCAAGTTCGCTTGGTGTTTAGGTGGAAATTCCCTCAACTAGTGGAGTGGGAGATGTGGCATTTTAGCCGAAATAGGGATGGGAACAACTCCATCCATCATCGGTAAGTGATCGATGAGGGCTGCCCAAATATTTGAATTATTTGATATTTGAACGCGGTGCGGGAGTCGTTGCCACTGTTCGATAAAGTTTTATTGATTTGTTTTTTAGTAAGTATAGTCGCGGTGATAGCCTGGCTATTTTTTTTTATTGTCAATAGGGGGCGGTTATTATTGGAGGAAATTTAACTTACGCTTTAATATAACTCTGTATCGGGTGAACTTGTTACCAATAACGATATTTAAACTCTGAATTTAAGGTGAAGTAATGATCCACCTTTTCCTAACAAATTTTCTATATTTTTTACATACAATCGAATTCACTTACTCTCATTTATTTCTCAAGCCACGTTTTCAAATATGGAAGTAAATACGCATAAAATGTAGTTATAAAAAATGAGAATTTGCATTCAAAAACAACGTCACTGAATTTGATCCACTACCTAAGTCCCATATTCAGAATAAGTTCAAACCAAACAACCCTAATTCATTCATAATGCAGTGGGGCGAAGCTTAGGGATTTTATCATGGCTGTCATATTTCAGTGTCGCGCAAAGCAAACACAACATGGCTGATCGCTCGCCACCTGACAGTTGCCGCACTGCGGTCGTGGTTGTCCTCAGACAAATTAACCGAGACCAAAGTGCTTATGTCGCAAATTGATTTATTGTATGATAGAATTTAGACACTTTTTTACACAAGTTCCACTGCCATCACGGCAATGCCTGATGATAATTTATTCAAAACCGGTCGCAATATATTAAGTTTATTTTAATTATAGTGGAACTAGTACATAAAGTGTTTTTATTCCATCATACAATGGAGTTACATAAATAATGCACTATGCAAACTATTAAGAACTGATTAGTTTTATTTAAAAAACTATGTAGTTAATTATTTTCTACGTATCATAATTATTCATACGATAATATAATACAGCGTTCTGGCTCTGCCTGGCATTGTCGAGCACGGTTCGGTCGTGGTTGGCGAGGGATACGTTTATCTACGGCCATAGGGCGGTCAGCGTGTCACTGTGTGTTTCCTTCCTACTTTCCTATCCCCCTCCTTTTTGACGATTGAAAGAGATATTTAATGTCCTAATCAATAAAGAAATTTTGAATTTTGAATTTTCTTATGAATGAACGATACTATGGACAAAATACTTTTACACACATTGTAGTACATAATCAAAGTAGTGTAATTTCAGACAATTTCTATATCTATATGTATTTTAACATTGCGAAAATACTCTTACTGCGAAAATTATTTTTCATTTATTTTTCTCTATTAAGTTGTCTTTATTATTTTATGATAATTTTCTGTGAGTGTAATAAATTTATTTACTTAACTTTACTTTAAAATATTAATTTCAACACAAATTAGAATTTAACCTAAACGTTAAAAATAATTTTTACGACCGAGACTCAAAACCGAATTAATTAGCACATCACTATACCTAAACAAACAGAGGAGTGTTCGTAAATACGCATCCATCACCTTGCCAATATTTGTACTGCGTTTAGTTTTATCAGAATTGCCCATTCCACTTCCAAGTTGTTTAACATTTACTATTTACCCATTTTTAGATAGCAGTGTTTGCTTTCAGATATGTGTATTTGCTATCATAGCATTACTCATTTATATTGTACTTAAGTTTTTACTGTCATGTTTTTCAGGTAACCTTTAGTTATATAATAAAAATGTGTTTTATCAAAACACAATTTTTCAGATAAACACTGACGAGGTAAAAATAAGTTTTATTCTGCTGATAGGTAGGTACTCTAAAACAAATACGGAAACGGTATAATTTCGCAGGATTACTAAGAAATCAGCTAATTAATGGAAAGCGATAACTATCGTACGTAAATAACTAATATCTATACTTCTATACCTTCTAATCTAATAAAGAAGAATAGTCGGTCAGATTGTGAGTTTGTTTGTTGGAAGTGATCTCCGATACTACTAAACCGATTTTGAAGGTCTTTCACTAATAAGTAGCTACATTATCCTCGAGTGACTTAACTTAAATTTTCTCCCGAAAAAGGAATAAGGTCCCGCAAGATAGTTCTTCAAGAACGTTCACAGAAATTAAGGCATAAAATGAGTTCTAAGTACTCAAAAACAAAAACCAACACCACCAAAACCTCCAAGACCCAAACTGACAGCTTCGAGAAATAAAACCGCTGCACTCAATCAGTCCCGGCCTCTTGGCATCCTTACTCCCTCTCCCCCTCCCCCTCCTCCCCCTTCCCTTGACGATGAATGATGAGCCGCCGCCGAGTGATTAACGACTCCGCCATTCATCATAACGCCGTAACCTCCGAACCTCCGCGGGTTGAAATATTGCGAACTTGGCCCCCAACACTGCCAGGATTAAGACAGTCGAACTGTAGACGGGATTTAATTTGACTGACGCTTTTTAATATTTGGGTAATGGATCTCAATTTGCGAGGCGATTGTTTGCTGACGTGACGGGGGTCGGGGTTTTGTGATGTAGTGTATTATGGGTAAGTTTAAACTTGGTACTGGTAGTTGGTTGCTATCTATGAGCAGTCTATTTGACAGTATGGGTTTGTATCGATGCTACTTTACTTACTTGATCTTAGCACATTCAACGGCTTGCATTCAACTAATGTACACAACTCAGAAAAGAGTCATTGGCACATGGCTGCTGTGGGATTCGACCCCAGCACCTTTCTTTACGAGTCGGATACTTCACCCACCGCCATCGACGCTCCTATAATAGCTCTATAAACATGATTAACCGAAATGAGAAACCGCTTAATAGAGCGTTGAACTATTAAAGACCTAATAGCGGCGCGATAAATCATTTCGCTCTATTAATCACGAATTCGTTACCCTTATCATCTAGATCTAGTACAACATTAGATCATGCGAGATAACGTTCAAAAATGAAATATAAATCACCTCATTATTACGATGTAGATTGTAATAACATGGTGATTCGATAACCATCTTAATTAATTGACGATATATCTAACACACTTATTTAACCATTATCGACGTTTGCATCGAACAATCCGCATTTAATGTACAAGGAAAAAAATATAAGTATCTAATAATTGCGCAATATAAAATTAATTAATTATAATTATATACCTTATCAGCTGATTCTGAATCGATACCTATTGATGTCTGGATTACTTGATTATATCTGTATCGATTTTAATTATTAAGACTCATGAACCTATTTGACTTTGTTGACGACGTGGTTTCTGAGACTTGGAATCGCTAATCAGTTGATAATTGTAGTGAGGTTTTTGTAATCTCAATCACTGTTGTATTAAATCAATGCGTTTTTTTTATTAAAAGCCATCAACACTTTAATATGCTTCTTATATAGTATTCTTACTTATTCTTTATTGTGGCAAAAACGTTGCTCGATTCATTCATTTATTACCGTTTTTTTAGAATTTCAAGAAATAGGTAAGTTGTAATTGAGACCTATTATTAGTTTAATAATTAGTTAATTAACTTTGATTCTTTTATTATGATTACTACTATATAACAATTATAGTAATAGGTATTGTTAGATATTAGGTATTGCTTTATAGTGGTTTTTTATTGTGCTATAAGGCATGGCTAGCTAATTATAATTACCTAACCGACAGAAAAATTCGGATAACCCTCGACCACGTTTACATATACTCAAATATATTCTAAACTACTGGACCGATTTAAATGAAACAAAGCTAAGAACCATTTCTATTAAACTGTCTATCAAATACAGAAAACCGCATTCAAATCAGTCAATCCGTTCGAGAGCAACGATGTCACAGACAGATACACACGCCAAACTTATAACACCCCTCTTTTTTCGTCGGAGGTTAAAAATTCGAGAGCGTATCAGTCAAAAATAGCTCTTAAATTTTTTAGAATAAGTTCAGATTAGTTTATTTGTTTTCACACTTAAAATTAATACCGTCACGGGGCCCTGAACTGTCCAACCAGTCCGAGGGCCCCAGCGGAAGTCCTTGGTCATCCTCTTTCGCCAACGGTATTTGGTACTGAATATTTGATTCATTTTACTATATAGTACACTAAATTCACAATGACATCGTCAACAACATTAACAAACAAAATACAGAATCTCATTAGAATTAAATCACTCTATTTAAATAAAGCAAAATAAACAAAAATTGTATTTCAAATGTCATTATTAACAAACAAGTTCTTAAATGTTACGTCTCCGAACTTACATAAGAATGTATTACCTAAGCTTGTAAAAATAACAAAATAGCAAAATATTAGTGTTCGTATCGTACTGTCTAATAAATTTGCATGTCAGACCAGACGCTTAAAGCACACATTCCACACTCATTACACCGTATAAAGTTCAAAGAAAACCGCAAACCGCCACACAATTGGCCATTACGGTGCAAAGCAAGTCTAGACTAGACTACTCAGACCAGACAACAAAGTGACTTTTCCTTCCACGTCGGAAGCAGAAGACGGAAGCAATGGCGCTGTCGGCTCCGAGCGAAGTCCCGACACTTGCCGACACCGCCCGACATTTGCCGACACCGCAGCTCCCAGTCACAATGGAGGCGCGAGAGCAGTGGCCCTAGCTTCGTCTTCGTGTTACTTCAGTGTAGAGTCCGACTATAACGGTACCTTTAAATTAAACCGAAACCAATATTATAAAAAATTTAAGAATCCTGATGTACCTTCTGATGTATTTTTACATAGAAGTACAGTTGTTAGATCTCATCAAGCCTTTCCGCCTATGTGGGTACTCCAGTCCAGCGCCTTATTTATTTCTGCCGCCTAGCAATTACGCTTGCGTAATTGTGTTCCGGTTTGAAAGGTAAGGTAGGCAGCGTAATAACAGTCATGGGATATCACAGCTTAGTCCTCACAGTAATAACGTGGTTCTACGTTATTGGTGCATAAATTAAAGTGCATGAACCATAGGTACGAGTAAGTGTTCTGTCCTCTTTGTGACACTGAGTTGTATAAAAAATTGTTATGGATGAATAAATTATATGCACTATAAGTTCATAACATTATTATCATCAATCTATAGATCTATATACCTAAGTCCACTGTTGGATATAGACTTCACCCTTGTCATGTTCGTACCATCAAGCAGCAATCAAATGGGAGAGCGTGTGAGCGTAATAAAATAGCCAACGCTCGCTGATTCTACACCATGCCGATAGCTCTCGAAGCTTGCGAAGTTTCAATTTTAGCCGAAATTTAAGGCTAGTGCTGCCCGAGCGCGCTCCATACAAAGGTAATTTGATAATATTCTCAATATTACGCTGCCAAAGCGTTCCAGAATCATATATCTATGGTTGTGGTTTTGTCAGATTTTACATTAAATATATCGTTTAAAAGATACACGAGATTTATGATTTCCATACAAATTTAAAATCTATTTTGAATCAGAAATTAAACTCGAACTCAGAAATCGAAACCAAAGGTCGGTCACTACTTGAGTGTGTTTTGAAACTGCAAAATTGAATTGCTGCTGCAAACACATATTAATAAGTAGTAATAATGACATTTGATTAAACCTAACCGTTGATACATTTAAAATTATCACAAGGTAGATTCGCCATTATAAAATCCAAGGAGGCTTTGTTATATTTATATTAAAATAACATTGGGATCCTTTCATTTTGACATTAGGTATAAAGTTGTATACCTACATAAACAGCATAGAATTTTTAATTCTGAATTTTGTAAGGGGACCACAGGCGCAGGCTGAGAGTAACTTAGGTTTTACTCTATTAATTTGAATTTCTTTTTCATTCAAATCCAACAAGATGTTTGATGCTAGCGAGCGTTGTACTGAACGGCACCAGTACGACACTTTATTTTCATTTCTCACTTATATAATTTTTGTATTGGCACCGCATGAATCTTCACAACGATATAACTAAAATTTTTCTAACTTTTAAACTTAAAAAGTATGCAGCTTTCAAATGTACACATCTTTCGTGGCACAATTTTTCTGGAATGCCCGTTTGTATGACGAGGAAGACGTTCATCGTATTCACGTCAAAATTTGGTGGCTCTTTCTAGGATGAAATCCATTTAAAACGATTCAAAAGTTTAAATTCAATCTTGTACGAAACCGTGAAACCCACAAAATAGTTCAAATAAACGAACTCACTAACTAGAAACCGCATTAAAAGTGAGAACGACATCTGACACAACTCCGAAATATACAGTGAAAATAAAAGCTGAAGCTCATAACAGTGTAAGCAAAAATAATTCCTGATCTCCTGCGACGTTTTCTATTTTCAAGCAACGTGACCGGGCGTGTCACGCGGAGTGAGTGACGGTGTGTCACGGCCGCTTATGTCACGGCAGGGGTTATTGTATGAACAAAAATAAAATTATCTTATTTAAGTGACATTTCCTTTGCGACTGTATTAGTAAGCTCATATTCACAGTTTACGTTCTTTCTTATGATCTATTCGTCTTCATCTTGTAGAGTTGTGTTTCAAGGATTAGTGTGAAAAGAAACCGAGGTTTGAAGAAAACGTAGGGTCATTATCGTAAACATCCCATAACAATCCACTGTTGGACCCGTTCTCTTCCAAATTGGTGGAGGTTTTTGGCTGTTATCTCTAAGCTAGACATATAGGTTGAAGGCCAAAATATTTTAATTTTGTTGGCTTAACTAAATCCATTTCGCGGAAATGATTAATAGAAAAAATTGAATGATATACGTAATGATCTCCCGGTCGCAGTGAATATAGACTATGAGAGGCTATTTTCAGAAGCAGTCATAGGATTATTCTATTCATCACAATTTAATTATAAATACAATCGTAATTCCACTGCCGAACTTGAGTGTGCTCCATGCCTGCAGTGTCGAAAATAGTCAACGGAAGCACTACTACATATTTTGGTCTGGTCTACTGAGGTCCGAGCTGGTTAGCCTCTCAGACATTACTCGCCACTTGCGACAACAATATTTGGAAACTGGGCAAGATCCAGCATTGCTGATAGTACGACTCTTTGTATTAGTGCTATTCTACTACTACCGGAAACCTAACAGCAAATTGATAGATTATAAGCATCTAATGTGCTAATTGGTGCATAAAATAAATACAACTTTGAATAATAAGTGTTATTTTTTTATGATTTGGTCATCTTGGCGTTAATGTCCAGGTTGTGATCTCGCGCACGAGAGCTTGGGGTCCACCTTGACCATGATCCAGGATTTGACAGCTCAGGCAATTATAGTGGAGCGACTGCCATCTGACCTCCATAACCCTGCTACCAGGGGGACCTGACCAGATTGGATCATGGTTACACATTCAGTCGCCTGAATGTGCAGGTTTCATCACGATGTTTTCCCTCCCCGTAAGAGCATCGGTAAGTATTCAACTAATTAACGGGATTCGAACTCGGCACCTCTCGCTTACTAGTCAATTAACCTAACCGCTCGGCCACCGACGCTCCTACGATTTGGTATTCAGTCGAATATCGCCAACTATTACGAATACCGAATATTTTAAAGTGTCCGAATACCAAATAGTAGCTGAATATTCGTGCCATCTCTACTATTTACCATCTCAGTATTCGAAACTAAAAGCACCGCTCTCTTACCATCAAACACCTAACCAGGAACCACACGCCATCCACCAATCCCCAAATGAGACCGTTCACGGCTGACGTCTCCCCGCGAATCTGTCCCGTTGTCGCATGTCACGGCCGCGTGACAGATCGCCCGCGTGACGCGCCGGGAGCCGCGTGACAGCGGCGGCGGTGGTGATTTATTGCCAACCAGGGCGCAGGGGGTTAGTAGGTGCAGGTTCGGATTTTTCGTACTATAAATGGAATTAGTGGCCCGTGACGCGGGTGGGCGTTTACTGGTTATTTAGAGAATTGAACGACCAGTACACCTTCGCTTCCGGTTAATATTTACATCGTAATCTCAGGGAGGAGCCCAAACCCAAAACAGGATTGATTATTGTAGCCACAAACGATAGTGATTGTTATACGGCTGTTTTTTGGGTTTGGTTTCGCGTTTTGTCTACGGAGAGGTACCTAGCTACTGTTCTGACCTCTAAAATACGAGTCATATTATCATAGAAACATAGTATGATATCCCTAAGTGGAAGGGGGTTGAGGAACAATAAATTTGTGTAGATAAACTGTTTTAAATTCACCATAATATATAAAAATAAATAAAAGTGAATTATTAATACAGGAGCTTAGCATATAAACAGTCGTAAAACGTAACCTTCCATAGAAAATGACCCCTATCCCAACTAACAGACTCGCAACTCAAAATTGTTGTTGTTACCTTTTTTTATGTTATACAACAGATAAACAGGCAAGCGGGCCACCTGGTGGAAAGTGGTCACCGCCGCCTATGGGCATCAGCAACACCAGGGAAGTTACCAATGCGTTGCCCGCCTCTGAAGACACCTCTAATATGCCTCTCGAACGATCCCTTGTCATAGTCCAAAGGGAACACTGGCTGGAGGACATTCCACATCCGAATCGTACGAGCGAGAAACGTTCTTTCGAATCTTCGCGTGGTGACCAACAAAGCACAGAGAGCCCACTGTGGTCTGTGGCGAAACCCGACACCCGCAATCATTAGTCACCAACACGACAATAGCAATCGCAGTCGCGGCCGCGGCAATTAATTGACAGCTATTGACAGCGATTAAGCTGTCAGCGGTCCGTCACGCTGATCTATTGTCGAAGGCATGCAGCGAAATCGCGAGCGTGGAATTATTGGGTGTCCGGTCCGGTTGTGTATTGTAATTTTAATTCTGTGCTAGCATAGTGATTGATTTACGAGCCGGCGGCCGCTTTGAGCGACAGTCTGGTTCGTTTATAGTTTGGACGTGTTTTAGATTATTATATCAGTTGACGAGGGGAGGGATATAAATATTGATATATCAATCAATAGCCCGTGTACAGTTAATATTACTGGACTTGAGCCTACTCTAAGATTGATGGGCTTATCCATAAATACCACTTTTGGCAATTGCTTTGAATTGTGTTGCAAATTCACAGAACGTCGATGCCCATTTTCTGTAACGGATTTTTTAGACGGTCTGCCCCTAAAACTAAATACCATGTGAGACTATAATCGCTGGATATTTTAAAATTGTTTTCTACGTCTATCAGAGACATCTCTACGTATGGAGCAGAACTGAGCCCACTTTGACTGGCGTTATTTCGGAGAAAAAGGTTTTGTTTCATCGCACTTCATAAACAGAAATTTCTTGACTTATATCGCTGGTTCTAATTCCAAATTTAATTTCGAATTCAGTTCTGCTGCAGACATGCATTTTGAAATAGCAAATGTTAAAAGAACTATCCAGAAATGCAGGCTTAACGTAAATACTAATTGGATACACAAAATGGTAACTGCAGAACAAAAAGTAGTTCAAATTTTATTTTATTTACTGTCGGTGAACATTCGCATTTTTGTTGTGTATTTTACCTAATTTCGTACTAAACCCACAATCTGCAGCACCAATTGGCTTGTATCTAAAATCACAATGGCTTCCACAAATGGGTACCTACGTTTAAAAGCAACAATTTACTTTACCGAGCGCAGTGGTGATGGTATAAAAGACCCGATAATCGTCGCGGTGACGGGCGGGTGTCCGATACGCCGCTGTCGGATTAACTCATTATGGCATTCACGCGGTGTCACGGCATGTCACGCGGTGTCACGCAGTGTCGCGCGATGTCACGGCGCCATCGGCGCGCTGTCAAAATAGCGAATCGCATTGACGGGTTATCGGATACGAAAATGCTGTGCATTAAACAACGGGATATTGACAACTTTGGTTTCCGTTTGAGTATAGATATGCGAAGTGTCTAATGTATTTGTAGGCCTTAAAAATTAGATCAATAAAATAATTGAGATAGTAATATCTATCTAAACCTATTTTTAAGTATGAATAAATATATAGTAGGTTCTTAATCTGGAAGGTATTTATTGTAAGGACTTATGGAGATAAGTAAACGAAAACTATATACAGTAGATAGTTGCCATAAAATTCGCCAAATTATCTATTGTAATAGTTGTTGGTACGTGAACTGACTCAATAATGAGGGCAACCGTTTTTGTGCACGGGCCTCTTGGCTGAAATCCAACTGTTAACTTAGAACGTTTAATTCTGGCGCGCGAGGTATTTTGACAACGGACCTTACTCGCCAGTGGAGCCATCTAGTGGAATTTCAACTTCGCGATAGCCCGAACTATGCTGGAAAAAAATGTCATTCTAATATCGTGTTGTTTCGAGCCGCTCAAAGAGTCTCCGACGTAGCTTAAGTATATATATTATGTATGATTTTGACATGCGTAGTAAAATTCTCATAAAATGACACATCCATGAGTCAAACTGTAGGCAACTCTATGTACCTACTTCCTGACACTGAATGCCAAAACACTAATTGTTGAAAAACAAAGAAAATTGCCCTAAACAAAACCGAGTCCACCCGTTTCAATCATCTTTCCCATCGCGAATGACAGCCAATATTGCTGTCGTATTTAATAATATAATGAGCCGACAATTATGACGCCAACACTACCCGATTGAAGCCAAACAATAATAGCTCTTATGTATTCGTAACAAGGTACGTGCGGGTAGCAAATATCGTTGGTGCCAGTTCGTGCAATTAGCTAATGACTGGCGCGAGTTGCGGACGCCGCCGCGAGACAGCTGTCCCGCCGTGACACGACACGCCGCGACACGTTGTCAGCGTGACACCGCGCTACGGACAGAGTGACATAACTTTTCGACGCTGTCTATTATCGGGGAAGGATTGGCGCGAAATACGCTATTTCCAGATTCGCCGAAACGCAAACGAATTTTTGGGATTTCGTGACAGGTAGAAAAATTACTTGTCGTTGGCAAGGGTTGCGATGCTTCATTAGATAGGTATGACAAAAATAAGAATAGATTAGAGTAATTGGAAAGAAATGCTAAAATACCTCCTACGTATATATACGTTCTGGGCCCATCCCCTGAAAACCACATTGAATTTCGGGAAAAACTACTTAAACAAGTGGGCCCGGCGTGTCTTCGTTCGCGTGGCTTCCTACTCCTACTATTTATTTACTATTATTTATTTACTAATAAATAATAAACGTCTCTATATTTTCAAAAGTTTACTTTTCGTGGTAACGACCCATCGATGAAAAGTACCATTGAGGTAATGATCATCGCGGTAACGTCATTCGAGGTAGAGTAATTAACTTCTCTACTCTACATATGTATCGCATTTTGTCCTGAACTAGGCTGACGCCTTACATGGTCATAAATACCGACCAAATCAGTCTACCTATATAGGTAACCAATAAAAACGCCCCATTCGCTGGTTCTCAAGAAATTCAATTTCAATGCAAAAAAGCTATTCCTAGTATTCTTGGCATGTAATTACATTAGCTTATTACCGTCACTGCTGACTTCCCAACATTCAGTACTCACGCGATGTTGTTGATTTATGAGGTAGCTCGTTATTTCTGCTTTAGTTGATGCAATTATGATTGGTGGTTAAGGTGTCTATTCGTGGACTCTCCGAAGTAATATAGACGGTACCTTGAGTAGGATTCTGTGTTGATTATGCTTAATGTCTATGCTGCTTCCTTTAATGACTAGGCATTTTATTAACGTGTGAAAATTGTCGGTCCGATATTATTAGATTTGGCGGTGGCCTATAGCAACCGAATAGCTCTTTGCTTCGATCCTATGTATCTTATGTAGCTAACGACATTTGTATACGGAGTCAGACATAATATTACAGGAAGAAATAGGCGTAGCCGAAGCATTTCTTGACTGCAACAGCGCTGCATTAAACCAAATCAAAATGTCAAATAAGACAACTGAGCAAGACATGCCAAAGATGCCGATCTATTTGCATATCTACATTAGTGTTACATCGAGGTGACATCCAAAGAGCAATCGAAACCGAGACCGCGAGGTATGGCAGACAGGCATCTTCAGCTAATTTCCCTAAGAACCTCGAACCCCGAACCTAAGTCTGCCCTTCCAGTCCAGCACCAGTCAAACCAGCTAGTTGGCGACACTCGGCAAACATTGGCGGGAACGCCAACAGTGGCAAAGGCGGCGCGCACGCAGCGCAAATCGTCAATCATCCGCGCGCATTAATCTTGTGCAGACAACTTGATAGATCATCGCACCGACGCGACGAGGAGTGCGAATCACTAAGCTGGTGGAGGAGAAATCTAAGGTGATTTCCATTGACAGGAAGATATGTCTTGGTCACTTTAGCGCGGTTGTGTAGAATTGATGCAACGTCAAAGACGAAGGTAGTTGTTCTAGGGCTTTTAGTGTAGATCATAGGTATCTATAAAGCTACTTAAAAACAAGAAGGCCAATCAACCGACCAGATATAATGTCCATAATTTTTAAGCTGTTCACATATTGCTGGTGCAATGCTTGATTAGCCCGGTGGTCAACATGCTATAGGAATAGAGGGTTTCGGGTTCAGTTCCGACTGTACACTAATTGAATTGATGAATGATAGGTCCACTGCTTTCGAAAATTTTTTTGTCACGGTTGACTGGTAGATAAGGCTACTTTAGCTTTAAGTCCGCCAATGTACCTTTAGTGCATAAAGATTTAATAAATAAATAAATAAATGTACCAGGTCTGGTCATGACACCAACGTTGGCCGTGAATAAGAAGAGTTATTAAAAAAAATACGAAAGTGCATCACGGACTGGGTTTTGCTTTTCAGCCACAACAAAGTCCCTTTTCGTTTTGGTGACTATAATGTATCTGAGAAGCAAAACTGCCAAGAGGATGTGAGAAAATAATATGTAATTACTATCGCTACAATAAGTCGAAGTTGGGGTATCTAAAAAATATAAATGTTTGTGCAGTTTGTGTACGGACAGACCAACCTTTTGTGGGTTACCTAAACCTCTACTATCAATTCAAAGTGGGATTATTCTTGATTTAGGATTTGTCAGTGGATTCTAATGACGTTTCACGTCAAAAAGCCCCCCCGATGCCACCTCCAAGTGTTCTTCGCTCGGCGTCCGGCGCACAGGCCCCCGCGCGGCGACGCGCAGGTAATAAATCGTGTTAAACAAGTAGGTTGAGCCGTTTCATCAAAGTCAATCGGCATCACGCCGCCGCCCTGAGTAATTACCGGTATAGCCGGGAGTGCGGTGTGATAGCGTGAGAGGGCTGTATGGCCGGGCCGTGGCCGTGGATAGTGGCGCAGGTGACACTTGCGTTGATTACTGTACTACGGGATGTGAAAGAAGTTGGGTATTTAGCAAGCAATGGCGTCAGAGTAGGTGTGAGATGTGGATGAACCTATCGGTAAGCTGTATGGTCGTCTCTACTTGTTACTTGCTTACTGTTGTAGGATGTACCCTTTTGGGATTTTATCTTTGTTTCTGTAGGTAATTTATTTACTTAAATAGCGCTCTAATTCTGTTTAAATAATTATATTTGTAATGGAGTGTACAATATTTAATAAATCATAATAATACAAAATGAAAACACAACATACTCGAGAAACATATCGAATAGCGAAACCGATCACGTCAATAAATCAAGCGCGAACCCTTTCAGATTGGCCTACGATTCAATCAAAATAAAAAGAATGAACAAGGCCATTCCTCTTTCATACACGACCCATCAATCAAAACGTAATCATAGATCCACTCGAAAACTCGCCATTAAACTACAGAAAAAAGAACGACATACAAATAAATGGTCTTCAAAGTACATTATGCAATATACTAACCATCATTCTGACTGACTGGCTTGATCGATGACTGCCACAATCATGCACACCGCACGACCACTTCCAGAGACCCGTAAAAATGCTGCAAGCTCCCCTCATGTGCTCCACATTTCTTGAACACATAAGGGGGAAAGAGGTCAAGCTAGGTTGGCCTCGCGAAACGGTGATAAATGAAGCTTTGGATAAACATGGCTACTTTATTACAGGGAACGGTTATGATTTATTCATGTTCTTGTCAGATTTGAAAGGCAGTTGCACTTGGCAAGTTGAGGCATGGCCCTTTGTGTGATAAATAGTTCATACATTTTTAATTGGCCAAGTTTCGTGTTGATTGTTGTCGTGGTTGAGAAACGGGTTGAGAAATTGGCGAGACTATTAAGAGGTACCCTTTTTGTAGCAGGAGTACCTAATTATGCGTAAGTAGAGCTTTGCGTTTAGGGTATGTATTTTTATTTACTATTTTATTTAGAAAATAAATAACATGTACAAAATTAAGTCAATTACTAAGTTAACACAGGAATAAGACATTTAAGTAGTCCTCGCACCTTCGGTTGTGCCTACAACCTAAAAGCATGAATCATAGATGTTATGGGCGACAGTTACCGCTTACCAAGTAGCCAGAAAAAAAAACAAGCACTCATTAGGTAAATATGGATAAGGAATAAATCGAATTATTTAATTATTTCAACATTATGCAGTGGCAAACGAGCAGACAGCCTACCTGATGGTAAGCGGTAACTGTCGCCCATAACATCTACGATACATGCATTTAGTTCCCAACCACAGGGTTGCCTTTGGACTATGACATAAGATCGTTCAAGAGGTATGTTAGAGGTCTCTTCAGAGGCGGGCAACACTTACTAACGTGGTGTTGCTGATATCCATAGGCGGCGGTGACCACTTTCCATCGTATGGCCCGCTTGCCTGTTTGTCTGCCGTATAACATAAAAAAATATGGTGGCAAGCAACAAAAATACAGAATCGTAGGTGCTTTGTCACTGTGAGGGCTAAGCTAAAATGCCTCATGCCTGTAATCGCATTGACACATATTATACTTACAAACTTTTACCAGACAGATATTCAATAAAAACAAAGGCAGTGGCACCACGTGGTTATCATAGCTTCCATGCTTATAATACGAGTATACATGCACACATATATTTTAGTCTAAAGCAAGAGGGTATCAATTTGTGTAACTAATCGAAGTAGATATGAACATAATATTGGGTGTTAAAAAAATTTCATCACATATATTAACTTGAACGTTCCACCCAATATATCTTGCTCCAACACCACTATGTTCTTACTACAGTCAATTCCAATTTGGATCACAATTTGGTTAACGACACTCATGGTGCGTTGACAAAATCACAATAATTTGGTCGAAAGTCCTCCCGCAGGCAGTGGAAAGCCATTACGTCCTCATCACCGTCTTGACAAGCGAAATTAAAGTGACATTAACCATATGGCGTTCAACAAGCTGTTATGACCAATTCTGTGGGTGAAATTGTGTTTTTATTTATGAGAAGGAAACCTGCCAACCACTAGGTTAATGTGGTTAAGGCTTAAAACATTACTGCTCTACTTCCGATCCGAGTAGTCAGTTCAGTAACAATACAGATTTTAGTCCCGTATTTAAAAATATTACTTGAGGAATCAAAGTATGAGCGAACGCACATGGTTTCAATTGACAATACTTTAGTGGCAATCGGCACGATGTATCCGTCAAAATGAACGCATAGTTAAGGCAGTGAAAAAAATTGATCAATCATAAAGCTTTTGTTAATTGTGTGCAAATCCTGGCCTGCTTACCTACTCACATTCAGCTTTCTAGCACTGAGGGAAATACAATACAATACAATACAAAATACGTTTATTTCTCTCAAAAAAGGTCACAATATATAATATTATAAGTGTAAATGTCCTTTACATTTAATTTTTATACAGACTTTCTTTCTCCATTTATGGAGGTTAGAGGCTAACCAAATTTATTCATATTTCCAACTTCCTAAGACTTTAGGACTACCCAATAGGTACAAATTCTTATACTAACTTGGATTGAACCCCTTTTTAGGGGATTGGAGGTTAAAACATAAAATATCTTAGTTCTACTGTTATTTGTGTGCAATTTATAGCCCACTTACTTTTCAGCTTCCTAGGACTTCGAGAACATATCTAGAGGTATTGATGAGAAGTCAGTGAATTTGCAGTCAATGTCAAAATCGACCTACTTTAAATCTAGCAAAATTCAAAATATAAAAGCTAGACAAATGAAATGTATATTATTTAACATCTTTTGAATTAAATCACCTTTTGTACACTAGTTCCACTTTATTATACAAATTTTATTAAATTGCGACCGGTAAAGTGGAACTAGTGTACAAAAGGTGATTTAATTCATAATATAATGGAATTCCATCACGAAGTCACAAGTTCACAATCATCATCACAATACTAAGCCTTAAATGTTTACGTACATCGTATTCTGAGAATTTTAGCCTTTGGCATTATCTAGACACAAGACAAGAGGGCCTGAAAATTCGACGAAACGTTTCAAAAATAAAAAGGAGTGCTCTCTTCTTTATCTACCTTCTTTGGCTACCACTGACAGTAATCGCAAAATATGGAAGAATCCCGAAGTATTTCCTCTGCATTACAACTTGGGATTTTTCAAATACCATATCTACAGGTATCTCAAAGGCCGCCTTTGTTTCGTTTAGGTTGCTGTTGTCCTGGACGACGGTGACCATTGGGTGGACCGTCTGAACAGTGCCTTTCTAGACAAAAAAAAATTTCGTATTCTCATGCGGTTATTCATAATCTGCAACTAGTGAGTGTGAAACTCAAAACACATTTATTGTGGCCTAGTTCCTCACATTTATTATTGCAAATTATAGTATAAGTACCACAGTATAATTGGTAAAGTTTAGAGATGGAAATATTGCACGATGTATACAGAAATGCCAAACGTGCCAGCAAACGAGCGGTAGCCAGAGCCAGACGATACCACTTACCTCCTTTGTACGATAAGTTGGAATCGTCTGAGGGGCAGAAACTCATTTACAAGTTGGCACGATCGAGGGTTAATGCGGCTAAGCGGCGGTAACCTGTTATGCGATGACCGCGCGGTAAAGGAGAGATGGCGTTCGTACTTCCACGAGCTGCTTAACAAGCAGCACAAAGAGGTGCAGCCCCCGGACCTCCCTCGGAACCAAGGACTTGTGCCACCGATAACACCTGAAGAAGTCGAGACAGCTCTTCGCCGCATGAAGAATCGGAAAGCTGTCAGGCCCGATGAAGTCCCTATCGAGGCATGGAAATCGATGGACTCTCGTGGTGTGAGCATCCTTACCGACCTTTATAACCGCATTCTCCTCACCGGGAAGATACCCGACCAATGGAGGCTGAGCATTATTACTCCAGACTATAAAGGCAAGGGCTCGGTGCGGGAGTGCACCAACTACCGCTGTATAAAGGTTATGCCTCACACCATGAAGCTCTTCGAACGCATTGTGGACTCTCGGATCCGATGGGAGTGTACAATCTCGGAGTGTCAATATAGGTTTCAGCCGGGTTGTGGGACCATGGACCCCGTATTTGCCCTGAGAACTCTCATGGAGGGATACAATTAAAAAAACACGCCCTTGCATTTCCTGTTTCTGGACATTCAGAGGGCCTTTGACTATGTCCCTCGGGAGATGATCTGGTGGGCACTGCGGTCCAAGTCAGTGCCCTAGGCTTATATTGACATTATCCGAAATTCCGATTCAATAGTGAGGACTGCTGTTGGTGACAACAACCCGTTCCCGTTTGGGTACATCAGGGCTCTGTGCTTAGTCCACTTCTATTCAGCGTGATATTAGACATACTGTCAGACAGCATCCAAGACTACCACGAGGTACCTCCGTGGCTTCTCATGAATGCTGATGATATCGCGTTGATAGACTCGGACAAGGGGCGACTAGTCCAACGAGTAAAAAAGTGGATAGAGTCACTTGAGAACGGCGGTCTGAAGATTAATGTGGTGAAGGCAGAGTACATGGCCTGCAACAGTGCAGATCCCCTACCCGTGCGCATAGGCGAAGATGAAGTCAAGCGCACGGATCAAGCCAGATACCTGGGATCTGTACTAAGCGCAACCGGGGACATCGACAGCAACGTCAAAGCCCGAATATCCGCAGCTTGGGCCAAATGGCGAGAGGTGACAGGTTACATTGTGACTTTAAAAAATTAAGCTGAAGGGACAGATCTATAAGACCATCATTAGACCTGCTCTCCTATACGGCAGCGAGACTTTGTCAACGTCTGAGTTTATTTTTGGGGCCCCATAGGTATGGATATAATCAACTTGTCAACCGCTCTCTCCTGTCTTCTTTTTAATTACCAAATCAAAACATTTTCTTAGAGATCATGTTATTGTATTTTGATTTTTTATCTATCGGTATTTTTAAATGTTGCTCGTAAGTGTTTAGGTACAAAAAATGATCGGTTAAAGTTGCATGGCCTTGCATTGCATAACTATTATTAATTATTTGGTTTCTTGATTTTAATTACACTTAAATATCCTAAATAAGCAATACAAGGTTAGCGAGATCACCTATCGGAAACCCTTCCGGAAAGACCGCGCGGCTGCTGCCGAAGGTAGGCTAATATATATTTCTCGATAAGTATTAAATTTTTCCTAGAGGGAATGGCCTGTTTACTTAAAGTATTTAAAATCCTTAACAAAATGCTTTCGAAAATCTTTCTATTGCTTACTATAATATTCGCGAGCGCCTTTCGATTTAGCAGTAGTGCAAATTTGTCCCACTTATCTGGATCCGTCAACTCCGGCACGGCTATCAATATCTGTCACGTAATCAACCAAAGCTGATTATTAGGCATTAAATGTGATTTATGGTCTACATCACTGTCTAATATATAATTTATAGATCAGTTCACGCTATCGAATCGAATTAAGGAAACGACTCAATTTTTAATGGTCAAAATTTTGATCGATGCACTAGATTGCTATGCTTTGGTCCAAATATCTGATGATTGATTAGGGTAATCGATAATTTGGACATACTAATAGCAGGATATGTAATTAGGTGGTAGATGCAACCCTATACAAACATAGTGATAGTAAGAAAATCGCTAATCGTGATTGAATGATCGACGAGGCAATTAACTCGGTTACGAGATTATCGGCCATTAATCATTCTTATATTTTGTCAATTTTCTGTACTGAATAAACAAAGATTAGAGTGATATTAGTTTTTGTAATAACAAAAACTAATATCACTTTAATATTTTTTCCTAATCTAAAAAGATTAGGCGAAAGTGTGACCTTCTTTTCGATCTCCGGATCTCCACATTTTTTCGTTGTGAAGTCCAGCAATTTATACTTAATCTGATATTAGTTAGGAGATAAGTTAGAATTTGTCAAGTAGCATAAGATTCTGAATGTAGAAATAGGCCAATTATTCATCTATAATTTATCCACAGCGCGAAATCCAAGATATATCTAGTTTTATTTATTTAGTTAAGAAGAGGGCTTTTCAATTCAAATTCCTTGTGCCACTACGACAATTACTGTACTATTAATTGTGATTGCTTCTTACTTACAGTTCAGTGCTAATATCTAAAGCTTCTATGAAGGAATAGGTTCTTAGCACTGATATCATGCACCTCATCAGGTAGTAGTTGGTGTTTACACAGATGGATGCAGGGCCTTGCATTTGCAGATCAAGTGGTAGTATCAGTTCTTTGGCATGCTACTTTTTATATTTATTTATTATAGTTCCTGACTAATGCCCTAGATTTTGTCAGGTCCGGCTGATTATTTCAGTATTCTGGTGCTTTGCAGTTTGTCTAAAGGGCCAGTTTGACAAGGCTTTTTAGTACGATATTGATATGTCTCTGATAGAATGGTTCTGGACCATATATTTTGGTTGTGCTACTTAGTCCTTGCGAGCTCGACCGCAATTTCATTGGCTTCGATCCCTTCATGCCCTGAGACCCAACGTAAGATAATTTGTTTTTTCTCATCTAATAAATTGAGGACATTTTAATAGCTTAGCACCAATGTTGAACTCACAGAGCTGCTTTACTGTCTGAGTGTTTATAAATATACTGATAGATTAATTAGATGTTAATTTAATGTATTACAATACTTTTAACATTATTATAAATTTGTTACATAATTAATTAAGGATGTTTCTCATATGTTCTCAATTATTCATGTATTTCCTTTAGAGGTTCACACTGTCTAAAATTGCGTACGAGGTGTACTGGAAAATGGAGGTGTATTTGCCCAGGTTTAAGGATTTCTTAACCATGGGCCACTCCTTATAAATTGCACACTCTACGTGATGAACTGATTTGGACCCATCGGGGTATCATATCAGGCTTTATCTAGTTTTAACACTCAAAGCAAATTGAATGTCAAAATATTTGGCAACAAGACAGATCGAAACCTGATTAATGACGTGCAACGAGACAAATCGAAACCTGAGGAATGACGTAGGCTAGGTAAGATAGGTTCTTATTAAAAGAAGTAGTACTTAGTACTCTAAAATTAAAATCATTTTTCTCGAAAGAAGACGCTGACAAAAGCATAAGCAAAAACTAGTTAGAAGTAAAAGCCGGATGCCACACCGGATCCAAAATGTAAACACACCCATCGCGGTAGAATTCGGCTTAACAAGCGAGGCACAACAAAAGAACTCATTAAAACAATGCGTACAAGAGTCGAGGCAAAAACCAATAATCATCCGAGGAATAAAGACGCGATCAATCTTGCTCAAGTGTACCGGTATGAAGTGAGTAATGTACACAATTAAAGTTACCACAAAAATCTTCAAGGCGCTAATGGTGCGCCGCGAGTCGCAGTGGGCCCGATAGTGATGGGACATTGTGGTATTTGGAGGCCTAGCTAGTGTTTATTTCTATTATTCATTAACATAAGCAAGTAAGAAAGTAAGTAAAACACCTTTATTCCACTAAAACACACGGCATAAAATTCAAAAATGGTATAGTGAAAAAATAAGTAAAACAGAGACTAAACGAAAAAGAAGATACTCTTATCTCGTTACCAGTGCCATGTAGAGAGTACAATGGGACTTGAGTGCACTCAGCATATGCCACGACAGTCACCGTGACGCTGATTTCCAGTGGGCCCCCTAAATACTACATACTATACTTTAGTATTTAAATACATTACCTACACCTCTTTTCTAAAGGGATAGGCAGAGACCACAATAAAATAGTTATAATATTTGAAATTAAATACCCAGTACTTGGTCATAACAAAACAAAACAAAGAAGTACATACCTACATCTACACTCATTGTGAGGATTAATTTTTATCTACATTTATACTAGAACTAGGTCATTTATAAATAATTGCATTATTATTAATCCACTGTTTATTGCTGTGCCAATTTTGTACTTGTTGCTGATATAGCATGAATAATCTCTTGTCACACTTCTAAGCGCAGACCTTCAGTGACTCATCATCAAAATCATCTGCTTTCCTACTTTGTTTTCTCTACTTTGCCAGATCTTCTGCATTTTTACGTCTCTCACGTCCGACTCGGCGATTGGCGACATCGTTTCATGTGGCTCCCGCGGGACCTCTTTTTTGATATAGAGAGGTTTAGGCACCTATTTTCCTCATAACCCTGAGGTTTACATAATACGTGACCAAACCAGCGCAGCCTTCAATATCTGTCACGCCAGGGCAGCCATGGATATACTCGTTATGTACGCAACCGGAAAACATCACAGTCTATTATGCTCTTGTATATTAGCCCATTGAGCTTGATCGGGATTTTGGGGTCACAGATGACCGCCCTACGCCTCAGACCTTCAGTGACAACTAATTCGAAAATCGGTCTTGGTTTTACACACGTAGAATCTTACATCCCTATAAGTTCAGAGGCCGACAGAATGATGGATGCAGCACTCGTCTTAATGACGCCTCGTGTTAACGTGGCTCCGGGAAACCGGGACCCGACCCCGGGAAAAAATTATGGCTGATTCGACCAAAGCTGTGGGTTAATTGATTATGAAGTTATCGATGCTTATGACCGGAGACTAAAGTGATAGCAGGTGCCTGTTTGTAAGAAATAAATTTCCGTGATGCAAATTCCTGTCGTTGAACGTATTCTGGGCCGCGTGGTAAGATTGTGAGTGATTTCAAATATTTATTATTATTACATTAGCCTGTTTTATCCCATTGATGGGCAAAGGAGATCTAATTATTAAACAAAATATTTGTTTTGTTATATAAACCGTTTTACTGTAATTTGTAAATTAAGTAAATAGAAAGAAATACAAAAACAAATTACACTTAGGTGTTATCTACACTAAATATTGCATGACAATAATGGGTACCAATCCGCAATACATTCACAACAATTTTGTCCACCTACACTTTCACAATGTGTAGGTACCTATGTAAACTGCAAGTCTATTCTTAGCCGTGGTTCCTTAGAACATCCCGGTGATGGAAACATGAGCCCGCGGCGGCCATAAAACTTGTCTATGCTCATAATTTACGGTGAACATTAAAGTTACCTACATGTTAGGCGCAAGCGCGCTGCGGGGAACCTCATTATGAACCACTACTGAAACGCTAATGCCACATATTGATAAACGAGCGCCTTACATGATGTATCGACACACCACCGTATATATTTCCACATTTTATTGTCTGCCTACGTGGCGAATTCCCATCGACGATTCATAAATAATTCGCGGTGAGTCCTGGACATAGTTGTATGAATGGTGTAAACAAAGGGCAATCTGAAACTCTTGAATATATTTAACTACTTCCACTTGAAAAGGTACCTAATACGAATACAAGACAAATTTTATTAGAAGCGTGAATCGTAAATACGCATTTTATAAACTGACTGACAAATATATGACCGACAAATCGTGTAGACGGAGTTCCGTCGAGAATTTATGTTACACTATCTACTTTGTATCGGCGAGTTGGACGGTAAATCTGACGGAGTCAATCCAATAAACAGCGTATCGACTGCCCACCGCGACGTTTTAACAATTTAATTTAGAGCCCATTTCAACAGCTGCGTCGTCATTCTATGCCGTCTAAGCTGTGCACTGTCATTAGTATCATTAAAACTGACAACAAAACTGTAATTTTGTGTCATTACACCTTAGCCCAGTGACACGGTTCCTCGTAATCAACGTCCATTATCGTCACAAAGCGTCGTAGCGTAATGTGGGGTAACATTGTCATTTGGCACTTTACATTATAATCTTTCGACTGCGACAGCACTGTCCACTGCTTTTATTGCTTTGTTTTCATTCTCTTGTGCTTTATTATCAGTGCAATTACGCAGCCAGTCATTTACATTTTAGTTTATTATACTTTTATTGGCTTCATGTTTGTGGCTTTGTTTAACGTGTACGGCTAGCATGTAGTTGGCCATTACGCGTAATAAAGCATTAACTATACGCTTTTATATTACAGGCTAATTATTATCCAAGACAAAGTTGTACGATAATGTAATTTCCTAACATTAAACTACATGCAGTGTAATCAAAGGAAACAACGCATAATAAAACTTGTAATAAAGTCAATAAATGGTTTATTGTGATCGTAAAATGCACGGCGGAGCAAAATATGGTCTAATAGGAGTAATTTTCATAGTTGTGTAACACTTTGGCCTTGATATGTCACTTTTAACTCTAGTGCTAAACATTACCTTACGTTATCCTTATAAGTAAGGTTACCTGTAGGTTACGATTTTTTTTGTTTTCCTTGGGTCGTTGAGAGCTGTAATGGATACCTACATGGTTTGCTTATGAGTTGAATAAAAATGTATTTAAAACCATCCAGTCACCTTCTTATATTCTCGTAGAAAAACCTAAATCGATCTACGTCTTCATAGAAGCCTGTAGTGAACAATTTTATGTTTCCCAAATATCTTCTGTCTGTTGGAGTTTCTGTCTTCATTTTGAGTTTTGAAAGCCCAGGCGAATTGATGAGCCGCTGCACAAAGCGGAAGATTAATGCTCCCAGTTTAAAAAGACACGCGTCCTGTGTGGTCCGGAACAATGGTAGACCCACGCAACGTTGCAGGGTTATCTTCTATGATTGATACGTTGTCGAATTATTGGGACCGTTCATTATTGTTAATAGCGTCGGTGGTCCATTCATCACTTGTGAGTTATTGTCGGATCCTTGTATGGCTACGACTACAGTAAAGGTATCAGATGTAGTCGTGGCGTGGATAGATATCAGATTTCGATGTCAAGATATCCTTGGTAGTTCATAATTGAATTGTTCCTGTCTATTATATGGTCCAGTGATATTTACTAATTCTCATCTTATATCCAAGGACTAATGGCAATTGCATTTTACTAATAGTAGGTGTAAATGTTTCTGTAAAGCTGTCACTTTTCGGTTAAGGTTTCATCATGTGTCCCAAATAAACATAATCGGTACTTATAAGTACCAACACATTGTCACATTTAGGACCAAACTGAAACAGCTCACACCTCTTACTACGTTGGCAGCCGGATCCTATCCACCGGAACACAACTTTTACAGACAAGGTGTTCCGATTCTCTCTATTACAACTTATCTGCCTTATTTCCCAGAGATACACAAGAAGAATCAATATGACCCTCAGTGAAAACAATCTTCCTCCACTAGCGCCGCGGGCGCGCAAACTAATTCCCCTACTCAATATTTCAGCCCGCACTGGCAACTCGCTGGCACAAATATGAATAATCGACAACGCACGCCGTTCGACAACACACATAAATTATAGCGAGGCGAAAGCGATCGCCGGCGCGTTTAGATAAATCGCCGAGGTGGCAAATGGAATGGGCAGGAGCAGGCAGAAGCTTTCTTACCTTATTTGTCATGTTATGTTTCCCTTGTATTACAGAGCCGAGCGATTCTCGGCCTGTGCTTGCCGCGGCTAAATGCATTTTGTCTATGATTTCTAGTGCAGTTTACGAGTATTTAGTGGGTTAATTTGTTCATTTCTATTAACTGCAAATGTATGTGTTTCAGATTGGTTTAGAGTTTCTATTGCTTTCTAATACAAACCGGATGTTATCATCATATATGATGAATATTGTTAGCGATTAAATAAAACAGTTTTCGTTACTTACCAGAGCCACGTCTCGTATCTCTCCTATGATAACTATCAGGTGTAACTCCGGCCGTATCTCTCGACTTTCCACGTCTCGGGGTATGAACCCTGGCATTACGAGGCAGTTACCCACCATTAGCGTGCGACGAGCTGTAATTTCCAGCGACTCCACCTCTGACAAATAACCGTTTTAAATCGTCAGTAATAACGAGTCGAAGTAAAGGAGTTATAGCCCTTTTGGGCTCCGTAGACGGTGCTGTGCGGTGGTTCAGATTGATCTATTAGATCTACATGGCCTCGAAGTTGCTTACTCACTGTCTTTACCGGTACAGGATATAGATTTTAAGATAAAGGACGGGCTTAGGTGTTGTAAAATGACTAGACATGTTGTGAGACTTCGTTATTGTAAGCACAATACAGCTGCATACATAGGAAGGTCCTGAAGTGAAAGTCGTCATTGTAAATAACCATAAAATGAATATATTTATCAGTTACTGAGCGTCCATATCATAAGTACCTACACTTGAAAAGTTATCGAATCATATCTAATAAATTCATGCAATAAAATAACAACGGACGGTACAATATAAACATTACTTAAATAGTAATGTTGAACACTTTAGGTTAACCCATTTGTACGAAGCTCGATTTTAAACATGACTGCAAACAAATTGTAACTAGAACCGATCTAAAAATACACTCCCCTATTATTCACGATCCATCATCGCTGCCACTACCGTTCGCAATTTGCATCCGCTGCCAATTCTCGCATCTACGTTACATCATTGCGATGCAATCATTTGTAATCCATTTCGTGACCTATTCCTCTTTTATTACATCTGCAATTCATTTGCTGCCAATTCAAGCTGTTAAACCAGTCAAACTTCGACCAAATCTGTACCTTGTTAAGGTCGAATTTGCAATTGATGGCGAGGATACATCTGTGCCAGATGACGAGGTGTTGGTTTAAGCAAATTTCGAATCTGTTGAAGCTGTCGATACAGTTGAAGATGGAATGGTAATGGAGGATGAAAAGGAGCGTCTGTCAACAGGACCTGCGATCGGTACCGACGGCGATGACAGCCGAGTGAGTGACGAACGACAACCGATGTTGCGGGAACACGTCGACGGTTGATTTATGTCTTATAGATGGGAGTAATGCGGCAGAGGCGGATGTGGACGGTGGAAGTAATGCTGTTTATTACCCATAAACAATTTAAGATGTACGCTCTCTTTGAGAGATAAGAGTAGAATTCTGTTTTTTGGAATAACGTTTGATTGTCCACTTAAGACAAATAACAATACCTATACAAAGCATAACATAGAACAAGAAAATTAAGAATTATACATGAATCAATGTGTGGCGGAGTCTCGGAATTTCTGAGTAATGGGCTGCCCATGACTTCGAAACAGCTGGACCAATTGTGATGAAAATTTCAAGCAATCTTTATATTAGCCCAGCAGGAAATCTTATAACGTTTGGTATTAGGGTAAAGCCGGTGCAGATCTGTAGCATGTAATTAAATATAACTCAGAAGCAGAATGAATCCACAACCCTGGTATTGTAAACAATATGGGAAACACTTGCGTACCAACTATATCTATAGAAGTAACTGAACTCCTTCCAAGAAGCAAATCCTTCAGCCACAAATACATACATCCGCTAAATTACAATTAATAAACATTGCAGTAAACGCCACGAAGAAGTAATAAACATTTCAGGGAAACTCGTTCGCATGCATCATTCTAATTGAACTGCAACGACAATTTCTCACTCACAAACATGTAGGGAGTTCTAGTAAGCTTCTGGAAATTGCAACAAAAATTTAAAAAAATGGCGACGAATTACGCGATTTTTGGGTATAAGCTTTATGGCTTTACAATTTCTCATTGGTGTCATGATTTGAAATATTATAAAGAAGATAATCTATCATTATCACCACATTTACGAAAACTTAAATCCTGTTTATATTCAACGATTTTAGTCGTCGAGGACAAATTGGTAATTTTTAATTTTGTTGTATATTTTATAGTTATTTTTCTGGTGACGTCACTTAAAGCTTGCTCCACCCGCCACCCTGCATTAACCGATTCAGAATGCCCGAAGCACTGAATCCGAAATGAGAACGCATCCAGTCGACGAATGAATGAACATTTTCAATTACACTGGGCGCGGAATGAGTGATCGCTTTCATATGGCACTTTGGCTTTTAATAAGATCCAGTGGCAGAATTATAATTCCGTCAGGGATGCCGTTGGGGAATTCTGTGTTATATCCAACAGTTAGTGACGGTTTTAAAGTGACTCGAATACAATTTCCAAGCTAAATTGTCTGATAAATCTTTTTGACGTGATACCTCTTTAAAATTACCTCTAAACATTATGAATATCAAGTCAGAAAACCGGACCGTAATGAAAAGATATACATCGTCTTACCTTAATAACTGTAAAACTATATGAATCTAGCGTCAGTGTCGTGTCACGAATTTAGGCTGTTGAATGATCTTGAATTTGCGTCGGGGGCGGGGGAGAGGCACTGCATTGAATGAACTTTTATGCAGTGTAACTCACGACGACACACTACGTGATACGTGAGGTGATTCTTGCATGTATTTATTAAGTCAGAGACAGACTCAACAATCGATCTATATAAATATAGGTGTAAATTGGACAATATTTAGGCATAGTAAAAATATATAAATTTTATCTTTTAAATAAGATACCCTTTCAACCATCGCGTTAATATAAATACTACTGAGTAGTACCTGTCGACAAATTGCAGTACTATTTTCTAACTCGTAATCGTCAAAGAGTTCTGTGGCTTCATCATAAACATTTTACTCTATATGTATAAGGATTTAGTAATTTAATGAGATAATTAAGGGTTCCGCACGTCCGAATTTAGAAATTATTAATTATATAAATATTAATTAAGTATGTTTGATTGGGACACGTTCCACGTCCTCTTAATGCAACATACAATCCTTAAAACAACAACAGCTGTTTAAACTACGGACATAATTACATAAAATTATATGGAAACCATGATTGCGTGGTCGCCTACTTACATATCTAGCAATTTCATATTAATTCAGCTTATAATACTGACTGGCAGATAAACTGGCTGCTTTATTGCCGACTATTAGCATAAGTGGTATTTTTATATTGCTTTATTAGATATCATACGGGTATTCTACTTGGCCTGGAATATCTAACTCTGGCATAATGTTGCTGGTTAGTTTATTGCCTCTTGTTTGGATGGTACTTTGGCAATATAAATTAGCTTTATGGGCATTGTTTTACTCACGCAGGTAATTATGAAGATAACTTGTGTTGCACGAGTATACATATGAGAATGTTGCCCTTGTGTGTTGCGGAGTAAACAGGAGTTATGTTGAAAACAATCACAGGTAAATTCAATTTTTTTATTAAATTGGTTATTCGAAGACGAATATCTCTTATCTTATCTCTCGAATATGTCTTTTGCTATCGACCCGCTAGGAATAAGAAGAATTGTGTGGTGTGAAAAAGAAGAATTATCATCAGCTCGTCAATATGCCTATGAGAAACGAACACGTTCATATCGATTCCCCAACGAAACAGAAGCGACGACTCCATTCAAATCAATTCAAATGACCTCTCAACCAACTCCATGCAAACGCTTGTACCGTCTCCCACGAGATAAGGCCCGCACACACGGTGCGACTCGCCGCGACACGACGCGACATAACTCGTGGAGGTAATCGCGCGCGATCTGACAGCCAGCCCTGTTGAAATGAATATTCGTGATAAATCACTGTTTAGCGGCCACCGTGCGCCGGTGGCACTGCGCCGACCGTGGAGTGGACTCCTTTTTTATTAGCAAATAGTTGACCCGGTGTGATTTCGTTCGCGTACCTTTATAATTGTTATGAGGAAGGTTTTCAGTTTAAACCTTCATTTCATTCTTCATTCATTAAAATCCGTTACGTAGTTTAAAAGAGGGACAGACGGCGGGAAGCGACTTTGTTTTATACTATTTAGATTAGAGAGGCAGTTAATTTTTGTTTTATTTCTTTGGCTTTTGCATTCATTTTTGTATCAAAACGGAGGTCCCACGGCCGACCCAGAAATAGATTCACATCGCCGAGTCGTGTGTGAGAGACAACGGTTTACGACGTACCTGGCGACGCCTAAGACCAGGTGAAGTGAAGAAGCAAAAACAGAACCCAGCAGAAGCCGCTATTATTCCCTCGGATGATGATGTAGTACGACAAAAACAATCATCTCAAAATCCCTGTGCCAAACATTATTACCAGACTAATAAAACAGTTTAAATAAGTACCAAAGCCCACTCGACATCCATCGCTAGTCTCCAAGCGCAGGATTTAATAACGATCTCCTCAACGTTTCACGTCGGTTATTATGTCGCGTCCATTACGATTTTATTATGCTAATGCCGGCTGTCGGCCGCTGCGCGCCGCCGTGACTTATAGTCAATTAGCGTCACCCGCGCCGTGTGCATGCCCCTTTATTTTTTATAATACCCACTAATGTTGACTGGGTTTACAGCTTCTTCGGTTTCAAGTTATGATTTTGGTGTCTATGCGTCAATGCTTTTATAGAGGTCGGGTGATTCTTAGTATGGAGCGGTCAGATAGTACGTTCTGACTGTCTGTTTAGCGCTATTCGGAGTTGTCAGACTCCAAGTTCAGGTACCTAAAGGATTTTTAGTTGGGTACTTGTAACTTTATATTGTTTACCATAAAAAAGTTTTACGTAGTCTATATGTGTTTACTTGTAGGCTGGTACTAGGGTTGCCAGCCCTACTATATAATATAGTATCCTACTATATTAGGAGTCCACATACTATAAATTAAAAATTAAAATATATAGTAGGCGAAACTACTATATTTAACTAGCAAAACATTACCACTTACCGCAAAACGGAATGCGCCCTTAAGATTTTACTAATATTTCTGAACGAAGATTGCTTGATTGATTTTGCCGTAAAACGGAATAAGATCAAAACAAAAATGTTCCTGTTGCAAATCGAATATTTCAGAACGATCTTGAGTCTTGACATTTGTATGACGTGACGTCAAACTCAAGTCAAACAAAGCAAAACAGCTATGAATCATTAAAAAAAATATGTCAGAAAAGGTCAAAGCAGAAAATATACATTTAAGAATTAATATAGGTACGTATATTTTATTTTAAAAAACCTACTATATATTTTTTGATTAATTCCCTGCCTACTATATTTTTATGGCTTCAAAACCCGAAAATACTATATTTAGTCTAAAAGAAGTTGGCAACCCTACCTGGTACTGACAATTTTCAGCATGATTAATAATTTACACAAACTAAAAGTACAAGTTCAAGCTAGTGACAAAATAACTGAATATTTACAAGAAGGACTGACAAGAACTAACAATGACAGATTATCCCCAGATTAATGCCATATCCACACTTTACAATTTTTACTACTGTCAGACAATACGGACTTATCGTGGTCCTATTATAGTAAAAAACACATGTTTAAAATTATAAGTAAAGAGTAATCTGTAAAAAACTGAAACCTACTTAGATAACGCAGGAAATTATTTGTACCTATATTCAAATGCAGATCGAGCCATAATCAATTATGTACCTCAAGTAAATTCATATTCATGTCAAGGGATTCCCAAGGATTAGAGTTGGCACCTAATCTAATTTTATTGCTAGCATCAAGATATCAATATCACAAGCCATCAATAACATTTAAATGATACACTATCTTATCATTTTAAATTACAACCCCAATAGGTATTATAACAATATAAACATGGTTTCTAGAATCATCGCTAGCTATCTCGCCTTATAAAGCAATAAATAAATCATACAATTTAGCAATAAATGGTACAATCTTTGGAAAAACCAATGTTTTATTCGTTTATGATATATAATGTGTCATATTATTAAGGATTTTATAAGCTGCTTATACATTGGAAATATATGACCAGGATTGTTTATGACACAGAGGTGTCGATTGTATATTTTTATTATTTGATAAAATTATTTGTGTCATTTTATGATTGGAAAAAAACCAAAACATATAATTCAGTTATTTATTTTTATACCACTAAGGTGGCAAACAAGCTTACGGCCTGCCTGATGGTGAGCAGTCACCGCAGTCTGTAGACGTTTGCAATACGAGGGGCATCACCCACGCGGGGGTATAGTGAATTACGAATTAATTTATATATAAATAAAGTACATAAAAATCCAAAGATACAAACAGGTAACTGATAAAGTACACGTGTACGTACAGTCCAGGACAGTACCAAAATGTTTACATTATTCTCCTTTGGGTGGCGACCGTTTTGGCCGCATAATTCGAACATAGTATACACATTATGAAGCAAACCCAGACGTTTAACATTTTAATTTTACGCGTATTAAAACCCGAGACGCGTATGTCAAGCGCTAACGCCAAACAGTTCCGTTCCATTACCCGAATCAAAAAGACCACGACCAAATTGAAAGCCAAGCGTGGCCGAGCCGCACACAACTCCATCAATAAGTCAAATGAAGCGGTAATCTTAGCTTGCTTAACTGCTCATTGTGTTGCTTTTGATTTACTTTACGACCGCACTTTCACTGGGTTCGCAATCGTCGATTGTATTACTGACCATATGCGGTCGAGACGAAGACCTTCCAACCCCTCCCAAAGGGAAACGAATAAACTAAGACACGGTGGTGTTGAAACAGGAATGGGAGGTCTAGCGTTGCTGGTCGAACAAATACTAAGGTCGATTGTTTACGATTTGAAAATTGCCAGTTTAATGAAAGATTTGTGGTCGCTGGCATTTCGTGACCGCCAGCCGCCCTAAGGTGCCGTCGTGATGATAAACCGATATTGCTGGATACGGCTGCTCGTTATCGGCAAAGCGATGTTGAAAGAATCGTCGATGGAAATTGTGGGTGGAACCGGACCGGGTCGGCTACTGAATTATGATTGTTCCCCGGAGCTGACTTATGAGCTTTGCATAATCGGGCAATGATTTGAGTTAAATCGGTAACGGGTCTAAGTCAGGTTGTGGTTTGATAGAAAATATAAGTTGTCTTTTGGGAATATATCCTTTGTTAGAGCGCTTATTGCATACGATCTGAATCGGAGAATCAATAGCCCTCAGGCTTAACTTGATGGACTATTTTCTCGGAAATGGGTCGAATACATAGGGTCAAAGCTGTGCTTCAACTTTTTTATATTTCCAAGTACACGGCAGACCGTCCACCAGATGGAAAGTAGTAGGACCTCTGCAAATTAAGGGAAGCTGATTCGGTACAGGCCTGTAGAGACACGTTTAAAAAAACACCAACACTGAGTACTCAGTGCAAAGGATAGACTACCAAATCATAATTCAACATCTTGCAAGTGCCTGGTGTAAGGTCCCGATGCCCGTACGTAGGTTGTATTTTGTATTGTCCATCTTGCACGTGTTGCTTAAGCCCATCGCCCGTGCAACCGTCTCGCACCTCACCACGGCCATCGGCATCGCAATCACTATCATAAATCGCAATTCCATCATCATCTATCATTATCAAAGCCCATTCGCTACGAGGATGATGTCACGCAATTTACTGGCACCAGTAAATAAAAACAAACGATCACTTAGCTCGAATGTACTGGCGGCACCCGGTGATTACGGGCAATATATCGTCCGGTGTTACGGCCAGAGTTACGGCTCAAACAATAACCGGACTGGCCAATTAGCAGCTGTTTAACTATGCTAACGTGGCCCCGGGTAAATGGGCGCGCTGATTAGTGCTTTTAATGTGCGCCTTTTGTTGCTAGCCCGTGTGGTTGTGTGTGATAAAGAGAGGTATTGACCTGCGCAGGGCTGCGGTTGAGGAGCTTTTTAGGGTTTAGAAGGTAGCATTTATCACTAAATATTAATTTATCGAAACAATTTCAATAATAATGTATATTTAATTTACACAATTCAATACAACCATAACTTGTGAATTGCCTTAGCTATTGTATGAAGCAGGGACTCTTAATGGCCAATAAAATTAAATTAGCTGTATTAAAAAGCAATCAGCTATGAGTAAATCGATATTGCAAGTTATAAACTTTAGTTATATCATTGTTCACAGAAGTGTGTCGTAACCACTGATACCTCCTTGAATTAAAACAACGTAAATAAATAACTACACGTACAATTTTAACTCCCAACGAAAAAGGAAGGTGTTATAATTTTGATATATGTAAGTCTATCTGTGGAATTGTAGCTCCCAAATGGGTGGACCGTTTTTGATGCGGTTTTTCTATATTTGAAAGCCAATGTAATCGAAATGAATTATTTCTTTAAAGTCGGTTCAGATGCTTAGGAAATATTTTTTACCTATTTGGGTATTTCGAAGCTATATATTATAATTTACACGGAACAAAGTCAGCACGTGTGTCTTAATTTTCCTCTGAGCTCTGCACTAGTGGAAAAATAAATAAATTTAGTACTGAATAACTTTCTATCAAAAGGGCAACAAATTCCATGGATCACTATGAGACTAGAGTAGGCACTAGAAAGTATATGCGCGCACGAGACCCATTTGGAGGTAACATTTCATACCGAAATGCCAATGGAGCCGATAGCGGAAATATCACACAACAAGGAGACGATAAAAAGTAATGCCTGATGCAGGATCGAGGAACAATGGCTAGTGTTCCAAATGCAATGCCATTACACGACCAGCTTCGAAATTGCACTCTAAGACCAAGAGGGAAAGTTTAAGTTTATTTGCGCCAACCCCTTCGGCACATTGCAATAGGCAATCGGGCCCACGCACTGTGGGAATTTATCGCTGTATTTATATTAAGCGATATCTAAACGATGTCGTCGTCGGCTATTGTAATTGCGGAACGTAAGTATTTCGTAGTCTCCGCGGTGTTATTACGGTTGTGTTGCGTCTAAGATTTGTATGTTCTTTGGTCGGTTTTGCTATTTCTTTCTGACGTGTTAGGTAGGTATAATATTGAGGTATTATAGGAAAGCATTTGTATGCCATCCCATCTGGAAACAAGTGACAATGTGGACAATTAAGCATATTTCTGTATTCAATCTCCAACATCTGAGATATGATGATTATTTGCTTGTTTTATCTCGACTGTGCAACAGAAATTAGTTTGGTTTTCACTATTACAGTTTACAAGGAAGCTCACAAAACCAAAAAACAGAAAACGAGAGAAAACTAGAATGAAAATAATTGACAAAATCCGAAGTCGAATCAATGAGCCGTGAAACACCCTCGTTCATAATAAAAACGACAACAAACAGAAAATAAACAAGCGGAAATTGACCCCATACGTCGTCTACAATAAAACATTTGAATCATCCAATCCAATGTCGCGTGTAAACACGTAGCTCTTGCCACAATGTGTCTAGCTAGATGATGACATAGATAAAAGCAATATGGCAGCAGTGATTTATGAAAGACCGGTGCCGTCGGAACTTAATATATTGCTCGTAAAGTTAAATGGCAAAGATTGAACTCCGATAACGAAGCATCTATGACTCGCAAGCCCGTCGATTACTTTCAACCAAGACGTGATATATGACACCATGTAGAAGAAACAATGGTTGACTGTTTTATTACTTATTGTTCTGGTCGTAAAAGGTTGTTTTTGCGACATTTAGGAGATGACTACTTATAAATAGGAAATTCAACATTTTAAGAACGAATATAACTAGTTAGATTCTTATTTGTTCACTATAATAATACTCTAAAGAATATTATATTTATGATAACATTATCATTGACGTTATTTACCGCTGTATTACGACCGCTATCCTAGAAACCATTCCCTTAGCGCTAACAGATTCATATCATTTCTATTATTAACATCATTAAAATTATGGGCGTGCCTACATAAATAACGCACCTACAATATACATTGAATAAATATTGGATACAGAAGCGAACACAGATCCATATATAGATAAAGTGGCTATTATAAAACATATCGTCAATAGGGAACCAGTTGCGGCTATAACGACGGTCGTTATTATAAAAGGCTAAAGTTGTGTCGAAGCCTGTACGGGATATTAATCATCGCAATCAGTTTGAGATCTTAATCGGCTTGATTATATGGGAATACAAAACAGAATGATGAATTCACCGCGCGCACGGTGCTTGGTTCATATATTTTAAAATGAATTTACGACACGTTTTTACAAAAATGTTCACTTCAAGTTTTATGGTATAATAGCTTCCGGCTAGTTGTTAAAGTTGAAAACAGTTGGCGCTAGCTTCATTAATTGATGACATAATACTAGTATTCTTTATAGGGTACAGGTCTTAATACCACTCAACCTCAACAAAAGATATCTACAACTTAATTTTAATGCTCAGGTAGCTCAGCAACTATTATTCTTGCTCGTCCTTTATTCGTTACATGATTAGTTTTTGCGGTTTTTAAAGGTATTAGTATTAGTTTTTCTTCGATGGCAGAGATGCAGCAGACTTAGATAATGTTTTGTGCAAAATAAACTATGTCCAGAAGACAGGACTACAACCTGTCCTCTTTAGAATTTGTACAGTCTCAGATTTGTTTGTCAGATAGTAATGCTAACTTATTTTATATTGCTAGGTGAGTAGGTTCCACTGTTACGGGCGGGTTCCACTGTGGACTGTTACGGGCTGTGATAATGAGATGAGTAGGTTTATGATCTGCTTTCTGTACTATAAGTACTATATGGAACTGCACAACTGTAGAGCGACGTCCTATTAAAATACTTATCTTTAAATTAAATCACGATAATAACAAAGTACTTCAACTATACAAGGTTAAATCTAGCTAACAGTCTGAGGATTAATGATTCAATAGATAGAATGATGTAAAGAACGACCACCGTCTCTTTAATGATCGCCGATAGCGTGCTAAATCACCATCTTGATCGCTAACAAATCGACTGCACACATTTAACATTTAAGTCTTTCGAATTTACATAAAGCATTAATCAAGTTCCCGAGTGCAGCCTACAAGTCTTTGTGGATGTTAGCACGTCTCAATCATATATCTTGAGAGGTGGAAAGGTACAATTAAATCGGAATGGAGCCGGGGGCAGGACTGTGTGTATAAATTACGACGTGGAGACAAGATCTGCGTTTTAGTCCTGATGGGATTTTGTTTGCTCGATTTGATCGAGGGGCTTGGCAAGGAGTTATCTTGAAAGCTTCGAGGGATATATAAATGTTGAATTATAGTGTTTAAAGGATCATTATTCAAAAGGAAAGATATGAGGCTATGCCGGTGAATGCTTAACTATGAAGCTATGCTAAGCTATGAAGTATCATCATACACCTAGGTAAATGCTTTAGGGTGCGAACCGCACATTTGCGGTACTATCGGGATTGGGCTAAGAGATAATAATGATGTAGAAACAAATGTAAGAAAAACCGTCATCGAAGAAACTAAGCTTTTTGATGCTCAAGCAAAACATCAAACATGAGTTACGGATGACGCACAACAAATTGCACCGCCATCGTTTTGGCCCTAAAACAGCCCGCAGCGACACCACAAAGGATGCAACCGGCGAAGTAATTACCGGCACTTGAATTATGCATTTCAATTTCGAAAAATTGCAGTAATTTGATAGCGATAAATGGTAATGGCTGTGGGGTCGGACAACCGGCTATCGCTCGCTCGTATTGAGATCTAAGGGCGGGTCCGTGGGCAATTTACGGTGCAACGTGGCATAAATAACCGGTGTAAGAGCCCTTGCCGACTGGAGGTTTGCAAAACAATTCGGATCAAGCCGGATTAAACTTCTTTCGTGCAAAGTCATATAACCGATACGGACAGCTGTATTAAACAAATAATACATGAAGTAGAGATAGAATAAAAAACACAAACTTCGATCGAAAATATAATTCAATGTAATAAATTTAAGAAAAACATTGGTGCAGCCGCCGAGAAAACTTAACCATATAATTTACAAAGAAAGTAAGTAAGTTTTAATACTTATTCATCCTTTAATAATGAAATAGAAAAAAATGCAAACATGACGATATCATGACGTCAAAACAAAATTATAGAGAGAGTATACCTTGTATCAGAATTTTAAAAATTAATCCACCCACCCAGTGTGTAAGGTACAAAATATGATAATTTGTCTGCATAAACCGGTTGAATGCTCTTTGTTTGTTGAGCCAAAGGGTACCTACGTATTAGCCGCCAGATTTGTGATAGTATTGTGATATTGTTTCGGACGAAGGAGTTGCACCCTCAGAGTGAGCCGTTATTAACCTCAATACAAAATGTTGGTGGTTCTAGACTAGGTAATAGGGAACATGGGTGTACTTAAGTGATAATTATCTAAGAGTATAGAGCGTCAATAATTGATCTATACAATTGATAATAATCAAGTTTCTATAATGCTTCATATATGCTCCATTTAGGAATTTATTTGACATTGCCTTCTGAAAAGAAAATCGATGTCAAAACTTCGATTAGTGATAACACATGATTAAATAATGAATTAGGTACTCATATTGATAAAATTTGTCGGAGTACCACTTTTAACTGGATTTGAAATGACGCTCCTAGAAAATAGTGATCATAACATGGTACTAACCTACCATACTAGACAATACTAAATTCCGAAGTGGCTGCACACTCCAATAAAAAACCATGACGACAATCCCGAGGTATTTATCAACACAAGCATAAAAGAGCCACAAAAATCTAAAATCATAAAACTTTTATTATCAAACTAACAATTACACTACCGTCCAAGCCAACGCAGATCAAAGTCAAATGGTCAAGCCGCGCAGCCACCGCCATCACAAACTCATTCGCCCACTCAGAGATGGCAGACAAAGCGACAACAGATCGAGTTACATCGGTACCGCCGTCGGCGTATCAGACGCCTAATTTATCGCTCGAGGAAGGCGTAAATCACTGCGTCGGCGCAGGGCCTCGTAAATCCAATAATATTATCCAGCAACGCCCCTCTAGCAGATAATTCCGCCTAGGTTAGGGCGGTTAAGATTATAGTAGTCGATTCACAAGCTTTATGGGACAGATAAAGGATTATCCACCCGGCCGAGTAACAAAATGTTTTCTGTGTCATTGCGCTGATTCGGTCGGTAATCTGTTTTATGACGTGCTCAAGGGCTCGAACTTTTCTTTTAGTTTCTTTATGTAGATTGGTATATTAAGTGACGTTTACCTCATAATAATTATGAAATCTTGAAGAAAATAATTACACCATCTACGCAATCCAGATCTTAACCAACCTACCTCACTATCACAAGCATCCATAACAAGAGCTCAATAGGCTTTGGAATAGCCGTCATCACCGCTGCAGTATCGGTTATGTGCTATTCACTATCTCTAACAACCGCCTTAAGTGCGACAGGGAAGATACGATATCGCTACGACTCTATTGCAGCCACGAAATGGGGTCTCGAACTCGAGCGTGTTGGTAATTTTATTCAATATCTGTCTGATGTGGTTTGTTATTTGCTTGGTGTTCGGTTCTCGTTTTTGTTCCATTAGACTGTTTTATGGGAATTTTGCCGCAGAAAGATTCCGATTCCGAATTCTAACGCAGAAAGAGGATCCCTTTTTTATGTTATACGACAGACAAACATGCAAGCCACCTGATGGAAAGTGGTCACCGCCGCTTATGGATATCAGCAACACCAGGGGAGTTACCAATGCGTTGCCTGCCTTTGAAGCGTCCTTTAATATACTTCTTGAATGATCCCATGTCCATAGTCCAAAGGAAACACTGTGGCTGGGAACTCATTCCACATCCGATTCGTACGAGCGAGAAATTTCCCTACTGTATTAAATATTTAAAATAGTAAAGTAGAACAGCACTCATGTTTTTGTGCCACTTAGAATAGAATTTGGGAATTAACTTCATCGACTTGAATTTTTTTTGCCTTTCCTTTAGATGTGCGCAAATAATTAGGCAAAATGTAGGGAGCTAACATTTAAATTTAAATATTTTGCATGGCCATTAGAGAAACAAGGCTGGAGACGACATAAAGCAAAAGCTGGATTCCATAGGCAATCTGCACAAAGACAAATCGATTTCCCACAAGACGGTCGACACCTACGCAAACAGCGCAATAAACAATAAAAAAAAGGAAACACGAGCCAAACAAAAAGCGTTGGAACTTGCCACATAAAGGGGAAAATTATTACGCTTTCAACGGCACATTTAAGCGAAACATATTTCAAAAGTTTCAGCGTATTAAGCAACATTTATTTTGGCAGTGACTCGGCCATTACGCGCCGTCGGAGCGCTATGAATAACAGCAGCGTTACTAAGATACCGGCTTGAATAGAGCCTTAGGTGTACAGAGAATGGATTTACTTTTGTAAACTACCCTCGATTCAAATACCAGCGGTTATGGATTGTAACTGATAACCATTAAATAGATCACGTAAATTCTGGAGAAAAAGCCTCTAAAAATATATATATTTAATTGTTAATGATGATGATCTGTTAGTAACAGCGATAGTTTACTAAATTACATTTGTACGTACTGAGACACAGAAATGCTTTTAATTTTTAAGCGCGTTCATTTTTGCAAATTCTTGGGAGACAAAATGTCAAAAACAACTTTTGTGACTTGAAATTATATTAAATAGCAATGACTCACTTCATCAAAGATCTAGATACTATTATAACAAAGTCAAGCTTCATTGATAGGATTGACTTTCAGTATGGTCAGTCGAAAGTGCCTAGCAGTGCAACTTAAATAAAGTCTAAAAAAGAACAGGAGTAGATACTGTACACATATACCTACATTAAATATTTTTAATTTGATTTACGCAAATTTAGCTACTGTTTACGCAATGAGAAGAAATTGTAAAGTAGGTACTCATGAAACAAATTAATCTCTATTCAATACTGCAATCCATAGTAAATCTACATTGAATGCTGAACTAAAACAATAAAAGCCATTCATAACTTATATATCATATCAACATGAATCGAATAACCTACTCTAACCAGGTCTAAAACCAGTAGTACCCTCCGCACAGCCACTGGCTCGCAAACTCGCTGTCTTGTGCCATTCCCGCCAGTTTCTTATTATTTAGTGGGGCTGCCACTCCACTCAGGGCCATTTCTCCCAAGATATGTGTGTGTTTTGTCTTCGCAAACGGCGACGCAGGAGTTATGGGGATTTGGCCTCGCACAACGGGAAGGAAGTGCTTGCATGTGCCTAATGTCGGTTATGATGTGTCGTGCCATATTTTCAACTGTTATTCTCTCCGGTTTCTGCTCGGAGAGAATGTCGTTGTTTGTTTGAATTTATAGCGGATAGTCAGGATTTTAAAATGTTTTAAATAAAATTATGAGATTTATTTTTTCTGGTCGTAATCAGTGTAGTACAGCTTGTAGTTTGAGAAAGACGACTTCTTTGTCTTAAAATTTGCGTTTGCTACGAGTTGGAAACCGGAATTAAAAATATAATTAATAAGTAAAAGCTCTTTATGGCACATACTCGTATTAATGAGACAATAACCTACAAGAATCGGTCTTACAGCTTTAAGCGTTCTCTTCTAGACTATCTTTGGGAAGAGGTAATGTTTCGCGTAAGAGTAAATAGGAGAGAAAGTAAAAATAATAAATAATAATAAAAAAAAAAAAATTAATTTAAGTACAAAAACCAGCTATCATGAATTACTTACAGATAGTAGTATGATATACGACATAACATTATCTCGGTATAAGAAAGGTTTTAACTGCAATAACGTAACCAATGGGGCATAAATCAAAACAGCTCCTGATATACTAAAGGTCTTGTTTAACAACAAAACACAATTAACGAATGAGTCTTACCATTACAACAACAACTTTTCCAGCTTTGCTGCACCAAATCACAATCGAGAACAAGCAAGAAAGGCGTAACCTATTTACGGACATCAAACAACAGAACAAAAACAGACGCAGGCGTCCAACATTTGCATTGAAGCATTTCAAAGGCCTCACACAATGTGTGTCATGTAAAAGTAAAATCCATTGAATTGAGGGTAGTTTATAATTTATTAGTGCTTGGTCCTTCGAGCGAGATGGGCGGGGCGGCACGCCCTGGGTTCTCCGCAGGGGGCATCGTTAAAGGAAGTCAGGATACACCTATGTGACAGGGTGTCAAACTACGCTAGAGGCGACTGAATGCATGTCATGCGGCTATGGCATTGTTGCCGTTCGGCAGGTTATTTGGGAGTAAATTGCTGTTGCTATGGCTTCAGAAGCCATGTTCTAAGTTGCATATCCGTTATGTATACGACGTCCAGTCTTTTCAGATGCTGTTTGAGTTATACAGACAGTGGAATGATAAATGAAATTATAGTCTGAATTACGTATAACACGTAACAAAATATTGTTAGGTACACTGATTGTGTCAAAATCAGTATGTAATTAATGCGAGATTAGAGGAAGAAATAATTTATCAAACACTTCTACATAGACGTAATCATTTTTCAAGTTTACATAATATAGGTATACAAAACAGCCAGGGAATTCGCATATTCATTTGTTCAGGGGTCCTCAATCATGTTTCTGAGTGCAACTCCCTTTTAAACTGTCGCCAGTTGCCCCGCCCTCCCTTAACGAGGTACTACACTCAATAACACTCACAAATTTAAGATGCCCCTAATGGCCCATGGATTGGAGGCGTGAGTGGTCATTATTATTCGGCAGCATTGTAATTACGAAGCCACATAATGGTCCAGCAATTGCATGTTATTTAGCTGAAAGTGGTGGTTTAGTATTTTTTGGTACAGGAACTATGGCTCAGGTCGAACGTTTTTTCTGAGAAACTAATGCCAGAGGAAATTGTGGTCGGAGGATAATTTTTACGAAATTGTTATTGGTTTCTTTTGTCTGTTGGCTTTTGGGTTCTTGATGTTTGTCGGTCCGTTTTTTCTTATTCAATATCATTTTTCCATTAGGCATAATTATTGGTACAATTCGATAATTTAGCACCAATTTGCAATAGTCTCAACTTTCATGCTCTTGTGGGAGCAGTTTGCATTCAAGAGTCTACTTAAAATACCTATTTAAATAACTCAAACTGTAATATCCGATTTTATACATCATTTAAACGTGATATTTATCTTCCCAGTGCATCTTTCCATTTCTATTTTTCTGTTTCCTATTTCCTTATATTTATCTGGTGTTGCCAAAAACACGCTCTAGTTTTACGTTAGTTGTTTTGAGTTTGAGAGCCATTTTCTGTACCACGGATGTTCTCTGATCCACCTCTAAGACTTCAGTTAGACACCAGATGAAAGTATTAGGTACTCCATTCCGACAGCATACTACACACAGCCATCGGACACCACACGGCCTATATCAGTAAACTCAGTAGGAATATTTATATAGAACTAAATTCAGGAGGATGTACTCCTGCATCCTGAGATCAATCATTAGCGGAGCCAAGAATGGGCGTGTCCGAGCACCCTCGAATCTGGGAGACAATTTGGTCGGCGATTTGTCAAATTAACGCGCGGGGACGCCTCGGAGACAGAGTTGTTAATCACGTGCCTTTTTGCCTCTCAAACGATGTTTTCGGTGGGGGAGCGACGTTGTTTGTACGAGGTATGGATATTTGGAGCCATAATAGGTACAATTCTAGTATATCCAAGTATATTCCCCACGATACAGGCCTGCCCTAGTGTGAGGGCTAAAATAACCTTTCCATTTATCTGTAGCACTAGTTGATGTACTGGAAACGTGTAACAACATCATCATCATCATCATCACAGCCCATAACAGTCCACTGCAGGACTTCGGGCCTCTCCCACGAAAGGGGAGGTCATTGCCATAATCTCCACGCTTGGCAGGCGGGTTGGAGATCGCAGTGCAGTTGATGTAAATCTACCCAGAAAGATGCTGCTGCCCACCTTTCGGATTTGTCCCTTAGTCGCCTCTTACGACACCCACGGGAAGAGATGGGGTGGTGCTATTCTTTGAGGTGGCGGCACCACACACCACAACATAATATGTATTAATCTGATTTTTTCAATAAACATATTTGTATTTGTATATGTCATCAACTGTAGGTGCCTAAGATGAAACCAAAGCCTCGTGAACCCTTGTTCTAGTCACTATCAATCAGCTGATTGATAAATCCTTGTAGTTCATGTCCATTATCTACAATAATTTTCTACAACATTTTACTTGAATGCTATTCAAAGATTTTATTAATAAGCTTTTATTGAGTTCTGTTTTAACTGAATACCATTCATGATAAGTCAAAGTATTTGTCAAGACAAATCAAACGAAACCAAATTCAATGGGTTTGACATGCGTAGTTTATGAGTTCCTATGACCACCTGCCGACTCCATCATCAGACCCTCGACAAGGTTTTTTCAACTTATAAGATACGAGCCCAATTACGAGAGATTTGTCACTACATTCAGTACCTTCGAAGGTACCTTAGCATAGTATTTGTCGCCGAACTTACACCTCACAAGTTTGGATCCAAAATTTCGTTAAGAAGTGTTTTAAATACATCACTGAATCGTACTCGGACAGAACAGGAGTAATTATATCACCATCCTCAACTCTATTCACGACACTTAACCCTTTCCACGCCTAAGCTTTCTCATAGCGAGGATCGGGTATTTATGCGCAACAGAGCGATGCATTACGCGCCGGCGGCTGCGCGCACGCCTATCTGCGCCGCGGTAAATCACGCTCGCTATCGACGATCTGCCCCCGTGAGGGTTGCTACCAGGGCTTCTTGGCGACACTTATACTGGCCTATAAGAAATAGATAGATATGAACACTATACACAATCACCTTCGCATCGCGCAGGGTTAAGCAGCGCACTATTGAGCGCACATGCCATTCTTTTAAAATTTCTTGATTGAATAGGACATTAATATGTCTTTCAATCGTCAAAGAGGAGGGGGAAGGAATATAGGAAATAAACACACAGTGACATGTTGGCCACCCCAGAACCGGAGCACATACACCCTACGCCGAAAACGGCCGGACCTTGTCCGACAATACCAGACAGAGCCGGACAGTGCCCGACATTGCCAGCAGAGCCGGATCATCATTTGACTCATCCACATTCATATATATCTAAAACAACTGTTATGTATGCGTTAACGTGAATGTGTTACGTCGATTTCATCATCATCATCCTAGCGGTGAATTACGTCTTCTACCGTGCTTACTTTTCTACTTACTTTTTCTATAGTTCCTCATCACACACATCTTTCGCATCCGACTCAAAGATGTTAATTGTTGGCTTCTTAGGCTTCTTTTAGAACCTCTTTCCTGACAGCGGCAGTTTTGGGCACGTATTTCCGAGTCCTATACAGCAGACCAAACCAGCGCTGGCGAGCTTAGTGGTTCGCGCAGATGGCGGCGTGTCACTAAATCTTGAACATTTGACGAAATGCAACAACCAGTTTCCACAAAGAAAAACCTAAAAATTTTTGTACCAAACCCCTACACCAATATCCGTTGCGCCAACCCTGCATTCTGAGGGTCACGCGAGCGTTATTGAATTTAGCATATGCCCATATCGGGCCCCGGCTGCATTGTCCCGCGCCTCCACCGATGATATACCGCGCACAATCGAAATAAAAACCGCATTTATTGCAACCGTAGATCACTGGCTGGAGCCATGATAAGCGATTTGCTATTGAATAGCGGCCGGTACAGAGGGATGTCAGATTTAGAGGATTTTGCGAACGTTGTGAAGCGTTATCGCTTTTTGAGCAAGCTATGATGGAAATTTGTGTGTCGACTCATACAATGTACCCAATAATGTTTACTTCGAGTTATCTCGAAAACTGTATGGAGGATTTTTGCGCGGTGCTATGCGTACTTTATTGACACGAAAGCACTTTATTGTATTTTTTATTTTATATTTATTTGGAAAACAATGTAGCATGTATGACAATAAATTAATAACTAAGTCAATAGCTAATACGCCAATGATATGTTTTCACATTTAACCAATCATCATGTATCACAGTATCACATCAACTGCCTGGCAGAATACTAATGGCAAACTCACATTGATATATTATACTCATATTTTTAACTGCATCGACGATTCTATATTGATGTCTTAATTCGTGTTTCTAAAATTTATCTATACTTAAATGAAAGTTTACGACAATTGAATTGATAGTAAGTAGAACCCATAGAAACAAAGAACCCAATAGAAGCATGACATAACTCGTAGATCAAAGAACAAAGCCAGTCACCGAATACCATGGATCTGTTCCGACTGGAGAATGTATTAATTAAAATAGACGTCATTTAGATATATCTATATTTAGGTCTATATTTCTTATCAAAATATAGAAACGAGGATCGCAGTACCTTAGAGCAATGAGCCTTTGATTGTCCTTTGCACTGCAACTACAAGTGCTTTAAATCAGGTAACTGCAGGTTGTACGTTCCTACTTTGTATATTATTTACTCTGTGGTATAGGTAAATACCTCAAAGGCCGGTGACCCATCCGTTTCCCTTAGGTTGCAAATGTCATGGATGACGGTGAACGCTTCACATGGTGGGCCATTTTATGCTTCATCAAACTAAAAATTCTGCTGCGCACTCTAAGGACCGTCTCACACAACAGACAAAGTAGTGTTGATTATTACATCTATATCATTGATTCAACTCTGATTTTGTACCGGATACTATACCGCAAAAAATGTAAATATTCGTTTTTGTTTAAAATCTATTGAAAAGTATTTGTAGACTCCAGTAAATCCACTTCCACGAGCAGTCATAGCTATCGGCTACCAGTCGGCAGCGGCCGCGGCGGCTCACGACTGCAATATTTACGGGCGTACAAGCCAGATATAGCATTATTTATGTCTTAGTTCACCATTTTTGCTGTTCGACAATATTTCGCAGAGCAGTTTAGATATTGCGCGCGGAATTCTAGCTTTCGAGCCGTTTTCGAACGGTGTTTGATGTCGGTGTTATGTGGTTGCGCTTTGTTGGCGGAGTTGTTCGGAGAGATTGGCGTTTTGTTCGCAAATTAGATTTAGTAATTTTTTTCTTTTTTCTTATGCTTTACAGTAAAAAACGAGAAGTTAGCCCACCTGAGGGTAAGTGGTTAGACGATTAAAAAATGTAGAACCGCAGGTACGTTTTTACTGTGAGAACTAAGATGAAGTGTCTGTAATTGCGCTGGTTAACTTATCCTTTAAACCGGAACACAAGTATTGTTGCTTGGCGGCGGAAATAAATAAGGCGATGGTACTCACCCAGGTGGACTCCTCAAGCTTGACAGAGTCCTACCACCTGATAAACCTGGTTAACTAAACTAAATATTAGAAACTAGCAATGAGACAGTACTCGTTCAGAGTTGGGCTTCTAATTTATACATGAAAATATTTAAATCAGAAAACATGTAACCGGAATTATGTGAGAGCGAAGAAGAAAAGAGAAATCGATACAATTGTGTACATAATATCTGAGCATATTATTACAACTCACGAATACCCTTCAAACCTAAATAAAGCGTTGCAAAATGCCGACAGACCTCCACATTTTCGTCCACACAAGCTGATTTAATATACCTGTCACGACGTAAAAGCAAAAAGCTGGCTTTATCTCGCGAAACAAGATAAGAAATAAACGCTCATAAACATTTTCTTTCAATCTATTCTGTCGGTTGGTTGGGCTGGTCACGTATTGCAAACTCGCTTAGCATTAATGGCGGTGTCTCTTTCTGGGGCTGGGCGAGTGAGTGAGAGAGGTAATGTTGTCTGGGCGATTATTTAAAGCTTCTTTTTAACATGCCAACGTGGGTATCTGCGCTAATATATTCTTTGGCACGTCAGATCCGCACTCAAGGGGGTGTGCCGGCATCATTGCGGCCGTCCACATGTGCGCGGCAATACATTTGTATAATATCAACCGGGTGGCACAGTGAGAGGATGTGGTTTGCCTCTTAGAGTACGAAAACAAACAAATTATTACGACACTATCTACCAAAAATTTGTTTGTGGTAGAGTTACGCTATTGGCAAATTATGGCGGTAGCATCAATGGGCCAGTACGACCGGGGAAGTACCACTCTTCCACAGAAGACCAACGTGTGAATAATAGCTTTTGCGCTTAGTTCGCGAAGTAAAGCAATGACATTAAACAAAGTGGCATAGAAGCGATTTCTGCTGCAGGAGTGTGGGTTTTATGTAGGTTTTTTATATCTATTCTATTTCTGTCTCTGCTTTCAAATTGGTAAGCCCTGTAAAGCCCCATAAAACAAAACTTGAAAAGTTGTAGGTAATAAAAAAAAGTTGACCTCTTGGTCATGGACGTGACTTCTACTGCAGGGCAGTGTGTTTTATGTAGATTTTTGATTCCATTCTTTTTCTGCCTCTGCTTTCAAATTGGCGCCCCCTCAAGCCTCCATAAAACAATACCCGTCTACAACAATGTACAAAAAACTCGACCACGATTCTCCCGATGTACCCCTGCGTACGCGCGGCCGCCGTCCGCGCCGCCTCTTCCATGTCCCGGTATCAGATACGCGCCAATTTATAGCCGACCGCCTTAATTGCTGCAGCGGCTCAGGACGGAGACCCTCGATTTGGGAATCGAGAAAGATACGCTCAGCTGTCCTGCGAAAGGTATCCTACCTTCCTAGGCATCTTCATTGCTGGAAGTTGTGAATAGTCTGAGATGTTGCTCACTCGCCGTGTCGCTCTTCCATTCTGTCCTCGGCGGTTTTAATAGCTTTAGCTATCGGCAGGCGTTTTTATTTGGTCTAACCAGCGGGTAGGCGATCAACGAATCAACGATCGATCAACGATCGCGAGAGGTATACACAACCACAGATGTCTCTCTTCTTCTTCTGTCCTTTGTCCCACTTCCAGTAGGGTCGAGTCTTCTTACACACCTGCGAAAGGCAACTCTGTCCAAGGTTGTCGACTTATTTACTTGGAAGTTTTGGATAATTTTATTCATGCTGGTTCATCATGTATACGAGGGACGTCCTCTGCCATTAGTTTTTTCTGGCAATGCTAGAACCTTTCTAACAATGTAGTCATATTCTCTCCTCATTACATTCCCACACCTTCAAAGACGGTTTTCGGTTTGGTATATGTGTCGCAGCCAAATGGTTAAATTAGCCGGTTAATTAAACAGCTAGCTATTTAAGCAGTTATTTAATTGAAAATTGGCCAAATTTATGAACTTTGAAAGTAAAGTCAAATGAACGATATTGCCTCGAGTTTACGGAGCTCTTCCGTTCATTGTCATAATGCAAACCTAAACTAACCGAATAGAAACCTAATGCAAACTATTATTATACTTTGAAGTTATTGTGGGTAGGTTAGCATTGGAACAATGTGTGGAAGAGCTGCGTAAACTCGAGGCAATATCGTTCTTTCAACATCACTTTAAAATCTTATGAAACTGGCAATTTTTCAACTAAATAATTGCTCAAAAAGCTAGCCGTTTAGTTAACCGGCTAATTTAACCATATGGCTGCGACATATGGATAACTTTGAAACTTCCTCGAACATGTTCATTTCGGATTTTGTCCAACTATCGATGTCGGTGGTAAATGTCACACGCACGTGAGTTATGAAAAAACTAAACTAACTGATGTGCATTATTTACTGTCGGGATTTAAGTGTCGTAATTAAATGTCGTATCTGACATACAAGAACAGGATAAATTCAAGGATGCGTTCTTCTGGATTCTTGTCGGTTCAGGTAGGCTACATTTCTTTAAAATGCCGTCGAGTTATGTCTGGGTTTTCCCCTAAGAATGTTTTCCTTCGCTGCTGCCGTATCTATATGTTTTCTTGATGTTCATATCTATTTATATAGCGCCATGCTCCCAATTTATCAAGTTCAATCTAAACTATCGACACAAAAGCAATAATAATGCTTTTCGGTGGGACCTTATTTAAGAGCATTTGGTTTCTTGACAAGAAAAGCAAAATAGAAATACGGCACGTAACCAAATAAAATACGACAATATAACACCGGCAATTACGCGTGTTTTCCACCAGAGGAGGTAAGGCAATGAAAGGAAATAGAAGAGCCCATAACTCCACAATAAAATCTCCAAAACCACCATAAAACCCATCAGAATCCACAACACTGCCTAAGAATATGAAATAATAAAATGTACGCAGGGTGTTCTCAAAACTTATGTTGAGGCAACATTGAGGAAAATGTTCGCTGTCCTAAAAATCTAAATATCAGCAGCATATTTAAAATCGATGTATTAAATTGATATATATCTAAGACTGCGAGACCTGTACGAATGACGAGTACATTCGTGGCAGCCTTTGACAGAGGATATCTTGGACAAAATTGATTGGCTCGGCTGCACTGATTTGGTTACGCGTAAGCCTAAGGAATACTTTGGAAAAATATGCCTTAACAAGTCGGTATCAAGAAAAGCCTAAAAAGCGAAGAATTGACATAGCTGGGATGGATGCGAGAGCCAACGGTTTTCGAAATGAGGATACTGGAGACCAGGCGAAGTGGAGAAAAATAAGTACAAAAGAGGATCCTGGCAGTAGCCGGGATTGACAACGAATTGACCTTCACAGAAATAAATAAATTATAAAAATCTCATCCAATTCAGACAAACAAAATATAAATCGAACTTCTACACTCAAAAATGAGTATTACCTTGGGGCGGGCCGTTCTTTATTTTGTGGTATTACCATGATTAGATCATAGATTTTTGTACTCCAAATCATTATCCTGGAGACATGGTCGGCCCTGGCAACGTGCGAATGGTCTGATGTTTACCATAAACCAGACCATTGCTTGTTCGCCACCTCAGCGATACAAAACAAACAGTCCGAAAACACGCTGTATCTCCCCAGCAAGCAGTAGAAACCGACTGCGGCCACATCCTTCTTCTTTATGACGCAGCCCACCCCCGGCCGCTATTTTTACTGGTGCGGGGTCATCCCTTAAATTCTTTTTATTGCCGCCCTTGTAAATCATTGTGTAATGCCCCAGTGCATTATCCGCGGAGGAAACTTCATTATGGCCGGTTTAATGGTTCGTAGGAGCGATAAAATCTTGCCAGGGGCCGCTCGCGTAACGGCCGACTGGCTATTTGTTCCGGGACCGAATGTACCCGATCGGATATTTGTGGATGTTCGGCAAGGAAACGGTGCTCGGATTCCGGCTTGAACGGGCTCTATAAACGCGTTGGTAATGTGTCCGGGCTGTGTCGATAAACGTGGAATTAGTAGCGGTTGGTCGCTCGGAAAGGTGAGATTAGCACTCGAGGTGGCTTTTTAAAGGCTGGATATTTGTTTCAGCATGAAGTGTAAGTATTTCTTTTTTGTTGGATGTAAAAACTGGCCAGACATTTGACCACCATCACATCTAGTGGTTAGTTATGATGCGGCCGAAGTATAAATAATTTACATACAAGTATAAAAGTTTACTACAGGCGTTTTACGACTGAGAGTGAGGATGACGAAGATCGGGTAAAGTGGAGAAGAAAGAGTAGGAAAGCGGATCCTGGCAGAAGCTGGGATTTACCGCTCGGGCGATAATGATGACGATGACTACTGTCGTTTTATGGCGGCTTACAACGCGGGGATGCTGAAGATCGGGCGAAGTGTGGAGGAAGAATAGAAAAGCGGACCCTGGCAGGAGCCTGTATTTTTTTGCTTAGGGCGGCCACCGTCGACCAGGATATATGCAACCCAAGAGGAGCATCATAATGATGGTGATGAAGAAGATAACAGGTATTTTGTGTTCTCTAAGTTTATGACAAAGCCTGATGAAAAAAATGTGCAAATGATTGTTTTAGATTATGATGAGTTGTTGCAGATACAACGAAGACTTTTACACTTGAAGAAGTGAGCTCTCTTGGGAATTTATTTTACTAGGATCTAGGTGTAGGATGTAGGAGTAGCAATGATAAACTCAGTAACACCCCTGGTATTGTAAATGTCCAATAATTTATTACCATCAGGCGATTATTATGGTCGTTTGCCAAATTATTAGTATTTTAGAAGTAGAGTGATAGCGGTGTCAGTCTTTCTGTGGCTCGAGAAGCATTTAAACTACATCTGATGCATCAGAACTACTAATTTATTAGGTGGAAGGACTCTGTCAAGCCTAAGGAGTCCACCTGGGTGAGTAAGACCGCCATATCAACAATCCTGAACACAACAATGTAACAATGTTTGCATTGAAGTGTTCCAGTTTAGAAGATAAGGAAGCCAGCGCAAATACAGACATGAGGCATTTCAATATTATATAACGCGGACCCGGATCGGGTACAGCATACTGGTAGAGAGGAGGCACTTGTGTGATTAATAATATACTTTCTAAATTATATTTTTGAATATATCTATATATGTAAATGTATAGTTTCCTGTAACCTAAATGCATAAATCCTAGATGTTATAGGCGACAGTTAGCGCTAACCATCAATTGGTAGACCGCTCGTTTGTCACTGCGTAGTTTAAAAAAAAACATAGTTTTTACTGAAGTTAGCGAAATAACTAAGTAAACATACTCCCAGGATTGGCACATTAGAAATCTTTAGTAGATTTACGTGCCTGATCTAATTGATTTGTCATATCTATTGTCTTATCTATGTCTAACTTAAATAAAAAAATATTATAAATAACCCATAAATGCTCCACAAAGATTGTCCCACATCCACCATTCCCCATGGCCACAGTACACTAGGCGGTGATACATCACGCGCAATTTGTAGCGATAGTGCCGCGATAGGCGCTGCGCTGCGCACTGTACTTTATTGCTCTATAACCCGGAGCTACCGTCGCGGACCACTTTAAGTAGTTGAGTAAATATTATATGTTTTATTTTATTTATTTTTATTAATATGGAAAACCAACAGCTTTTAATACAAGCATATAAATAATAAATAAATACAAAAAGACAATTACAGGTTCTCACTGATAGCAGTATCATAAGATAATTAAGTCGCAACGCACTAGTATACGAGAAGAACATAATTAAAACATATTAAAACATGCCGTATGTAATAAATACAATATAACATAACATACCTATGTGCAAAATAATACAGTCTGTTAGTTATGCATTATGTTTGGCTAGTATTATTGAAAAACGCCGCCGTCGTTTAATGATAAACATAATTATACCTACTGTTTGAAGGTCTTGGTACGGCTAAGAAATAGGACTCGATGCCTGCGAGTGTGTTCCCTGGTGATTATGATCTAGACGCCTTCAAGGCTAGAGATACTATCCATCTTCAGCCGCATCATCACTTACCACCAGGTAAAATGTCGGTCAAATTCCTGGCTAGTTCTTATTACAAAATTGTAGAACATCATAATTGGTTATCAACCTCAAGGACTTACAAATTATGGAATTCAAGACGATGCTACAGCAGAATGTCACATTCATTAATAATAAGAATCTATCTATTTCTGCTGTCAAATACTTATGTATACTTACGTTGTTATTACAGTCTCCATGATGATTTAACTAGTGTAATTTTGTCGACATGAGCCTAGTATTTGCGACGATACAGAAGACTGTGTGCATTTCCATTGCGCATGATGGAACTCAAATGTTTGAACCCATTATTTGTATGGGCTATCCATAGTAGGTACAGTCCATATTGTCATATGGAATATCTTAGGGTCAGGTAGTCAACTATTTCGTTAAATGGCTGTACCACTTTCCGGAATCCACTTGAATATCGCTATTTACAGTGTTGTCGGTAGAATCGGCGCAAAATGTCTACCTACCTTACGTTTTCCAGTCTTGACATTTAAAAGTTCTTCATTTCGCCTTGTCGTAGATAACTGGCCAACCTGTAAATTTGACCATGTAAATGGCACAATAAATAAATTGGTTATATAAAGTTTCATTCTTAGATAAAGAACTAATAAAATGCAATACAATACTTAATTCAATGGATTTAAACACAATTTCTTTCAACAAATGAGTCGATTATTCAAACGACATATTACGAACAACGAGACCATTACAAGGCAAATTGAAAAGCGGTTTCAATTTAAATGCAATGAAAGAGTAGCTGGGGAATTAATGCTTTTTTTACTGAATCCTCGACGAATTTTGTATCGATTTCAAGTCGCTATGGGGTGGTATTAGGCCCCCTGTCGCGTCGGGCTCTATTGTGATCATGCACTGTGGTTGAAGTGTTATTATATGGCAAAGACTGGTTATTGGCAGATAAGACAGGTGGTATTCTGACACTTTCTAAAGATTATTGTACCTAAAATTGGTATGTTTTTGAGGATATAAATTTCATTTCGTTTTATATAAGTAGTTTAATTTAGCACTTTTGAAAATAAGATTTGCGCTTTTAGGAGGTAAGATTGCTATTCCTTTTATTATAATTAATTTATCAAGGGTCCCATGAAAGTGTAAGTTGTTCATGGATTGTCTCAGTACCAGAACTCAGCGTCTCTCTGGGCTTCCATCAGTGGCCGATTTCCGTCAGATGGACCGTCTGACTGTGTGCCTAAGGCCATAATAAAAATTAAAAGTCACATACCTTGCCTATTTATACTAATATCGTAAAGAGAAAAGATTTGACTATTTGTTTGTTTGTAATGGATAAACTCAAAAAAAAAAAATACTTGTAGCAAGCTAGATTATCAGCGAGTAATATATGTTTTTCCCGAAATTCAATGTGGTTCCCGCAAGAACGGGTACGGAACGTAGTCACCTGATTGAACGCGTATGAAGTCGCGGTCAAACCAGCTCGTTATGCTATACCTAAAGCTGTAATAAACCAATTTATTTAAACAATATTTTTTTCCGTATACCATTTACTTCACCTAATATTTCCGAGTATCGTATCTGCTCACTCAATGCCCTAATCCGGGACCCCTGGGTACGTTCCCCGCGGGATCCCAACGCATTACCCGAGCATTATTTTTAAAAGTGAAGCTCAGTATTAGACGCGATGACGAGGCATTTCACGGTAACTGATTACTTAGCTGGTGAATTTGGATTTTTTTTTTCATTTTTGATGAATGGCTCTTTGTGTTTTGTACCTACTACTGTTTTGGATGACTATGTTGCCGCTTTGAAGCGTTTTTTGTTTTTCCTGGGCTTTCGTTATAATATTTTGTGTACAAAGTACAATAAGTGCCGCTAGCTTTTACTAGCGACTTAATTCACGTAGACCAGGTAAAATTTCAATGTTCGATTCCAAAGATACAAGCATACAAAATTATGCGCATAACAATTTAGTTTTTAGGTTTCAGTTTATAGTTTATCAACACACGAGTACTTGGAAACGTCCATAACATATGGTAGCTTGTGACCACAAGATATATTAGCATTTCATACGTATTTATTGTGTTCCTTTTCAAAATTACGTTTAACCTTGTTTCGACTTAAAACGAATCTAACTAAAATAAGCAAAAGTGGATTAATAGGCATAATAATTAAAATACGTTTATTAGCCACTCCGCATGTATCAACCCTGCGTAAGTCAAACTGATGTCACTAACGGCGGGTTAAGACCATATTCTCATAGAGTGAGACCAAATAACAAAAATAATTCTTTTTTATAAATCATTGTCAGGAACTTAAATTTTTTTCACTTTACTTTAAGCAGTAACAATTTAGCGAGTCATTCAAGACATTGTAATCTATTAGAGATGATTCGTTGAGCTTACTTATAGAGCCCAAGTTTTTGATGTATTGTGAGATCTGTTTTGAAGGGATTCATTTTGACGTAACCTATGTGTCTGCTGTAATGGTTTTTGGTGTTACACAATTCATCTTTCAAGATTGAACGTCTGATACTGGTAATCTTATTCTAACGCTTTCCAAGTAACATAATATTATGCTTATTGTAAAACTTATTGATGATGATGAATCATCTAGAGCTAGAGTAATAGTAACTTTTTCTTCGCGTTATAGACACTGTCTTTCAACGTTTCGTAACCCCTAAGTAGGTACAAACCTCTAAGTATACCTACATTAATTATAATACGACCTACCTGTCATTATTCTTTTCCATTTCACCATATATAGCACAACTACTAGTTCGCTCCTGGCAGTAATTTCCCGATTTCATTACATTTAGGAACATCGCTGTGACTGATGCGAGCGCCAATGACGTGATGATACTGAGGACCGAAGTTCGCTTTTCTACTACTCTTTGTCTACTTCGCGCGGTCTTCGTCATACTTAGTTGTGAATTTGTTGGCACGGACTGTTTCCTATGTAGGTTGGCACTTATATTGCACACAATAGTACCCACGAACCGCAAACCATTTAGTCCTTATATATTTTTTTATGTTCTACGGCAGATAAATTCGCAGCCGGGTCACCTGATAGAAAGTGGTCGCCGCTGCCTATCATGGACATCAGCAACACCAAGGACGCTACATGCGTCGCCCGCCTCTGAAGAGACCTCTAATAATAAAACCACTGTGGCTATTCCACCTTACACCTTCCACCGTTCAACTAGTAGGGTTAGTACAAGTCGACGAACAAACAACTAGATTACGCGCTATCCTTTACCGCCGCAGCCACCGAAAATTGGCTCGGAACCGCAACGGCGGCCGCAAACTATCTACTAACCGCAGGAGCAAGCGACGTCTCATTCCCTCGCTGTAGGTGGCTGGTATTAATCACGCGCCCTCCAGGAGGTCTCATGTGTTCAAAATTATGGCCCCGACCCCCCCGCCTCCCAGCCGAGGCCCCCGCCGTGGCCCGGCATGGCCCCATGAATTATGGCGGCAACAAATTTAATGTAACCCCGGCACAATGGGCCATTGATTTGGCAACTGAGTAATGGAGCTGCGGCACGACAGCGCAGTTGATTTTGCTCAGTTGTTGAGTTATTGTTTACAAGCGGGTAGCTCGCGGGGCAGCAATAGGATCGTAGGTGATAGCGGTGTTCTATGTCTTGGAATCGATTATTTTATGCTTATTTATTAGCTACATCGTGATTGTTAGCTACATCCAAATAGTACCTAAATATGCCCAATGCAGAACGTGGCTAGTACATCTACGTTTTACCTTGATTTTAACAGTTTACCTCTCTGACGGAGAAGATCTGATGGAGACACTGAAACTGACATTAAGTAATGCAATAATAGTAAGTTACTAATTTGACATTGCGAGGCAAACATCATAAAGACACCATGGTAAGTGCATCATAACTGTGCTGTGATGGACGGAAATCAAATTGGAACGGACTGGTCTTTATGCCATGCTATGCACATAATGTAAAATAATTATAGTCTAGTACTTACATTTAAGAAATTATTCACAATATTGTTTTATGGCTGTAATTTGTTGTATGAGCCTAACAAATAAAATAAATAAATAAAATATTTTTACTTATCTTTCGGAGTTGACGAACACGCTAAGCTGGTGGTGGACATAACTTTCTACAGCATTGGAAAAGAAAGGCAAAATCTAAATTATAGAGCGATACCTATGGTTGCAGTTGCAGTTGTGCTAATATTAGGATTTCGGACAACTGCAACTTTAAATAAAAAATGTAATGGAGTATAACAAGGTAAAGATCCAGGCGAAATTTAAATTATTATTATCAATAATCATCTATTACAATCAATATTACGGTAGCACGTTTGACGTAAAGGCTAAATTTGTATAGAGGATATGAAATTGCTATATAAAATTCAAGTTTAAGACTACTTACTGGGTTGCGCATCTTTACATATTCTGCTGCAGCGAGTGATCGTTAATCATCATCATCATCATCAGCCTATACTAGTTCACCAAAGGACGAAGGTATCCCCAAATCCATTCACCGGTTGGATTGTCTTATTGTATTCCACCTGAGGGCGCCATATTACGCTTGCCTCTAGAGGGGGAGGGCCCTTTTTTATTTTTTGCTTTGAGTCTATACCTACTAGCCGAATTATCTGTTAAATGGCGGTTTTAGCAATTACAGCCGCCAGAGATGTCATTCGAGTGACGTATCTGCTACAGATTGGCCAGCGTATCTTCGCAGTGTAGAATTTGGGTTCTTCTTGGTATGGTATCACCTTATCCTCCGATGAAGGAGGCTATGCGTCACTTTTAGTGTGTAGAGCTCTTGCGCCATCAAGTAAAAGCATCCACCACCTGACTTAAATGGGTTTCGACCCCTTTCAAACAACACTCCTTCTGACGCAGGCGGGTAAAAATTAAAAATAGCGTCGAAGGATGAGGTTAGATTTTTTTGTTAATTCGGCTTATTATTACTTTTTGATGATCATTCTGAATCATTCAACCGCAAAGCCTTTCATCGGTGTTGCGTTGCGGCTCGCCGACACGGAAAGGATTATGTTACGTCGCGGGGGGTATTTTAATTAAAAGTATCTACGAAGGGGATGCTACTAAATTCTGTCCATAATGATGGGGAGGTTGGCTCAAATTTCAATAGTATCGACCTATCGCGTAGAGATTATGAGTGGAGACCGAGACTCAGCAAGCGTAGGTACACTCTTGGTCCTGTCACGATGCTACGAAACCTACATTAGAATTTAGGCTTCAATAATTGCCCTTAAAAATAAAATCATATCTCTATATTTTAACCAAGGTTGAGCTTGAGGGAGACGCGGTTTGGGCGAACGCTTCATCCTTATGTCGTAGATCTTCCAGCTATCCACACGAGCCGCTTTGAGTCAACCTTTATAATGCGTACGGCTAAATAGAACACATTGCTTGCGAGTGTGGTCCTGATCATTATAATCTGGACGCCTTCATGGCTAGAGTGATTTGGCTATTCCTAGACAAGCAAGCTCCATCTTCGGCCGCATCGTCACTTACTACCAGGTGAGATGGCGGTCCTTCTCGCTGTTTTGAAGTCAATGAAGAAGAGCTTCTTTAATCAAAGATATAGTATTAAAATTCATAACCAACTCACCTCTATTTGTGTAGTACGCAGCGGTAGGTTTGTTCAATTGTATATTTTTTTCTAACTAGTATTTTCGAGAGGAATGTCGGCGCCCGAGTGGTATCCAGCTCGTAAGCGAAAGGTACAGGGTTCGGATGCCGCTGCACCCATGTACCAATGAATATTTTCTGAGTTATGTACCTTTATTAGTTGAATGCTAATCGATGATCTTACGGTGAGGAAATGAAAGCTGCACGTTCAGGCGACTGAATGTGTGACCATGATCGAATCTGGTTACGTTCCTTTAGCAAAGTCACGGAGATCAAATGGCAGTCGCTTCGCTGCCAAATCCTGGATCATGATCAAGGCGGACCCCGAGCCCTTGTGCGCGAGAACACAATCGGGACATTTACGCTAAGATAACTCCTATTGTTTTATTCTCGAAAGGAACAGGCGAAAGCAATTTTCGGTGGACGAGTTTAGGTATTTGTCAACCGCGTGGAAAAAGTTAATGGTGCCACAGATACACAGGCCAGATAGATATACAGCCCTCTCGGATACCTTTCGGGGTTTAAAAATTAAAGTTCCACAAATTCTCTTAACACGTCGTGTCATCTGTTGGAATGTAACAGAACTAATAGAAGAACTATCAAGTGTAAAGTTGTAGGTAGGTACCTACATTCGCGACGTCCGAGTGAGATTCTTCTAATAATAATCTACTATGATATTGAGCTGAAGATGTAGTAATCCTTTGTATGTTTATGGTATGGTCAATCTACTTTTATTACTTATAAATAACCAAGATATTGGAATAACTTTGTCGAGTTACAATATTTTTAGGTCATAGCAGCGCCCTCTGTTTCCTACTGTGAGCATTACTAGAGCATCGAGATAACAAGGGCGTATGGTTGAAGAGTTTCATGGTAGTATAATCTGTTTCAACAATAAATAACCAGATGGCGTTACTAGCTACTCCAGACCAACCTATAAAAAAATTGTGTATGAAAATATTAGAAATTGAGATAAGTTTTAGATAGATATAATAATAATCATCATCTTGGCGTTAATGTGGACATTAACGCCACCCGGGGTTATGCTCTCGAGAACGAAGGCCCGGGGTCCGGCTTGACCATGATCCAGGATTTGGCGATTAGGTAATTACAGTGGAGCGACTACCATCTGACCCTGCTACCAGGAGAACCTGACCAGATTGGATCATGGTTACAAATTCAGTTGCCTGAATTTGCAGGTTTCATCACGATGTTTGAGCATCAGCTAGAATTCAACTAATGTACACAAATCAGAATGAGTCAATGGTATATGGCCGCAGCGGGATTCGAACCCGGTACCTCTCGCTTACGAGTTGGATACTCAACCGCCCGGCTACCAACGCTATCGATTAAAAAAAAGTATAGATTAAATCGATTTTATTACATATAAAACAAAGTCGCTTTCTGCCGTCTGTATCTATGTCCACTTAGATTTTAAAGTCACTTTGAAACTACACAACGGATTTTAAATGTGGTTTTCAACAATAGATAGTGATTCAAGAGGAAGGTTTATAAGCAAAAAAGTAGGTACAAGTAGGGAGTAGGTGTAACCGAACTATGTCGCGCCGGATCCACTGATATGTTACAGATCAGCGGAATTAATTTTCTAAATACGAATTAAAGCACTAGTGACGCCTATCATACAGGCCGTGCAGATGTGGTTGGAAGCGAAATGAAATGAAGCAAATGAAACCTTATCCAGTTCAACCCTACAAATACACATGTTTGTGCGTTTACGGCGAAAATAAACTCCATTTGATGTAGTGCCACAGTCCCAAAACGTTTCCCTTACCATCTCAAAGACTATTGGGATCTTTAGCGACGACATAACGAACGAAGCCCAACTTGGGGATTACTTGGAAGGTAAAGCTAAGATTCCTTCAAAAAAACTCGGGGTACTTAATAAAGGCAAACGGTGATTCACACCGGGGTAACTACATTTACTGTATACAGCACAGGTTCGTCCCCATATGCAATTAATAAAAGCAAATAATCTTAACCAACAGATGTCGAGAAACTCCAGATTAATTCTGCATATGCCTACTCAATAACAAGTATTTCCCACACTACTTACTCAACCGATTTGGATGGCACTAACCGACCGTTTCGACTTACTGACTGTACATGCGACCGGAAGCTACGATACTACTGATAGACATACCTAGACACCTGTCAAACTAAAATCACCCGTATTTTTTTTACATAGGGGTATTAAAACCAAACGCTTACAACCGATCGCGAATCAATTTACAAGTGAAAACTCACCGACTCCGCGGTAAAAGGAACAAACGGCCACAATTCATACGGCAGCAAAGTAAACGTCCCGGGTATCAAAGGCTCGTGTAAATCTGAAAAATTGTGGCGGAGTGGGAATTTTCGAAATAAACCTAGCGTATAATCCGCGAGCGGGCTGCACTCACACAATGCATTATGCAGGAGGCTTTTCGACGCCCGTTTGCCTCATATCTCCCGGCGGAAGGGGCAAGGCATAAGACGGAAGCTTTTTCTCTTTAGCGTGCAAATGATAGTGAAGTGTGTTACACTGACTAGGAAAAATAATTAGGCCACTTACATAAACGACGATTATTCATAAACTAATAAAGGTAGTTTTATAGGATAAACATTATTTAAAAGAGTTTTATTTTACACATTAAACCCTTTTTACTTTGATGAAATATACTCCAATGTACCTTTGACGTCATAGAGCTATAATGAGTTGTTTATGAAAATCGTCGTTCATGTAAGAAGCTAGTTAATTTTGTTCGTCAGTATATTAATAGAAAATGAGTGTTGGCACTGCGACTCTCTAGGTAAGTGCATGTTTGTTTCTTGAGCGTTTCTCCTGACACGCGGTACGTAAACTTAAGCTAAGCGACATAAAGCGTGAAATAAAAATTCAAAATTCAAAATTTCTTTATTGGTTAAGACATTAAATATCTCTTTCAATCGTCAAAAAGGAGGGGGGTTGGAAAGTAGGAAGGAAACACAGTGACACGCTGACCGCCCTATGGCCGCAGCAAACCCACCCCACGCCAACCACGACCGGACCGTGCTCGATAATGCCAGTCAGGGCCGGACCGCGCTCGATATATTATGTCTATATGTAGTGTAATGTAAAATATATGTCTATTTAAATTTCCACCAAGTGCCAAAAATGTAAATAGTAGAGTTTCTACCTCGTAAGGTATCAATGATTGTACAACAATATTGTAAGACTCTTAAAAACTCAATACATATCCTGCAGTGCAGAGCAGACGGAAGTAGTGCAACATTTGCCACCATGGACTTTGACGCATTTGGTTAGAATGTTTCGAACCACTAACCGAATTTTTCTCGAAGAATTTTACATGGGTTGAATTAAATTTGCTATCTATGAGCAGGCGCAGAAATAAGTTTTGAAATGGGGTTCTTCCCTTGCTTGTGCCAGGGCCTTTCGAACGCAGCCCAACCGAGTTGGATTCGTCAATTGGCCTCTTCCTTGAAATTAGACCTACCTAGCTGGACTATTTGTCCAAGGTATGTATAGTCGTCAACCGTTTCAAGCAGAGTGTTTCCAACTGTCACTGGAGAAGGCACAGTAGGCACTTATACAAAAAAAAATTACAGATAGATTACAGTTATATCATTATCATCTTATTATAGAAAGGGACGTGTCATGTTACCAAATGTTTCTCTAAATAAATGTTACATAATTTATGAAATCGAATGTGTCACATAAAAGTTTATAACTATAATAAAAAATTAAAGATATTTTTGTTGGTTTGATATCGTTAGTCTAAACTACTGAACTGATTACCAAAATTTATTCCTACATGAGTCTTCAATATTTCTGACGACAAAGACATAGAAATTAAAGGATCTGCATACTTTTGTTTCCGGAAAATAATAGGATCCAGCCAGCGGCATAGATAAAAGTTCTCAGTTTTGAAATGCATACGAGAAATACAGCAGGGTACTCTCAGTTTGAAATTGTTGTCTTTTTTTGCCTTGTTAGCCAGTAACGGCGTAGTTTGTCACGCTACCACCGGTGCGGTGTTAAAATTCTAGTTATAGGATTCGAGAACGGTTCTATAAATGCTAAATTACTGAATTTATCAATGTATCAATCATATTTACTTCTTCTTAGCGAGTCAATGGTAAAATACATTATATTTTAGACGCCCAAATTTTGGCCTCGCGCACTGCGTTTTCATTGGCTTCGTAGAGGCCTTTCATTGTGCAGGTGTCTAGGCACAAAGGGCAACAAAAGGCAGTGCATGGTTTGTAGTGTAGCATCGCACACGCATTTACTTGATCGTCCGTGTAGCCCCACTTGGACAAATTTTCCTGCGCACCACTGGAGACGCAATTCCAGCAAGAGGACATAGCTTCTGTACCGGGGTAGGTTGTCTCAATTGTCTCAACAGGCCGTGATAATTTGGCATGTCTCGTTGAAAGCTACATCCACTCCCTTCGCATGAGCTAAGCGGCTTTACACCAGGCATGCGTTTTCGTCAATAGAAAAACATTACGCTAGTCCAGTAGTGCGCAGGACATTCGGAGCAGCTCCCCATTTGAAGGTGGTTAGGTGCCTCAAAAGGTTGTTACGGGAGGATACCTTCTGTTTGAGGTTTTTGCAGTTAGTCTTTCATGTCAACGCCGTTTAACACCTAAATATTTTGGCTTATGTGTGTGCGACGGGTACCCCCTGACAGGTATATTCAGACGACATTCAGAGTCTACGGTTTGCCTGGTAGTTGCGTAGATGGTAAGCGTAGGACTGGGTTTTGGTATGATTTGGTTTTAAGGCATTGCCTGCGTAGGTAGGCAATTTAGCCTGAGTCGTCAATGCCAGATTGCCATTGGTTGCCATTGGTTTAGATAGGTATAGCTATTGATGTTGGCTGTTCTATATATGTTGAATAGGGTTGGAGCCAAGAGGCTGATTTGAGGTTAACCGTAAAACGCCACCTGCTTTGACCGGATGGTATTTGAACCTGGAATCTCCAATTATGGAGAAGCTCACTAAGGATCTTTACGAATTATCGATCTTGAGTTAGGTCGCCCACCTTCCATTGGTGTCTCCTAAAATTGATTGTATCATACGCCACCGAAAGATCCACAAACCGGAGATAAGACCGGCTTCATTCGGCTGCTTCGATGGCTGTCTTCGATGTGTTGCATCAGACGTAACACTTGGCTGCAACATGACTTACGGGTCTGACGCCGGCCTGTTCTGGGATGTGTTGGGATCTATGATCTTTGTAAGGCGGTTGAGAAGCATTCGTTCAAAGTGTTTGCACTACTTTGCACATATGACACAGTAGGGAGATTACATTTTTGTGGTTGTTTGGAGCTTTTTCAGGTTTTTGCAATGCTATTACTTTAGCTCTTCTCCAAAGGCGTGGCATTATGGACCCTTTATAGACATTAAACATATTTAATAGCCAGGAGACTGCCACGGTACCTACATGTTTTATTTTCTCAATCTCGAAATCGGAATATTGTCAACGCCAGAGGCCTTGCTATTTTTTAGGCTTTTGACGAACTCAAGCAATTTACTTAGTTTAAACGCTCTGATCACATCGTCGGAACTGTTCGGATGGTAGGTCTAATTTGGAGTTCGGGAGGGAGAACCAGGCTTGCCATTCATAAGTAGCTCGTGTGCTATCTGGTTGGCGGTAATTTGATTCACTAGCGCTGGTTGAGCTTCTTTATTATAATCCACACTTTCTTGCTATTGTGAGTCAGATCTAAGCTGGTAATAGAGTTCATCCACTTATTATGCGTGCTCTCTGAGATTTCTGATGGTAGTTACTCGCCTAAGCGAATAGTTTCCTCAGCAAAAGGATTTGTGCTATACCGCGAGTCGTACGTTGATAGCAGGTCTACAGAATGTTCTGATAGTCCTGAGACATAGGAGAGAGATTTCTCGACGCTTTGAATATAGTTTCAAAAGCGTCGTTGACATAGGTCAACAAATTTATCATTTGTATGAGGAGTTGGATGGATGACTAGCTATTTCAGTGTGTCTGTACCGTGGCGACTTTAGGTTATACACTGTAAACATTACTATATTCTATCTCGAGAACACTTCCTCGTGAATAACTTGAAGATCACAAGTGTTTCAAGGAATTGCAAAGGAACGCCAAAGCTTTTTACTTAAATCCTGTCTAATAACGAGCTACAATAAAGCTGGACTTATAATGTAGCAAGTGGCCTCAAGTTTTTAAAGCAGGATTGAATTATTTAGGAAGAATTTTATTTTTAAGCAGCTCTTCTTCATGCTTTCGGAATGTTTTAAAAACTTGTCTTACATCTTTTTTCTACACGCTAGATGTGTAGACATTCCAAATTTAATAACTGAATGTCAACATTAACGTTGTAAGGTGACCGAAATATCCGGATATAATAATAAATACAAGACTGTGACTAATCTGATAAAAGTTGTTTGATTTCGGATGACCCTCCAAGAGTTTCGATCTATTATTTTTATCTGTTATCAGGTTTGGTCATGTCTTCTTTACGAATAGGGTTGTTTGTAAATGTATTTACAGCTTTTAAATATGAGACGAGCTATCACGATGAAAACATTATCACAAACATTCTCACTCCAAACAAACTCATTCCATCCTGTTTAATAAGTATACCAACTCATAATTAGGAGGAATTTTCTCACTTTAAAACAATTTCACTAAAGACGTCGCCAACAACTTAATTACTGAATGTAAGTTAATGATGAATAAGTGTGGTATTTTACGTGGCCCAATTTTGTGATGTGGAGCAATTTTCGAAATAAAAAGTTTAGAGGCGTTTCACAGCTGCGTAGACTGTAGACGCTGCAAGACTTAGTTTATGAGTATATATTGAGGCCAAAGATAGGCTCTACCGATACGCTGTCACACAGCTAAGTTGTTAAAATTTTATAATCTACATAAAAAATACAAGAGTGCCGTGCAGCGTATTAGGAAGTTCGAAGATTTTAATAGAGCGTAGCTTCGGAACATAGCGGAGTGGGCCCGGGCGGGCCAAGTTGCACTCTTCCGGAATATAGGATGTAAAACTTGATTAAACTCGAGCCGGGATATTCCGAGAACCTACGCGGAGGAATTTCAAACCGAAACTTGGGAGACGCGGTATTTGCCTCTATGTTTTAAAATGAGAATTGTTGTGTTGAAGCTCCTTTGTTTATTTGCAAGTCTAGTCTAGCGCACTGATTTCATGAAGAGAAGTAAAATTTATAAAGACGTTTCCAGAATAATCTGTGGGTGTCGTTTCGAAGGTACAATATATTACATAATATTTTATTTATTTTTATTATTAGGCTAATGTTTCTTTACTTTTTGTATCATATTACTATTTACATTTATTTTCATAATATTTTGATCAATATTTATTTTATTTTTTTGTAGACATTGTTTCCTTGACGTTTATTGATTGTTTATTGTTGCTATATTGTTCTCGTATCGGGTAACTAATTGATTTCATGGCGGGAACCTTTGTTTACCGATATTTTTTTTAACACACGTTGCAAAAGTACTGGAGCTATTTTTAGTTTAGATGCTGCCTGTATGTTTCCTGTGTTTCTGTCTGTGGCAACATACCTAGCTTCCAAGTGCATGAACCGATTTTGATGCGATTTTAAAGTCAGTTTAATTTAGATCGTTCATAGTTTTGTTTCTTTAAAATCGGTTCAGTCGTTTAGGAATTAGGTGTTTAGATAGACGCCGATTTTATTGCCTGGAGTCTTACGATATCTATCGGTTAAATCACGGTTTACATTAAGTTTCACATTTATCTCCGTTTTATAGTTTTTATTCGTCAGCCTATTGCGCTCTGATGGACGGACAGGGCTCCCTCTATACGGTGCATTGGCTTAATAAGGATTCATCATCATCACCTAACGGTTAATCCTGGCTTTTGCTATGATCCCCTTTCTTACTTTTTCGTCTGTCCATCGCACGGTCTTCGGCATCCCCACGTCGTAAGCTCCAATCCATCACTTCTTTGGTCTTCCGCTAGACCTCTTTTCACACAATAATAATATAAGCATAAAGGATATTTAAAAATTCTAGGAATATCTTCGAGACTGATGTCGGAAACTAAAAATCGTTATCTCCTAGCTAGAATCTCTAGAGGTAAGTAGAGACCATATTTTTTCACTTGCTTTGACCCTGATACACCTTTCTCGCTACTTTCACAGTCATCAATCTTTTCATACATGTTTATGGCGCTATTTGAAGTATGTTATGATATTAGAATTAAACTTCGTCTGGCTTTCGAGAATTCATCTTGGGAATTTAGCATTTAAATACCTGGTATTCTACATGTTTGCCTTTATCTTCTGTGATTTCGCCCTAAAGCATCAAAAGACGACAATAACCGTTTTATATCAGGTAAGGTTCTCGGTCGTTTTCCACTTTATTGGTATAATAAAAAAGGTAACTGTCACCTCTTCAACGCGAAGGCTCCCAACCCCAATTCGCTTAATAAAGACGTCCGAATCTGCTAGACTAGGAAAACAGCCTCCGGCGTGTTAGCTGGGCAAACAGTTTGGGGCCCATTAGAGGGAGCACCTACAGTATAAATCAAATGGCCGGCCCGGTATTATTTTCACTTGGCCCCTTAAGGCCGGAGCAATTTTTTCCGTCTCGCAAGAGTGATAAATGGTCGACGTGAAAAGGCGGAATTCTTTTCTGAGCGGTGCCCTATTCTGGAGATGTTCGAAATCGCAGCGAAGCTATGGATGAGTTTGACGCTGGTCGGTGCAGTTTTCTATTAAGGACATACACAAAGTATGATTTAAAGTATTCATAACCGGTTTCGATGAAACAAAGCTGACGTCCACGATGACGTACGATTTAAATCTATATCGAAAATGATACGATTTTATAGACAAATTCCAATCTACCGAATGGCACCGATTTTAGATACAGCATATTCGCTCCAGCCTGGATAAAAATGTTTAAGGAACACAGTCGTAGGCAACGTGTTCCATTCATTAGCCGGATTCTCTACCTATCTAGACCTACATATTATAAGGCTTGAACCACAGAGGTTTTTTTTTTATACCTCCAAGGTGGCAAACAAGCTTACGGCCTGCCTGATGGTAAGTAGTCACCGCAGCCTATGGACGTTTGCAATACCAGGGGCATCACCCACGCGTAAAAACCTTTTAACCCCTTCCTTGAAGAACTACATGTTGTACTCTCCAGGGAAAACCTCTCCAGGTAGTTCATTCCACAACCTTAGTGCATTGCATTTAAGGCCTTGCCACATACAAAGCTCGGCGCGAGCGCGGTGCGATATTTGCTAGGCAACCATCGCGCCGCGCGATGGTTGCCTAGCAAATAACGCGCCGCGCGATGGTTGCCTAGCAACTATCGCGCCGCGCGATGGTTGCCTAGCAAATAC
>LR990051.1:4455295-4536478 GCA_905147135.1 Blastobasis lacticolella
TGTACAACCACCCTGTATATTTTAAAACCATTAGAAACCTCCAACTCATACATGAAGAGTAGAAACTGCTGGTCTATAAATTTAGTTAATTTAAAGGTTTACGTTTTGGTAAAGGATCATATTATCTCTCACTTGGAGAAAATAAGACCAACCAACTTAACGAAAATAACACGCTCCTTCTTCTTATTCTTCTTATCGAGTCCATGTACTAAAGTCTGATTTACACTTTATTCGCCCAGTATTCGGCGACGCATACAGCGTTGGAACTGGCCTCGAACAAGTCCTCCAATGTACAAGTCTTAGCACACGCCGAGCGTGAAACGAGGTGGTCCATGGTTTGCGGAGAGCTTAAAGAATCTCCTACAATCACAACATCAACAAAGAAAACAACATGGCCACGAGGCAATCTCGCCCAAACGTTATTTGGAGTATTGGATTATGATTTTGCCCAAAAATACTCTCAGGACATACTGAAGATCAAACACAACGAACAGTATTTATTGAAGCTTATTATATTGACAATCGAATCGGAAAATAACATAATAAAGAAAAGCGAGCACTTTGTAAACAAGAAATTCGACACCATCCGCCGTTACATGCAATGCCGCAAGAAATGCAATACCAACTCACTATTATAAAGAATAGAGCTCTTATTATGAAAACAATGAACAAAGTAAACGCTGGAACTATAACAGCAAGTCTACTAATATCCATATTAAAACGTAAACAACAAGTGATGCTCAATGCTTTGACTGATACCTACAGGGGTCATCTTGATATGGAACTACTAACGCAGCGTTTTCCATTGTTATATTTATTAGAGATTTTCGTGGGAGAGGCCCTGAGACCTGCAGTGGACTGTTATAGGCCATGCTGATGCTGATGTAAATGCCAGAGCTACTAACTCAACAACTAAACTTATAGCCGGCATAATTCCGAAGAAACTAGCGCTATCTATAAATAACTAAAACATATCAAACATTCGAAATATGTATATAATTATTTATATCATAGCACGGCTAGTAACAGAAAAGGACATATTATTCGAATTGCACATATCATTGATAAGGGATGACGAGTACACACTATATCATAATATAGCGATTCCTAAAATAATGACTGATAGTCTATGTACGGTAATCGCAACGACAACGGACATAGTTGTGATTTGATATGATCTACCTGTATTGAAATAGATGGAGCGGATTTACAACAACGTTCGGCAGTGATGGAGGTCAGCTACATTTGCCACGCCACCGACTGATATCTCATCAGCATAGCCAAACAGCAAATATGTAAACATTACTTGTTACTAGCTACCACAACAATACTATGACCAATGGAGAAAGCACAGACTAAACATATGGCTTTAAAACTGTAATGTCAAGTGTTCAGTGGCCAGTACGCACGTGTTAGATATAAGGTATTTTAGTATGTTTTAATTGGTATTAAATATCGTGATTAATAATAATTAATATTTCAAAATACTTTTGTAAACATTTCACCAACTTCAGAACGAAGTGTGGTGTTTCTGAACGTTTGTTTGTCTTTGATCAGTTAAGTACTGTTTATGAGAAACTTCCTTAATTAATTATGTAATAAATTTATAATAATGTTCAAAGTATTGTAATACATTAAATTAACATCTAATCAATCTATCAGTAAATTTAGGAGACCGGAAATGAGAATAGAAAATGACATTTCCGGCTAGAAGGTAGTATAAAGGTCCAGTCAAAAGACTGGGTGGTACTTTTGCTCCAGAGCCGGCACAGAGTTAAGTACAAACTTGCATTGTATTATTGTTGCTGTATATTTTGTATTGGTTAATTTATTTATATAATTGTTTATTTATTGAATCATACGTAATACTACTGTCCCATTTTAAAGGATAGATATTGAATTATGTGATCGATAATTGTGTCTTAACATTTGGTGAGAATTTTGTATAAATGTGGTTTGCCTATGGTACTTTGTTTGTATTATAAAATCTTGTTTAATTCAGCTAATGTTGTTTAAATAAATACCTCATTTTATAATGGATTATATTGCTTATTACAATATACCTAATATCTTTAAAACATTTGTTTGATTAAATGATGTCCACTAGAATCATACGTTATCCTAGATAATATATTTTCTAGTAAACTCCTACACAAATATCAGCCTTGGATACTTCATCATCATCGTTCACAACACACCCACACTCACACATATGCACACATTTTTTACACCTTTATTAACAAAATTTATATTAATTATTAATTAATTTTTAAGTTATGTATTTTATATTTCATCAATTGAATTGTTTTCATATTATCTAATTGTAACTAGACCAACTGCACTGCAACTGTGTACTACGTACCAATTCCATTGTATATAAGTAGATAAGGTGCCTCCTGACACAGGCTAAGCTTAACCCTTTAACCGCCAAGGTCGGATATATCCGACAAAAATTTTCGTGCTCATTTCGCAAAGGACGGATATTTACGACTAAATACCACTACTCGGTTAATCTGCCTTTTTGTTTGATAGCACTGTATTATATTAAAATTATGTTCATAATTTGGTAAATAGTTGATGAAGTAATCATATACAATTGCTTACACTTTAGTTTCTTAATTAGAAGACTTAAAAATAATGTCTAAAGTTGAATAAATTACTGATAGTATTATTCGAAAAGTGTATTGGTGTCCAGCGCCAGTGACGGAAAAATCCGACAATAAGGATGGGACATAAGCAATGATTTACTGGTAGAAAAATCCACATAAATTAAATTATTTCTGTTTATACTTACTAATTTATTATAAAACAAATAAAGCAAATGTTACTCTATAGTAAACACATTTATTTCTATAAATAAATGTGTTTATTTTGTTTTATTTATAATAAATAAAGCTTAAAAATGTCAGTGACTGAATCAACAATTCCCATCCCTAGTCTGCATGTTTAGAAACTAATGTTGCTAGTACACCCAGCGCCACGGACGGAAAAAGACGACCGCTTCTGACGTCATAAACGAGTGCCGCCTTCTGGATTTTTCCATTGGTGTTGTGCTTATGCGTGTTATTATTATGTTCGTGTTATCGATTAATGTGATTAAACATGATTACAGCTGAAGAATTAATACGTATTCTGGAAGGTGATCTGTAGTTAAATATCATTAGAATCTGTCAAGGTTCGATTCGGTAAACTGATATTAATATTGTTGAAATAAGTATAATCATGTTTGTTAAAAAACTGACCAATGTTGTTTGTTAACTATTGCATTTAGATAAAGAATACTCTATAGGACTGCATTGAAAAATAAGAATAACAAAATTCTTTTCATGACCAATTTTATTGTGCGGAAATAAATCTTTCAATATCTGTAAACGCTTTTTGTTTCATTGTGTTACCAAAATACCTGCTAATATTAGAAATAAAATTACAAAGTAACGTTTTCTATCTACTGTCTGTTACGATATTTAGATGAAATTGTAAGCGTTTGAAGGGGAATTACCCATATCGATATACTATTGAACATCACTATTTGTTGTAGGTATTTATTTTTCGTTTTACTGTGCGTGGCGCTGAGGGCACGCCAACTGATTCTAAGCGTGGCGGTTAAAGGGTTAAAAGGAGTCTCCAGCAACCATAGATTTAAGGTACTTTTGGTTAATGAAATAGAGAATTTATTATTATTATTATTATTATTATTATCGTTGTCCATATATTTAACTGGGATTTTGGATACATACTAACACTCTGTTATTATCCTGTAGCCTAATGACTAAAATAAAGGTTTTACTAATGAAAGACACTGTAGTTATAAGTAGGACTTATATTAAAGCTGACACACGCAAGTTACCAATGCCATAATAAACTGCTAGCCACAGAGCAAAAAAATATATATTAGACGGATCCGGTCAATAGTATGGAATCATGTGGTCAATAGTACGGACTCATAATGAAGAAAGCAGAAGTGTGAGTGCGCCTGCTGGTGGAGCGTGCTGACAGAGTCTTGACGGCACGACTAGGGCGGAGTGGCGGGCATTCTTGGGCTTACCGCCGCCGAGGAGTGACGCGTCTTGAACTGTCTCTACATTTTGTTTATAGAAAGTGTAATTTACGTTTGAAAATAAAGTAATTTTAAAATCACCGTTGTAATAAGAATGTAAATTACCACAACTGCCTTCATTGTAATACCGCTCTGATTTCAAGTTTGCCTTTTTGCTGCCAGAGTACCTAACGTGTTATAGAGGTGTGCAACGCATTGGTGATACTTTCGGTGTTGCTCATGTTTATAGGCAGTGGTGACCACATTCACATAAAAAAAAGGTAAAATCTTAAGTAATGTGCAAAAATGAATTGGAATAAATACAGTGGATTAAATGTGAACCTTTCCTTTAATTTATCCGGCCGAATACGATCTAATACTGATATCACCACCCTGATGACTTTTCTTGACGCAACGACATATATTTGCCAAACCATGAAGGTAGCTAACTTTCCAATCTTTTTGCTGTTAGTCCTAGGTCGGTACTGCTTATTACAATACAAAGATAATGCGACTTGTTCGTATAAGGTTTTCAAAAGTTAGACCAGAAGTTAAAGTTTATCTTTAGATGTGCCTACCACCGACTCCTCGATGTCATTCATGCTGAATACAAAAACAACCAAAAATATTATTTTATCGCAAATGAAAAACCAAATTACGCTTCAAAAACAACATGACAGTCTACCCCATGATATATCGATACATGACATCAGCAACTACACCATGAATTTTTCGTTGGTGAGATACTAAAGGCAACATCTTCTAAAACGCTGCACAGAAAAGAATGCGGCCGCTAAAGAACAGCAGCAACAGATAAAATTTCTGAAAATTAATACACAAAATATACAATATTCGAGCCATCACGTGTCGAAACCTATAACTAAAAGAACAACATTCTAACTTTGATTATTATTACCTTGTATTTTTTGATATTTCGTATTTATAAAACTTCTAACGCAAATTTATTTATCTGAGTTACTTCCCTCGGGAGCATACGAGCCAATCGCACAGAGAATTTCACTAACAACGCATTTATGCATTTTATATTATTAACTTGACTTAATTCAAGTCAGTCGTAACCAAACAGTCGTCAAGTACATAAGTGCCGTCGATTAGTTGTACCTACAATGGAATACGTACAATGGAAATGTGCGGTTCAGATAAATAAACAACATCATACTTGTCTACTAAACTCTTTAAACTTTATGTGAGGTTGTCGGTAGTAGAGAAGCCTCTATAAACTACCTACAACTAAACCGGGGTGCCGTTTTCGACGAGAAAACTCCCACACAGGTGATATTTCCCGCAGCACCATAGAATATTAATTCTAAACAATACTTGAGTACACGCCTTAGATTAGCCGACGACGCAGTTGTCGACGAGTTGCTGCTTTTGGGCGGGTTGGAGTTAGAATGCAATTGAACAAATCAAAGGTTAGTATTATGACCTCGTCATTCCTGAACTAACTCGAATAGATCGGTCCGTCCTCCAGTTGCTCAATAAATTCGCAAATTTTGGAGTAATAAAGTAATCCTAATGGGCAACATTTGATAAGTTTTCTTCTCCGTTACCACATGGCTTGTCAGGTTTTTATTTAAAAAATCGAGTATGACTGTGTCGGAACACACGGCCTTTGGTTTTATCTTTAGTATGGTATACTTCGGCAGCTTTGATACACTCTGGAAATCGCTTCGCTCGCTCAGCGTCAGACATTGGGGTACCCACGTATGACCCATGGCCCCCTCTTTCCGACGATAGCCGTGATTTGCATTTCTTGCTGGCTCTTACTTATATTTTGTTTATTTTTACTTTAAATATCGTCAAAATTACATCTATTTTTATATGTATCGATTGTTGTAGACTCGGGTGTCGTAAGAGGCGACTAAGGGTCATATCCGAAAGATGGGCAGCAGTATCTTTCTGGGTAGATTTACATCAACTGCACTGCGATCTCCAACCCGCCTGCCAAGCGTGGAGATTATGGCAATGACCTCCCCTTTCGTGGGAGAGGCCCGAAGTCCTGCAGTGGATTGTTATGGGCTGTGATGTGTGTGTGTGTGTGTTGTAGACAAACTCAATAAATGCATACAAGAATCACCGCCGTATCACGTGTAAGTCGCCATTCCATGTCATTCAATTATACTATTGTACAACTGTAAACTATAATCTAGTTTTTACAGAGTGCATATGAAATGAAAAAGATGAATCTTTATATTAACGGAACATTACCAGCAAGCAGAAAGCCAAACAAAGCGTTGTGAAAGTTTCTGCGGAAAATGTAACTTTAACAAAGAAAACAACGCAAGAGACGTGAAGAAACCCCAAGTAAGTTATGCACGGTTTAATTCGCCTCTTTGTCTTTGAATTTGTATTAAACCTGCCGAGATATAAATGTGTTTAAGGTCATGATCGAAGTCTAGAATTGGTTCTGTGGTTAAGTAATTTCGTTACAACCTTTTACTGGATCCAGTAAAGGTATAAAGTTAATGATCGCCAAATAAATGTACGGTTAGCTCTACATGGATTACCCCATTTTATACTCCACTAGCGACACGCTCCGGCTTCGCACAGGTAGTAATCTTAACAAATTCTGCACCTAAACCTTCACGAATCACTCTGTCTATTTTTAAAAACCGCACGAAAATCCGTTCATTTGTTTTTGAGTTTGTCGCGACAGACAGACAGACGGGGCGTTAGACTTGATTTTAAAATGTAGTGACAGTGATTTAAGACGATCGACGTCGATTCCACTTTAGTTTACTATTTAGTGCGCACATTTTTGATCCTGTAAATTGTGACTAGGAGCAGACAGAAATCAAAATCTGGACACACGTCTTTTGCCTCTTCCACATTTTTATTAAATTGTGTATAATGTTTTTTGTGTAAGTGCTAATAAATAATCATAAGCATCATTGTTCCATTAGGTCGTGTACTGAGTAGGCATAATATAGCTGTTATAACCCCCTCCATGGCGTGGAGGCAGCTACGATCTCCAACCTGCCTGAAAAGCGTGGAAATTATGGCAATGCCTTCAACTGTTACAACATAAATATAACATCACGCTCGCAGAACAGAAGGCCAATGGGGCAGGAAGGTTCTCGAGTGGCGACCACGTACAGGAAGACGCAGCTCCCATTAGGTGGATCTAGTAAAGATCGCAGGTACCAACTGGATGCGGAAGGCATAAGACCGGCCACTGTGCAGATCTTTGGGGGAGGCCTCACGCCTTTGTCTAGTAGGGCTAGAAAGAGACCACATCGTTCCACTTGCACAGACAGATCTCTCTTGCTTCTTCCACATTCATTAACCTTCGTCAGTTTAGGTTACTCTTGACCTGACCTTTCTATAAAATATCATTGATTTGATTGTGATACGTACGTCGTATGTCTCTGTCATCCCCTTCCGACTGAAAGGAGTGAATGGAATGTTCCGAAGAACTATTACTGTTATGTAATTTGGTGCTACCGTCAAGATCTAGATGCCAGGCAACCGAATAAAGTACGGGCATCATGAGCCTTTTTTTATTTTATGTAAAACATGTATTTCCTCCCGAAGTATTTCCTTTGCACTACAACGTCGAGTTCTTCTAAAGGCTTGTATACAGTTTCTTCAAAGCCCGGCACCGCATCCGTTCCCCTTAGGTTGCAGATATCTTGGGCCTCGAATCCCCAATTTTATTAATTGCTCGATCGAATTGTAATTACATCGCAACCGCTGCTCAAAGAGAATTTGACAAATTTTTAATATTCTGCTACTAATTAAAGATCAATCAATTCGATTGGTTTTCGATTGTTCTTATAATCGTAGCTGGGACTTCATTGTGAATAATTTAATATACGTAAACTACATTAAAAAAACTAAAAATAAAATAAAAAAAGCAAATCCATCGTGCAAATTTCACGTTCATTTGTTGAGTCTCATGGTAGGTAGATTTTAGAAGGCAACACCAAGGAAAGCGTGAATTGAAAGTAGATTGGATTACAATTCAATTGCGCTTACCTACAAGTTTTTGCAGTACCCACTTTGTCTCGAGTTTTAATCTACATGTAATCGATTCGCAATAGAATTGTTATATAACTAAAAATGGCGGACTTCGGGTGCTAGTCAACGGTGGCTGTTTTCCATTAGATGGACCGTCCATCAGCCCACCTCCCTATGCAATAAAAATAGACTGATAATATACCACTCACCGATTTGTAACACCCATGTTCTCAATTTTTTTATAGTAAAATCCATAGGTACAGTTCAAGAGCACAAGTGTATGACACTACTTTATGAATATTATTCCAATAATGGTTAAATGTATAGTGAAAATTATGGAATATCAATTTATATATGTTATTCGAAATTGTACTGGGGTCAAGTATGATCTATCGGGTCCTAAGAGACAGGTATAGTTCTTTGTTTTCAGCCCATTCAATTAGGTTAACGATGATTTTTTTTTTTCTAAAAGTTGTAATTCACTTATACTCTTGAACTGTACATGATATATTATGATATCTAATCTCTAAAGTAGGTGTGGGGATCTTCACTAGGTATAGATCGATTGCAAAGCAAAAATTGCACCTGTTTCGGATTAACTTATGTCAATTATAATAAATAATATGAGATATTGATCTTTCATGTAATTTTTATAATAATATTAAATAACCTACATGTTTACTGTTTATGGCGGAGACAATTAAGGCCAATCGAGTAAGATAACAGTCTCTGTATGTATGTAGCGGGTATGTATAGTATTTTTATATAGATTTTCGATTGTAGGTATCTGAATACCTACTAGGCCAATTTTTTCAAATGAGGTATCGTTAGAAGGGTCTTGATTATAGAATTCACAAGATTGATAATCATATGATTACTTTTATTGAAATGTGCCTTGTTGGGTATCTAATAAAAGGGCTTTATTAGCATTTACATATACATAATTAACCAGCTGTTCGCCATATTTCAACTTTCTAAAGATAAAAAAAATACTTTAGAAATAATAAAAAGAATTATTCCTCAACGTAATCCGTTAGATACTAAAAAGTTTTCCTTGGAATGTTCCTGATCATCTGGATGTGGGTTAGGTTTTTGATCAATAATGTATCTTAGTCAGTGATAAAATTGCCGATTTATTGAAGTTAATATCTCATTTACCATTTGAGCTATATTTATGGAATTTGGGGTATAGTCTTCTTAGACTTGATAAGTTAACAAAATTTTAGTTGGTAATGTTAAATACTTAATAAAAAAATCATGTGTTTATGTTACATACATTTTGAGTTACTAAGTGGCCAAAAGTAGCTCCAAATGGTTCGTGTAATACACACGGCTGCTGTCCTTTTTGTGTCTGGATTTCATACACCCTATAGGTACCAATTGAATGGTTACAGAAGAAGAGTCCAATAATAAGCAATGGTTAAATACTATTTTAGCGAACTGAAAGCCGCCTCTCTAGAAACCCGCATTGAGGAGTGAATTAAAACTTGCTCCACGATGGAAATCTTGAGATGTTCTTGTTCAATACTGTTATGTTGAGAACCCACACAAGGAGCTATGAGTTATAGTATTAGGTACAGTTAAATAATCGAATCTTGATCTATGTCTTGTATTAACGCGTCAGAGATAATTTGATAGCATATTTATCGGATTATGGATTTAACTAAGTACGTAATCGTCCCCACCAGCTCTCTTCTCTCCCATCTATACATAGTATAAAGCAAAGTCACTTCCCGCCGTCTGTCCCTATGTATCTTTTAAACTTTGCAACGGATTTTAATGCGGTTTTTAACATTAGATAGAATGATTCAAGACGAATGCTTGAAAGCAAGAAAAATGGGTAGGTAGGGGTAAAGTAGAGTCGCGCCGGGTCCACTAGTTTCACCTATAGAAAGCTACTATATCAGTGAGTAACACAGGCTACATTTACATAGTCATAGTATTTCGCGAAATTTGATGTGGTTACCATGGGAACGGGTCCGGAACTAGTAACCAAAAGTCGCGGGCAAAAAAGTTAGTAGTATGCAGGTTAGCTGGGGTTAATTTTAAGACATCCATAGCGCAAAGTCCTAGCTCGTAAATATCTACATAGAATCAAGTCACTTTTTATGCCACTGAACGTGACAGTGACATTTGTCAGTGACAATCAAGCAGACCCTTGATGTAAAGCGTTAACTGTGGCACATAACATAATATATAATTCATACATAAGGTTTACAAGTAACAAAAATGCAGAACCGAAGATGACTGATGATCCCTGTGAGAATTAAGATGCCTCAATCCTCTAATTTCCAAAGAAGGAAGTAGAGTACAAGTCGCTGTACTCCCAATTATAGCAACACCGAAGACACCGGGTGGAACCACCGCCTGCGCACCGAGACTCCGACGTTGGTTTTTGCGTATCTCACCTGCACGACTAGCACAAGTGTGCCCGCGACACAGGTCGCGCCGCGAGAGAGCATTTGTTTCCTTCTCCCAACACTAAGTTGAACGAGATAGCATTAGCTATGTCGCGCCTTTTCTTGCTTATCGCGCGCGAGAGCACGTTTGTGCTAGCCGTGCTGCACTACACCGTGACGTGATATATTTATGTGCTAGAGTACATTATGTGGATCAAACAGTACATTGGAGGGTCCAGCCCTTGGAAAAGAACCACGATCATACATTTAACTTGGTTGTTGGTACCGATGAAGGACTCATGGCTCAATTTCGGCTAAAAACCATAGTATTTCGGAGATTCCATGGGCGACCTCAGTTCTCCGGTGGTAACGAAGTGACACCGACTCCGCGGGTATTCTAATTATAAATTAATTTTTATTGGTTAGTTTGTTATTAATTTGCCGTTCTCAGCGGCTTTCACCTGCGCGCAGTTCGGATATATGTAAACAATTACCGTTCCCGCGGGTACCTATTATTTTCCTGGAAGAATAATATTTAAAAGTGGTCCAGTAGTTCTTCAGTTTATTTATTACAAAATACAAATGTTTTCTTTATAATATGAGTATAGATTAGATGATGAATGTACAGACCTCAACGTAACGTTTCTGAATTTTGCTGCCACAGACGCTGAAACCTTTCAAAGAAAAACTCCACGCACTCATATTAAGTTAGATATAAATATTCACTGGCCCAGCCAACCCCGTCGACTTCCGTCGAGTTCCAGGTTGTTAGTTAGCTTTTTGAATAAATATTTCGTCATTGAAGCCGGTTTAAAAGGCACCAATAACATTAAACTGATGTAAAATAATAATACCCCTCCCTCCTTTTTAAAATGGGTTTATGTGGTTAAAACCAGATTGATCTAGATGGTTATTTGCATAGTTTTATTCGAAATCGTTTAAGTAGTTTGGGAAATATTGAAGGTATTTAAGTAGGTATTTTTTTTAACATTATGGTAGGCAAACAGGCACGCGGGCCACCTGATGCAAAAAAGGCACTGCTGTCTATAGACACTAGCCACACCAGGGGGTATTGGAGCAATAATGAACAGTTTACAGGCAGGAGTATTGAAAAAACATTATTGCATTGCCCGGTAAAAATTTCCCATAAGCCAGTTAGTTCGACAATAGGATCTGCATTATTTTTCCACTTGCGCCGATATGTCGGAAATATAGATTTTTTTTGCTTAGTTGGTCCGACTGTCGGATTAACATTCTTTATGGATTATTTGTAAACTCATATGGAAAACAAAATTATTGCACAATAATTTTATTATCAATATGAGTTGACAAAATATGAAACAAAATTATTGCGCAATAATATTATTGCACAATAATTTTATTATCAATATGAATTTACCAAATATGGAAACAAAATTATTGCCCAATAATTTTGTTTTCAATATGAGTGTCATTCTCCCTGTATTTCTTTCAAATACGTGATACGAGCATTTCTCTCTCAAATGAAAGTAGGTAAGTATAGCATTTTAAATATATTTCGTAACATGGTGCATAAAAACGCCAGGCCCAATAACCTTTCAAAGCGGCCCTTCCGGCAGGTAATAGCAGCGTGTTTAGCACAAACACGTAGCTATAACAGTATAACTCTCATAGGTTTTGGACGAATCTTCGATCCCTTTCTTGCCGAAATTATTTCGTGCAAGGGCGTCGTGCGACCGTTTTATTGGTGGAAATTGGAATTTTCCCCCTCACCTCATCCACTGTGTTTGGCGGACCAATTTTGTTTTTCGCGAATGGATGTTTGTAATGGCCATTCGGGGCGCGATGACTGCCGACTCGAGATGCGGGCTGGGATTGTTATTGCGACAAGTTCTAAACACATGTCTATTGACGATGCCGTTGGCTTATCGGTTTTACTTGCAAGGCGGAGGATGAGGGTTGTTTCAGTAAATGTGTTGAATTAGTTTTTTAATGCGGTAGAAAAACAGGCAAGCAGGCCACCTGATTGAAAGTGGCTATCGCCGCCTAAAGACATCAGCAACACAAGGGGCGTCCCCAGGGTGCCGATTCTGGTGTGCAATGCAGTTGTTATTTAGTTGCAATGTAACTGTGATGTTACTATAACTACGTCGAGGTATCGAGTCAGTCCCAGCATCATTCCAGTTAAATTGCAGTTAAATCATTGTTCGACCTTTGACACGTTTCGTCGACAGAATTGAAGGCAGTTTGACAACTAAGAAAGATGCAACTTAGTAATTTATTTATTTATTTATTTATTGGAGAACCAACAGCCATATAAAACCATAATGCAACTAAAATACCAGAAAACTAATTGTGGAAAAGTTCGAACTCATGAAAGTTGCAACTCAACATCTGTCATTTGAATAACAATCACACGGTTGACATGCGATGCAATTGTAATGTAAGCCCCGTACCTCTTGTAGGATCCATAGCATCATTCGAAGGAAACATTGTGGCTAAGAGATCGTTCCACATTCGAATAGTACGAAAGAGAAACGTTCTGTCGAACCTCGCGTGGACACCCACAAAGGACAGGAAGCCAAAGTCCTTTCAAACTTTCAGTAGTTCTGTCAAAAATTCGTGTCGCTACACGATGCCCATGCATGAAGCCAAGAGGATTAAGCAGGTCGGTAGTTTCACCAGCTCAAAGATGGGAGCAATACTTCATATATGTGGCCGCACATGTACTTTATACAGCAACATGCAAGTAAAGCACTCCAAGCAAGCAGGCCAATTTGACTTTACCTTCTAGATGACTCCGAAACCGCACGCCAGCCGAAATGTCTATCAAATAATCCCAATTGTCTGTGTGATGATTTCGTGAAACTGCATCATTTATTTATTTATTTAACAATTTATTGCACACAATAAAGAAATACAGAGATATAACACACAACATTATGACAAAAGGTTCTTGTTTGGCAGAAAATGTATTTCTTAGAGGGATTAAATTTGACCAGATTAATTTAATTGAACCCTATTGAGCAACTTGCTCCAAGGAATGTCCTAAGTTCGACACAGTATAATTCGGCTTTCCGACATCTCAAAACGAACATAAGAAAGACTGCTGATAATCTGTATCATTGATATGCTGAAGAAATAACGAAGGAGATAGCATTTAATCTTGGGTACTCAAGCATTAATTATCTTGGTATCGGAGATTGAATGCACGGAACGGACATTACCCGAAAGTGCCCTATATTTTTATTGCTACTTTCAGTTTCATCAGTATGATGATTCTTGTTTAGTAAATACATACAGTTTTAAATTAATATTTTTAGTTCGAAACCTCCCGCACCCTACGAAGGTCTACAAATATCTACGTTTGCCAACAAAGTGCTACGAAGGCATATTAATAGATAACTTTCGTTTCCTATAGATGAAAGGAAAACTGTGTAAGGTGAACTCAAAACAGTGTATTATAGATTGCCATAACTTGAATTTTATAGCGTAACAGTTTCTATTCTATAAAGCAATAGGTCTGTAAAACTAATATTCATAAATAACCTTTAGCTAAAACACGTAATTTTTATTTAAATGTAAATGTAATGAAAAAAGACTAAATATTGGATCCAAACAAGCAAATAAACGCAATAAATCGCATTAATCTCGGATACACGGCTGTTCGCAACGAATTACCATCGATACACAATTTCGCCATTCCCCAAACAAAAAGGTATTCAAATGAAGGTTGGTTTATTTAAAATTGAAATCAGGGCGGCGAACGCCGGGCGTGCCGCAAGGTGCGGTATTGGGACCAAAGCCCTTCCCCCAATATAATGGCCACGTGACCCTTAATATTGGAGCCAGGGGACCGCCGCGGATCGAGGAACATTTGCCAGGTATTATTTTATACTACAGGTACACGGTTTTCTCTGCGATTCTTTTCGAATTTTTAAAGGAAAGAAAATGGGGAATATGTAACGAAATAGTGATAAGAATCGTAGATAAGGAAGGTAAATTGATCATAATCCCTACTATCCCTAGACTAATATTATAAATGCGAAAACTTCTTTGTTTGTTTGTCAATCACGCAAAAATGGCTAAATGAATTTGAATAAAATTTGACACATATGGTTTATAACCTGGGTTAACACATAGGCTACAATTTATAACGAAGTTCAAAGTAGTTCCTACAGGATCACTCTATAACCGAATTTCTGTCCACGTAAACATACTCGTAAGTGCGGGCGAAAGCTAGTGCTGCCTATACTAATAACACGAGTACTTACTTTCAATTGCATATCTTCAGAGCACAAAACTGTTTTGTGTAAAAGCACGAACCACCTTTATTCGTGAGCTACATTGACATAAAAAAGGTAAAAATTAATATCGATAGTAATTTCTGCGTCTGCGTCGCTTTCAGATGAAAAGGAAAAATGTAACTGGTAAACGAAGTCGATAACGACAATTCTCAAACTGTTACATCGCTAGCACAGTTTATTCGTTCATTTCTACTTTTTGCTGGTTCGGTTACTGCATCTGAACCATAACCACGAGTTTACATCGAAGAACTACGATCAAAAATATTTGTCTGTTTATTGTAGCTGTGTATTTTATTGACACTGATTTCGTTTCTCGAAATAATATGGTAATATTGGCGGTAATGTCTAGGTTGTGGTATCGCGCACGAGGGCCCGGGGTACGTCATGACCGTGATCTAGGATTTCACAACTCAGGTAATAACAGAGGAGTGGCTGCCATCTAATCTTCGTGACCCTGCTACCACGGGAACCTGACCAGATTGGATCATGGTTACACATTCAGTCGCCTGAATTTGCGGGTTTCATCATGATGTTTTCCGTCACCGTAAGAACATCGGTTAGTATTCAACTAACGTATAGAGCCGCAGTTGTATTCGAACCCGGTATCTCTCGCATTGCTAGTCAGATACCGTTACGATCTTTGCTATGCAATCAGATATATGTGCTCGGCGGACAGCGGTACAGACGGCGGTGCTCTTGCCTTTGTAACCATAACTGCCGAACATATGGCTTTGCTATCATTGCCTGCGATCTCCTGAGTAAGTGAAGAGATACAACAGAGAAATCTTGCTGTGGCTAAAAGAAGGGCCTTATTCAGAATCCCCAGCAGTATTTGCAACTGGATCGCTGATAAGGCTAATTTTCTTGCATTCGACATATTTCTTTAGACCATGTTCATGGGAGACAATTATCCCTTACCTTCAAGTAACGTGCTAACTGGTTTACCCCTTCTATTATAAAAAATATAAGACCGATGTCGTTCAAAATGCCATCCACTTTAAGTCTAATTGCTCCAATTGGAATAATATGATTCGTAACCTTTAAAACCGGCCAAGACATGTCGTGCTGTGTAGTGTTCCATAGTTGCCTGTTATAACAAGTGTTATAACAGTCTGATACTTTAAACACATTACAAAGGTTAAAAATGTAGCTAGTTCAAATTTTTTGCCATGCAATTTGTATGAAATGTTTGCTAATCGAACTACATTTCATAAGGTGATTCGACTATTACTCGTTCACTTGAAGAGTGCACTAGGTTTCTGATAATTTTCCTTTTAACTTCATAATATATAGGTATATTCTGGTGAATACTTTTCACGTGCCCAAATATTACTGTTTAGCAGTGTTAGAAATACGTGACACGAAAACGTTCTTAAGATACTCTAAATGGTTCCAAAAAAACTAACCAACGATACCCTCACTACCCAATGCACTATACGTAAAAAAATGTCATCCCCGCTTTACATGTAGGGGAAGTACCCAAATAAGGGTAAAAAGTTAAAAAAAATGTTATAAAAACTTTGTCGGCGTGATTTATAAGTATTACCTTATAAAATTTCGACTTTCTGGTACCAATACTTGTTGAGTTAAACCGCGGACATGGCGAAACTATAAATGTTCGTTGGTTTACTGTACAACCCGAAAAACCACGCCCAACTGACAGGTGTCAGGGTCGAATTACGTCCGCTGACGGACAGCAAGAAAAACCGTGACAAACGAATGGTAGGGGCGTCCCTCGGAGCCTTCCCTGCGGGACCCGGATCCGATTCCGTTCGATTGTGAGCTCGTGTGTGTTTATTACCGGAAGGGAATCGGGAAGGGAACTACCCTCCAGCTATTGCTTATGACTATAGCGAGCTTGTTAGCTTCTACTTGGATAATGTTTCATGTTGTTTACTGGCTTTGTATATACGTTTGTCTTCTGCTGTAGTAATAATGAAGGAGAAGACACATTGTTGATTGAGAGTTGTAATTATCGAAATTCCTTAACGATTCACAGTACTATCTGCTTCGCAATGGATATCGCTATGTATTTTATAATACACTGCTTTTACAATTACAATTCAAACTTGAATTAATCCTGGATAATTTAGTTTTTTTTTTAATTATCATGATTAAGTTGTACAATAAAGTTTGCTTAAAATCGCTCGTATTTTTAAAGTCCCATGTCTAGAGGCAACCTGTATCTATATTAAGTAGCTTTCTGATATTGCAGCGCTGTGATAGCATTTTATATGTTAGATTTGTTACATTTTACATGTTTTTTTTATTGTCTGCAACGAAGAGTCTGTTTCCGAAATATTATAAAGACACGAGTTCTCCTCCCTACCAGTTATACTCTTATTTTTGGAGAAAAACTATTACAGCTAAGTAGATTCTTCAAGTTATAGTCGATCAACAAACGACACAAATGATTGAGGTAATCTATTTATGTACGAATAAGTTAGAAAGAACTACAACGTGTATTTATAACTTAGTATTAACATTATTATACGTAAACATACAGAACAGGCAACTACGGAAGTCTAAACCCTACACTGCCAGCTTTTATAACAACGAATTGTAGACCTTTAAATATAAAATATAAAATGCGGGACTTACGGTGAAAATGAAAAGGACTGTGTCCACAAACTGACGCGAATGCGACGCTTGATACAAATCATGAATTTGCGTTTATCTTGTCATCATATCCACTCGACCTACGAGCAAACCCATAAATTCCCATTGACGCCAATCTTGTTAAGTTCGTATCTACCGCATCGACCCAAATCACAAAACATTTTGTTAGTCATGTGGACCTAAAATTGAAGCCAGGATTTACCGCTCGATTGATGACTTTGTGGCCTTAGAACTAGTTAATACTGTCTTGGAACATAGTATAAATAAAAGTTGCTGCCCGCCGTCTGTCCCTCCGTAGGCATGTAACATGCAGTTTTTACTGTCATTTAGAGAATTTCTTGTATATTATAATAGAGTGACTCCGAAAAAACCCTTGCGAAGCCGGGGCGGGTCGCTAGAAGTTACGCATTACGTTCGCATAACGTTATCGTTATACCATTATGGGGAGCCAATCGGCTCCTGAAACTGACAACCAGTCTCAGGTAACGTTATGCTTATTACATAATGTCCTGTCAATTCCCTGAACATGCTCTTATTCATTTAATTCGTTTCTACATTCACAAACCGCGAAGGAAGAAACTGTTAAGCACAGTCTGTGTTGTAATATTGCGAATCTTCATATTGGAGCGTACCACGACCTATGACAGGTGCGCTGACGCAAATAATAAATACGCGTGTGACATTAAGATACGGATAGTGCTTCGGATGTGCTTTAAATAAATGACTATAATCGCTGTGCTATCGGCTATCGGACAATCAAATGAGTTTTTCGTGGTTGTACGACTATTTCAAGGCCCCAATTGGATTTAAACACTTTCGGCAGTCTTCAGCGGGTCCGGTCCAGATCTGTGGTTAAACGTCCCTTTTTGTATACGGAATGGCAGTGGCTAGACATCCACTGAGTTAATTTGTACCTCTTTCTGTGTTAACTAGCACACGGCAAGACACACGGAAGGTAAAGTTCTCGAGTAGCGACCACACACCAGAAGAAGCAGCGTGGGTAGGCCTCCCACAAGGTGGACCGACGACCTGGTAAAGATCGCAGGTATCAGCTGAATGCGGAAGGCACAGGACCGGCCTTTGTGGAGATCACTGGGGGCAGCCTATGCCCTACAGGGGGCGTCTTTCGGCTGATATGATGATGATGATAAAGACACGGCAAGAATTCGAGTGAACGATTTCGCTTCTCACGTCCCGCGGTGTAGTCGCCACAGTGTGCGCGCCTCAGCGTAAATTATTCTCTTCGTTGATATGTTCCAAAGTGGTATTAAGAAAATTTTATCGTCCCATCTTCTTACGGATGTTTATGATGCAAATTTATTCGGAGAAATGTTAAATAGGTAGGTGGTGCAAAGTAAAATCCGAATAAGAGTTAATGCGATAATTTTTGATGTTAATTTATTCTTTACGTGGGTCTTTTGGATGTTAGAGTGCAAACCTTTGTTATCCCGCACAGGGGGTTACATGCGGAAAATAGTGTAGGTATTTCTTTCTTTAAATATTTTGCTACAGACTATCTACATTTCCGTAATTGAGTTAAAAAAAATGGGAAACGTACAGTCTATTGGCACGCTTACGACGCGGTGACTAAACGGGTACGGCACGATGGCTGTGCGGGTGCGCTTTGTACTTGGGTCAGCGTATAAGCCTTGCTATACAGCGTATAAAAAGCCTTGCTATATAGCGGGGCAACGTGACCAGCCTACTGGGCACTTTAATAATTACTTAAAGTAAGGTATTTTTCGTTCAGATAGGTAGTTTTATTTATTTTGTTTTTAATTGCAAATAATTTTTAATTAATTAATATGGTTTGTACGTTTTCAGTCAGCGTACAGCGCAAATAATGTAGCTTATTTTCGTAGTAAATCCTAAAATTCTGTTGAATAATAGAGAATAAAATTACAGTACGTAGCCTCTCTATGTGTTGAATTTCATATATCAACGTCATAGAGAAACAATTTTTTTTCGTCTATGATCAACGTAATTGAGGACCGGTCTGTGTCCAGCAACGGTCTTCGGTGGGCTGATGATGATAAGTATGAAATAATGAACAATGACTCTAAAGCGGACCAGACAGTATCAGTAATAATGACATCTATGTTAATGGCTGTCATTCCTTCAAAAACTGTACAAAAACCTTATTCCACTCACCGCACTGTCAGTAGTAACATTATTTGAATGTAACGTCATTACAACTGAACCTGTCTATCCCGCTTCAAAGCTCAGAATATATTTAAGTGTTGTTGTTCTGTAACTAACTTTAGCTTTTATGAACTAAACGGTCTGCTCCGTTAAAAGTGAACCCCGCAAACATTTAAATACCAAGCAGTGGCTGTTTACTGCAAAAACACAGTTAGAATTTTAATAGTATGCGAAAGGAGTCGAGTTGGTTCTAAGCACGGATCTGAAAAAAATACGAACGCCATTCTACACTAGAAAGAAGCATGCAAGGTATAGCAATTTCTCGACAATTTATTTTGTTGTACATAACCTACACATTCACACAGCAGCCGGTCTAGCCATCTTTGACAGCTCCGCTTGCATGATGCGTGTATGGTAGAAAAGTGACATGTCGAAGTTCGACTATTTCTACCAACATCTACATTGACTTTGATTGTGTAGGATCATCCGCCAATCCGCCTCCTTTGTACACCGACAGCACGTGAATTGTCTATGGACCAAGAATTTCTAGCACAAACAGCTTATGTCAGATAACGTTAGTCAAATCCCATACACTTTTTCTACCACAAACGATTGTAGATTGACGAAACCGGGCAAATCGCTGCCATTTTGTTTGATTTTGTACCGCGGTGTCACTGACGTGGCAGTGTCAAAGCACGCACTCACAATTATGGTAGGCCATTTTTATGCTTCACTCATAATTTTAGAGAGTATCCGTCCATATTTTTTCAGGTACGTGGTTCTAAGTAACAGGTTTTAACGTTTATGTGGTAAAAGTAAAAAGTACTTATGTTTTATTTGTTTATTTTATAAATTTTATATTCTAAAACACCTACTCAATGGGCATGGCTGAAAAACAGCGCTGTACGGAACCATACCGTCCCGTAACAGCATAAGCTGAGCCAGGTCCATTTGCCTTAGTTATTTTTATTGTTAAGATGTAGTGGTATAAAGCACGATATTTTTTTTAAGGCAATAAATGATTCTTATTCTTATTATTATTCTTATTACTATACTTACTTTGGCAAAACCTATTGAATCAACTTTTTTAGAGCATGTAATTTCCTTTCTTTTTGTCGTTCCTTACATAAAATCTGGTCACGTCTCCTACCTGTGTTTGTTTCATCGATCTTTTCAACATTTCACGTACGTCTCCAAAATAGGAGTAGCCTGGGGAGAGACCTTCGTCAACACGAGATGAAATGGCTTAGTGTCATCTCGCGGGCGATCCGTAGTTAAGAACCAGCGAACAGCGCCAGCGGACCGACGTACGCATGGCTAGATAGATATTGGCTTTTAACGTGTCTTTCGTTTATTGTTATTTAACGTTATTGCACAGTTTTAAGTATTTAAGAGCTCAGAAAATAATACGGAAGCTCCTTCTACTTGAGTCGATTTCGGGGTAGAAAAGAAAAGAAAGGGGTATTTCAACATGAAATGATAGAAAAATAGTGGCGTAATACGCCAAGATTTACGGTTAATAGAGATGCTGTATTTGTATTTACAAAAATGTAAGTTTAAGGATCTAGGTGCTCCAATAACTGAAACGAATCAAATCATCTCAGACAGGATGTAATCCATATTTGCATTCAAAGCACAACGACGCTGTGCAGCTTTGCTTAAGGCGTAAGTCTAAGAGCGCCCCAATTAGACAGCCCGGTATGAACATAGGAAATAAATGTAGGAAATACCAAAGACTGAGTGAGCACAGCGAGCTGGGCTTGGATATTTTGGTATAAAAGGCTCTTAATCCAAGTTGATGATGGTGGTGCAAATATTTAAAAAATTAGTGAGCGCAACGAGCTCGAAATTGTTCAATATTTGTATATGCCCATGCGTGCTCTACATCTACTATTTGACTTTCATTTGTGCTGAAGCCCTCAAGCACCCACAGTGTCGGCGCCCCTTTCATTTAGCCACCAATTGTCACGGCTGTTGCCTGCAGTCGCCGGTTCAATACATACAAGTTTTAAAAGCATTTTGTTTTAGTTGACCGATACCAATGAAGTATGTACTGATAAATTTTGTTTTGATGGCTACGGGATGATCATGGGTGCTCAGCACCTCCTATCTCACACTCGTTGGGTGCTCGCACGGAGTCGGCGCCCCTGCTTTAGTCTCCAGAATTCTAAGTAGGAATACCAACTAGGAATACGAAAATACGTATCACCCGATTTTTGATGTAGGTACAGGTACGACATCTAACACTAAAAGAATTGCTGTCTGAAACTCCGCCGGTAGGTATTTTATGAGGCACTGATCGTATTCCCAATTCAATGGCTCCCTTCGTCAGTCGATCGACGTGACTAGCCGGTATAAAGAACCTCGAGATTCTGAATTCGGATATGAATTTTTAAACGCATCGGCGCGCTGTGCTCTGATTTAGCGCGAGTACCGTCCCGACGGTTTTCAAGTCCTTGCTTGTAGTTCCGTATTTGTGAGTGAATGTTCCATTACAGTTTTTAACTATAATCACAAAGAAATTATTTGTATAATCGCGATTGCGATTTTACTTTTTAAATTAACTACTTGTTGACGTGAATTAGATGAATGACTTCCTCATCGTTCCAAAGGGCATTCTGAAAAAATTGTGTCAATAAAGTATGTACTTTTGAAAGCATCAAGTTTAAAATATGAAAAAAGTAATTATGAAAATCCATCCGGTGGTATACAAAAATACATATAGGTATGTTATAACCTTTTTTTCATAACCACCACCACCACCACCAATATTTTTATATGTCTCAGTGACCAACGATCAGACAGACCATGTGATGAAAAGCCTCGTAAAGTGCGCTCAGCCTTAATTTTTTCGGGGGTTAAAAAGAAACAAAAGTCATACGCCACCGATGCTTTATTTATTGACACTGCCTCAATTACCTATTACATTATTATAAAATAATAAAGAGACTATTAATAGGTCTGAGTGGAGAGATGGGAGAGAGGCCTTTGCCCTGCAGTGGGACACTGAAGGCTCATAAAAAAGAGCCTATTTGATATCCTGTTTGTGTAAGATTTTGATATGATAGTTGAAGCCTCTTATTACTGGGCCATGTTACCTGCGTATATTGTCCGCAAACACTTCTAACATAAAATACCTATCTGTCACACTGATTTTCAACAAGTTGATTCACCGCCTACAAAAAGGTTGGAAATAAATCTACGTGCAGAAATCCCCCTGAGCCTTACGAGTGAGAAAACAAATTGTGGGTATTTGTGAATCGTACCTTAGAATAATTGACAAGTCTATTTTTAATCAAATGGTTCAATGTACATTTAAACGAAAACAGTATGTGGGTGCCTTCCATTCTGTGCCAATAAATGAATTGAGCCAAATGGATGGCGCTGGTAAAAGCGTGACATCTTTTTTACTAATCATAGCTAACTACTACTAAAATAAGTTTACAAATTTATAGCTTTTTATTTATTTAAGCATATTAGCAAGCTTGGACAATTATTCACATAGCGCCATCAGCTAGCCCCAAAGTAAGCAAAACATGTAGTATGGGTGCCAGAAAACTGATATGTAAACTACTTATATATTTAAAACAGACCTATATTACTACTTATATATTAAAATAAGAGTACAGATCTATTTAAAAATACTTGAGCCATTATTTTACAAGGCTTCGTCACTTAGGCCGATCAGCTCATCAAATTAAAATTCATCATTTCAATTTCTGCCCGGCCGGGAATCGAGCCCGGGACCTCAGCGTGGCGTGGACCGGCGTGTTAACCAACTGAACCACTCAGGTCAGAGGTGCGATTATATAAGGAACATCCTTGATCGCAAAGATGAAAAATAGAATATTCTGTCGGATATATTTAAACTAAAAGAGAAAGAATTAACGCAGATGTTGACTTCGAAAATGACATAGCTGGTCGTCAGTAGTTGTCCCCAAGAAAGCAAATTTGACGACCTGAGTGGCTCAATGGTCAATCTGCCACGCAAGAGGTCCCGGGTTCGATTCCCGGCCGGGCAGAAATTGAAATGATGCATTTTAATTTCTGTTACGGGTCTGGGTGTTCTATGTATAATAAGTATGTATTTAAAAAGTATTTAAGTAATATATCAGTAATCTAGTACCCATAGCACAAGCTTTGCTTAGTTTGGGGCTAGATGGCGCTGTGTGAATTTGTCCAGGAATATTTATTTATATTATTATTTATTTATTTAAATATCACTGTTTGTAAGGTGCACAGTTCAATAGAGCAGTACCCCTCCCGGCGGACTCCTTAGTGACAGATTTCTGCTTCCGGTAAATTGTCCATTAAACAGGAACCAGATCGGTCGCAGCTCGTTTTATCTTCGCGAACAATAACTGTTTAAAGCTTAGTTGTTTTGAGCCCTGCTTTATCGGTATCACGGTGTAGCAGGCGACCCTCGCCCGTTTCACTTGGTTAGGTGGGCGGGCCCCTAAACATTCGTTGGTATACGTGACAAATTCTACCGTTTATAATGTCCAGTACAGTAGATTAAAGTACCATCTTCTTCTACTGACAGGTATCGTAAAACGCTACCAAAATAACGTCATAGAGATAAGCTCTTACCGTTTTCCGTATTAGCGGCGTTTTTTGGTAAGTATTTTTACCCGACTGTGCTACGCAAAGAAGGTAATTAATATGTTTATCAGCGTATCATAATATTTTTGTGGCACTCTAGAGACCAAACGCGTAGGCCGCTTTCGATGGTTCTTACATCTATCGCTTTGTTTTAATTTTGCGAGTGTCACTGAAGGCATGATATTGATGCTTTCAAGTTTGCACTTGATACACCTATTTACGAGTATTTACATAAGTACAGGCTTGTTTCTAACTTTTTAGTTTTTTATAGCAGACGGGATTTTTAGTATTTAGATCTGCGATCCAATTGACTTGTCTAGGAAGGATATCCTCAAGTGAAGCATTAGACTATTAAGCAACATACAAAATAACAAAGACAAATACTACAAAGAACTGCAAACATCCAAGTGCCTAGGTAATTGAAAAGGATACAACCATGAAACAAAGATCAGTAGGAAAATAACAAAGGAAATAAGCTGAAACGTTTGTTGTATCATAGACGTATAATATTACGTTATAATGGGGATTGCTAACTCAGAAAGGGGGTATAAACAGTATCTCTATTACGATGCTGGAGCTAGCAACGCTGATTGGTATTAATTGCGGCCGACGAGCCACGAAATACGAGGTAAATGCCTACGTACCTGTATTACTATTGTTGTATGTGTATATTGTTGAATGCGTACCGTGGAATTTAATTGTATATAAATTTATTTATTTATGCAGGGTATTTAGCTACAGATTTAGGTTTTACAAAAAGGTGTTAGAAAACGTCAAGGGGTCATTTGAATCATTAATTGAGTGGATTTATCATAACGTCGTCGCAGTGATCATGAAGCATTTGCTGTCGAAACGTTTCTTCACGGAGACTAATTAAATTGTCATGGTATAAGTTCTGAACACTCGTCAGGTTTATCAATGTAGCCAAGTAGTAGTAGTCGCTTTAACACTTCTTAGCCCCCACTTGTCGACAGCTCGATCTTTTACATTGGATGTCGCATCCATCATCATTATCATCTTGATGTCACTGTCAGTAGTGCTCTCGCGCGCCGTGCGAGGGCCCGTGGTCCGCCTTCCTACTTCTCCTTGTCGACTTCGCACGGTCTTCAGCATCCTTGGTGGTATATTTGTTAGTACGAATGTCATCCTTATCGACGTCAATCCATTGCTTCTTGGGCTGACCGAGGGTGGTATTACTAGACATTTGTTTACTTCGTCATTTGCCGCTCTGAGCGAGACATGGCCATACCGTCGATGGCGGCACTCTTGCAGTTTATTTGCGATGTTGCAGACGTTATTATTATTATTATTTATTGCAGTAAATGTGGTAAGTATGTAGGTACAACATGATATTACAGAGTATTTAGTATCACACATAAAGCCAAGTCAATTGGCATGCAAAATGAAAAGAGAGCGTCACAAACAATAACAAAAATAAATTATTCAAATACGTCAAAGAAAATCAATTGAATACCCATGTCAAACTTATAGATTAAAAAAAAAAAATTAAGTCAAATATTTTAAGGATGTCAAAACAATAAGTCAAAATACATTGAAATTTGTATAAAATATTAAATCAATTAAATTACTTATGTCACTTATTGGAAATTTACAATCAAATTTCGACGGTTATTTTTTAAATACATTTGAAATTCATCAATATTGTAAAAAACATGATTACATAAAAAATTATACAGCACAGCTTTAAATTTTTTAACAGGCATATTTTTTACTACATCTGGCAGCATGTTATAGATTTGAATGGACATGTTGTGACTATTTCTTGCGAAACATGTAGTTGAGTGAGGGATAGTTAGAGTTAGTTAGTCGTTTTCCCGAGATTATCGGGAAAACGTGTCGAAAACGTGCATACATCAGACTTCACCTTGAATAGATCTGGGTTATTTTTTACAAATACGCATAATTCGAGAATGTACATTGAGGGCAAGGTCAGAAGTTTAACTACCGCTACCACCGCGAATGTGGGGGTATCACACATTCACCACTGGATCTTCATGTCCGTGAGGCGCAGTTCCTGTCTGTGTCGCTTCTAGCGGTTGGCTCTCGCATTCGACTCATCAAAATCAACGTATCGCTATTTGGGTCTCCTGCGGGACCTCTTCTCTGATACCGGCAGGATTAAGCACCTATTTCCCGCGCTGGGCCTACGCAGAGCGTGATCGAGGCCTCGAGTCCGCTAATTTACTTGTCTCAATTGAATTGTAATTTGATCAAAATCGCCGTCCAATGGCAGCTTTATGCGTTTTTTTATTCTGGTATAAAAGCCGTTGAGTTGCTATTGCGTTCCATTTCTAAATCGAGGCATTTGTCGGACTTGAGACCCAGACCAGCACATATGACACTGTTATGAATAATATCCTTGATAACTCTGGCGCTGAGGTTGATCCGGATGATAGTATTACCGGCGTCCGTTGCCACGGACGTGGTCGTTGTATTCTCGATTAAATCGAGTAACGCTGCACATCCACTGCAGCTTCTTCATCATAGTGTTGGTTCTAACGGTGGCCGCTCTCCAAAAGATGGACGATCTAACCGGGTGTCTTCCTAGGCACTAAAATAAATATTAAATGCTTACAAGAGTGTGTGGTGGCCTAGTGGTTAAGGGATTTGACTCGTAGAGGAACCTACCCGGTTCGAACTCCAGTGCCGCCATGTCAATGACTTACATTAGTTGAACTCTAACCGGATGCTCTAACAGTGAGGAAAATATAATGATGAAACCTGCACATTCTGAAATCTGATCAGGTTCCCCCGTTGACAAGGGCACAGAGGTCAGATGGCAGTCGCTCCACAGTAATTATGTTATCTGTTATATCCTAGATCGTGGTCAAGGCGGACCCCGGGGCCTCAGGCGCTAGATTACAACCAGGACATTAACGCCAATATGATTTTTTATTCTTTTAATACACATTAAAGAGTTCAGTCCGCTATTTTCGTAGCCATCGACGATAGCTTGGGTCGGGTCACGCTAATACTTGGCGACTATTTATTGAAGGGAAGAAATTGATTCCTATTTTGGGTTGTAATTAAATTATTTGTAGAGCAAGGTATATGGTTGAGCCGTTGCGCAAATCCTTTGATTGCAGGCAACTTCCTATCAAGTAAGTTGTCGGTTTCACTTAATAATGGTCACGAAAATAAAAAAACTAACAAAATAGCGTTGATTAGTTGGCGAAATCATATAAACGTAAGTTTGTTTATTTGTTTTTTGTGCCGGAACACGTTAATTCTCATTTGGTGAGACAGTCGAAACGAGGTATTTTTTCAGTATGACTTCATCGATGGGTATTTGATGGGTATGTAAAAGCTTCCCCATATGGTACAATAGTCTATTTGTAAAGTACAATCCTTGACAACACTTTCACTACTTTACACACTTTTATCGGGTTTGTTACGTAGTGAGTTTGTGTGTCGCGAGAATCAAGCGAGTACATAGCATTACTTACTTACTTACTTCGCTGGCTCAGCGACCCGAAGTGGATCTTGGCCTCCGACACAAGAACTCGCCATTGGTCCCTATCCTGCGCCACTTGTTCCCAGTTCGTTATCTGGAGCTCGCGCAGGTCTTTCCGGTGGACATAGCATTATTATTATAATATTGATTAAACAAATTATAAGCACAGTGTGAGACCAAATCCTCCTTAAACCCATGGTCTTGTGTCAGATCGAATCACGAGAGTCTCAGTGTCCTTTAACGTATGGTTTGATCCCTATAAACTCTATTCCAATCAAATCTGTATTCACTCTCTTCTTTTTGTAGCTTGGACGAGTCTGTGAATGCGAGACCACTACACTTTTCCATGGTCCATGGTAGAACAGAACTGAATTTTTTCACACTGTAGTGGTCGTACAAATAGTGCTCGTTGTAATCGTGAGTCCCAAAGATTCCGCTTCGTAATGAGTCCATGTGTTATTCTAGGCTATTAGCTATATTACTGATAAATTTCATTAAAATGGATTAATTAGTTTTTGTGTATACCTATGAGTGACAAACATCCATTCTTACCAATTACCGTTATCTACTTTATCCCTGTTTTGTTGCCCCTTTATCTAACGATATGCCTTTTAACAACTGCACACGAATATGCTGCTTAAGCAAATACATTTATGCTCCAGTGTTGTACACGCCTCCACAAAACAAGTAGGAAGTCGCGCGCTCCTCCTTCGCGGTATCAAAACACAATTAAATTTATTAATTTACACTGGCTTGTCATGAGCCAGCCCTTGTAGCGTGAGCCTGAGGCTCCCTGTAATTAATTTAATTGCGCCGAAAAGCCCGGTAAGAGCAAGCCCGCTATCAAAAGATTAATTTGATGGGTATCAATCAAATCCGGTACCCGAAAGTTGGATGGCGTGAAATGGATGTCTGTCCAATGTTTTAAACGTCACTTTTATTCGAAAATTAATGAGTCGTCCGTCTTGATGGCTATGCTGCCAGTTACAAGCGATGTTTTACTCAGTTTCTGAGTTAATGACCTTATTAATCGGAGTACTTGAGGACTTAACAGATTGTCGAGTAGAGAGTAAACATAGACTAAATGCGCTATGATAAACTTGTAATTTTTTTATACAATTACGTATTAGGTAGGTATAATATTATAAATACTTTTATAACGGTTCAAGGGTTTTAGCCTATTTTCCAAGGGGACCAACTCGTAATCGAGAGGTACCGAGTTCGATCCCCAGTGACTGAATGTATAACCATGATCCAATCTGGTCAGGTTCCCCTTCTAACAGTGCCAAGGAGGACATATGGAAGTTGCTCCACTGTAATTACCTGATCTGCAAATTTCTGGAGCGTGATCGAGGTGGACCCCAGGCCCTCGCGCACGAGAGCACAACCCGGATAATCCGGCTACAGCCAAGGTAAGCTTTTCGCTCTCTCTTCGCTTATTCTGCATCTTCGCGTTGTAAACTGTCGGCTCTCTCATCGCATTACTTCATAGTCCTCCCACGGGAGTTTCCTTCGTTATAATGACAGGTTTAGGCAACTATTTAATTTCCCACTTATCCTTAGAGCAAAATTACGATTATTCTGTATTCGAAATAGGAATAAAACTTTGACGATTATAATCAAAGTAAGAAAAGGCAACACTAAAGCTTTGAATTTTACAAAGGCCGCTAAATTAAACGTAAGTAATTTAGATATTTATTTCATCTATAGGTACTGTTATAAAACTGTAAAAAGCCGTGTCTGTTTGAAGGTAATTAAAAAAAATAGTCGGGGTAGGATTCTAGGACGTATCTAAGGATTATTCCCAAGTAAGAACTTTTGTCTGTCTGTTCGCGCATCACGCAAAAACTACTGATCGGATTTTGATCCAGATCTGACAATCGTAGTTCAAGGTACAATCTAAGCTATGTTTTAACTAATTCGGTTAGGTAGAACCAGAGATACAGCTTGACCTCTCCTTAGTACTGCATTCCATACACTAAAGAGGTCATTTAAAATGGTCGATGGGAAAAAAGATAAACTGCCCTGAAACCCATTTTCACGCGGATGAACTCGCGGGTATAAGCTAGTATTACAATACTCCCTTAATAAATATAGGTATGCCGAATACAACAAAACAGTATAGAAACTAAATAGCTACGTAATTCCATTTGGAACTCCTAAATCTCGGGAAACGGTAAATATTTACAAACCTGTGGCGTACAATTTGTTCCATAAAGAGGTGGTCTCATGGTTGTATCTATTTGTAGTCGAATTTCGTACATTGCAATTTAATTATGCAGGGATAGGGATTTGTTATAAAACAGGGATATTCGCCGGCGGCAGCGTCCAACGCCTGCGAGGTATGTCAGATAATTTGGTTAGCGGGTACAGTCGAGATACGTATAGCTAATACAAATAATAGTATTTACCGTTGCGGGGTGCCAATCGGCTCCCAAGACAGTTCATCCAGGGTCAGGGTCCCCCCGGAAGACCCTGGCCAACCTCCCTTCGCCAACGGTAATAGTAGACAAACCTTTCCAGCGGCGAGCTCGTTGCGACGGTGAAGTCTGACTAGCCTTAAAGTACGAATCAGTCAGATTCAGTTCCCGGACTCTGCGAGAATTGCTTAACCTTTATTATGGGTTTCACAAGCACGCTGCCACTAGACCAGTCAATAAAAGTTATAAGTAGACAACTCAGACCAATTAAATAATAAATAGAGTTTGAGATAGATAATAAATAATTCTGGGAACCCGAAGTGTAATAGGCGGCAATGACTACTTTCAGGTCTTCCGCTTTCTCTTAAATGACGTATTTGTCTATTTTATATTAGATTAAAATATATTATAAAAAACGAAACGTTTTATCATACCCGATTAATGTATACTAAAATTATAGAACAATGTGCCTATCTATATAATATGATCTGTCCAGACTGACTTGTCTTATTTGGTGAACAAACAATATTCGAAACACGACTTGCTGTATCAATTAAGCTACGTACATTGTTTATAAATCAAATAAGAAACACATATAATGTGAATTTGAACGAATAAAGCTGCAACTTATCCATTTAAATACATAATTTCCATAAGACAAGTTAGTCTGGACATATTTTATATATCTACGCTACAACTACCTACAATTTATATATCTCCTAAGATAATGCGCCTTTCAAGCAGAATCCCTTATTCCACAGAAAATCGATAAGCAATCTTTGAGGCACTCGATTTTAATTTGATTGCTGATAGGTTTGCTGGTAGTTACTATTACAAATGCCGGATATTAGAATCGATTAACAGCCATACAAAACCTACCATTCGCTTTTAGCAGCACAACCTTATTTAAATGTACTTCTAAATATACAGACTTTGTTCGCGTACACCTACTATACACCTACCAACCCTTTTTTTTAATAACTTCCTCTTAAATCACTCTACCTATAGTTGAAAACCGCATTTAAATTTGTAGCGTAGTTTAAAATATCTAAGCGTTCATAGATAGACATAGGGACAGGCGGTGGGAAGATAAGGAGTAAGGCTGGTGTATTTACCACGGTTCGGGAATGTAAACGATTATGAAACTACTAATAATAATATTGTCACCTTTATGCAGTAATGTTAAAAACATGTGTGTTCTATGTACTGACCTACCTACATTAATTATAAAAGAAAATACAATAATTTAGAATTTCCAAAGGGTTGAATTGAATACGAATCTTTACACTAAGGCGCTGTACTAATTGGCAACAATCGTGCGACCATGGATAACGCCTAACGAACACTATAATAAAGAAATAATTAAATAATCATTTATTTCTGGTAAGTACATGAGTAGACTAAGTCATTAAATTCAGCATAGAAAATGACCATGTCAAATAATCGTAAATTTAAAAATAAACTTTTGCACCGTCTTTTTCGAAATGAAGACGATACCAAATGGAAAAAAAAAGAAACCATCATGGCGTAATCAAACCTTCGCAACTCCCGACCAACAAGTGAGGGGCACGTTCAAAATCCGATTGCGAGGCGCAAGTTCCCGCTAAGTTTCCGGGAAATTCGCGGCAAGCCCCACCACCGCGGACTCTAAGTACCGTCAGTTCATTAAACTTGAGTCGTTAGTCGCGCGCGCCAACAATACTAATCGAATTGTCGGGATATTTTTGGCCAAAATGGTCTGGAATTTATTCTGCGGCATCAGATTGGCGGATCGGAATCCCTTAGGATTCTAAAGCGGTGACGTGATTATTTTGGGAAAATAATTTTTGGTATCCTATAAACAACTTCTATATACGAGCGTATGGACCGGTTCATTGACCAAAGGGAATATCACCACTACATTGGAGCACAAACGTCGTCTCATTGACGTTTTGGCCACGTGTGCGAATGGTCGTTGCTTTACAAACTAAGAATGCCGAGTTGCGATAAACAGTAACCAAAAAAAGGATGAAGTATATTTGTTCCGTAAAGTATAACAAACATTATGTATTACTTGTAAAACTTATGTTTTTAGTATATACAATTACTATTTTAGTGTTCATAATGTTTTAAACTATCGCGGTTATAATTACACATTTAATGGGTATGTTCCGGGTTTCCGACCATGATGCATGCAACTGTGACGAAATATCGGGCTACTAGTTAACAAAGGTACGCGGTAGGAAACCCGGAACATACCCTTAAAATGTATTTCAGTGTTTATTGCAAAATTATTAACCGGCCATGATTAGTTGGTATGTTCAATCTATTTCAATGCACACAATTTGCTTGTTTTTTATTTGGCCGTCTTACATGTATGCGCACAATGTGACTTTGCACCGGCGGCATAATGCCGTTGATTTTGTTTCCGCGGACCTGATATAATTATAGATAAAAATACACTGGCAGTCAAAACTAAGTACCACACTTTTATAATTGCAATAAATTTAAAGTATACGAGATTTGTTTTTGAAATAAAAAGGATTAGAAAGAGGATTTCATTTTTATACCAAATAATGACATTGTCAATAACGTTCTCTTATGGAATGGGTGAGAAAACGTTAAAACAAAAGCACTCCTTTTTGTTGCTATAAAAGTGAAGATGTTCGTTTTTACTTTTCATTTTTGTACATTTATTTCTTGATCGATGAATTATGATTCCAAAGCCAAGGTCGTGCCTCTTTGACCTGAAGAATGTGTAAGAATCATGGTTTTTCTGGAACTAGGCATCAGTGCTTCGTACTTCAAAAATGGTGGGTGTAATTTAAGAAGGGTCCGTCATGTGAAGTGACGGTACGAAGAAACTGAAAAGCATCAGAGAAGTCCTTGCAAACCCAGGTGCACGAGGACCCGAGAAGACCCCAAACTGGAGAGAGGGCTTCGACTAGCATGACTGCGCTACGCCCTTGAACACATAACAGTGGGGTAAAGAATAATGAGCAAAAGTTTTGTCACAGATGAGTCTAGTCTACTTACTTTTCCCTCCCGATGGCAGGTCCTGGTGAACGATACATTCAATTCTACTTCCAGTAAGGTAAAGGTCCTGTACTCTGTATGGGCTGGTATCTTTTCAGAAGGTCGCACAGAGCTAGTGATCATAGATAATAGCACCCTGAGTAGGAAAAGATAAGTTGAAGGGTTCCTTAATGAATATGCAGGGTCATGTGTAGCCAATATGGGTAATGAATCGACGCTGATGCAGAAAAAAGCCTGACCACACACCGCTCAGGTCGTGCCAGAGTACATTTAGGAGGTTGGTATCAGCTGAAAAGCTTGGCCATCAAGATGTCCTGATCTCGACCCTATCGAGCATGCCTGGGATGACCTCGGGAAGCTAGTCAGAAGTTGAAGACCACTGCCTACCACCCTCACGGAACTAAGACATGTCCAAATAGAAGAATGGGAGAATATTCCCCAATATTGCCTCCGAAACTTTGTCTTCCGAAGAGGGAATACAAGTCATTAAAATGTAAATAAAGCGTAAAACATACTTATAAAGTTGTTTCAGTTTTTTGTCAGCAAGTTCAAAATGGCAACTTTTAAGCTTTTATCTTTTTTTAACTGAAAGACTTCACATATGTATAATAAATTGTGGTTTTAAAGAAAATTTATAAAATTTTCTATAAAACCTTGTTTATTTCAAAACTCTAATATCTACAGTTTAGGAAAATTGCAATTTAAAAAGTGTGGTAGGTACTAATTTTGACAGCCAGTGCCAGCCAGACATATTTATCAATAACAATATTATCGCTATGTAATGTAGCTTCAAACCAGTCAAAATATCAATAAGAACATTTTGTCATCATCATCATCTTGGCGTTATGTCCCGGTTGGGGATCCGCGCGGTACGCGGTGGCCCAGGGTCCGACAAATATAAACATTTTGTAAATGACGTATTAAATCGTTACAGAATTCAACAAAAACTAAAGTGGTATAATTTTAAAGGAGATAAAATGATAAAGATCAAAGGTTGGATTTGTAATTGATGAATACCAATTATTTCGGCTAAGATATATTGTAGGTATTGCGTTACAAAAAATTTATACGCTTTTACAATGTTATATCTGGCGCCTTGGCAAGATAGCTGACTGACGTCTATTTCAGTGCCACAAACCGGTGGCCAAAACTGGAACTAAGTGTTGCCATTTTGAAATGTTATGTCAATGCCAACAACACCGACGCTGTTTGTGGCACATGAGACGGCGCCATTTTATTTAATATGGTAATGTTGCGAGTTATTTGTCGTTCAAGCCATATCCATATACTTATATAAATCAATGCCTATAAAACTGTTTGGTGCTCGATCATACCGCCAGAAATGAACGGGTTTAGTTTAAATTGAGTATGAAAATAGCTTGGTTTCTGATGAAGAGCTACGCGAGTGAAGTTACATAATATATCGTAGGTACTAACAGTGGCGTAGCTTGCCCTCTGGAGGCCCCGAATCAATAGTTGTCTATGGGCCCCCCTAGTTGATACCGCCAACTACGGAGGGTACGAATAATTTTAATCCTGGTCTCACCTTAAGCCAATGAAGTGAAATGAATGTCACCGAACGAAATTTCTGGAATTATTTATTTATTTAACAATTCATTGCACACAATAAAGAAATACAGAGATATAACATAGATATAACTGACACAACAGGCACTACTTATTTTTAAAAGAAATTTCTTCCAGCAGGCCCACAGGAAAGGGGTCTGAAATTCTCTATTGAATAAAAATAACTTTAATCACTGAATTAAAGTGACAATATACTCTAAACAAGCCAGGTCCGCGAAGCAAGGGAGGCGTGTTCGGAATTTTTGATATATTTGCCCTTGGCAAAAGTTATTGTTATAGTAAAAGCGTAGCAAGCTCGAATTTTTTTAATTTATTACAAACAATTAATGAGCGAGTTCGAAATTTCTGGAATTATTTTGGCGGAGGGATTGAATTATCTATTGAATAATTTTGCCCGGGAAGTAAGGAAGAGTTTAACTGAAATTATGGATTACGAATTATTGTTTATTAATTATTGGGCACGTTTGCGGGCCCCTGTGGCCCGGGGGCCCCGTATTATTAATACGGCTGATAGGGCGGTAGGGACGCCCCTGGGTACTAGCGACCAGCCCCGGCTTCGCACGGGTAGTAACCTTAACAAATTATTAGTACACCTAAACCTTCCTAGTGAATCGCTCTGTCTGTCGTTTTTGAGTTTATCGCGAACAGATAGACATGCAAACAAACAGACGTGGCGTGGAAGTTTGTTTTCCCGTAAGCGAGAGGTACCGGGCTCGAACCCCAGTGCGGCCATGCGACTCCTTTATGTGTTATGTACATTAGTTGAACATTAACCGATTCTCTTCCGGTGTGGAAAACATTGTGATGTAACCTGCGCATTCTGGCGACTGAATGTGACCATAACCCAGGATTTCGTAGATCAGGTAATTAGAGTGGTGTGACGGCCATCTTACCTCCGTGACCCTGATAAGAGATAAACCTGACCAGATTTAATTGTCATATAAAGGTGCTGGCCACGATGTTTTTCGTCCCTCAAAAGGCTATCGTTATAACTATTATAAATCAATTATTAATTTTGTTGCTATACTAGATATAGAATACGTTGGCCTGTTGTGTCTGATATATTCTGTCATATAGTTTTGTGATAATCTTGTGTGCAATAAATGTTTAAATAAATAAATAGATATTGTAATCATTATCAATCAATGAAAATGACAATTTTCGGCAGATCTAAAAAAGACTGGATAAGAAAATATTGGATCATGGTGAGAATTGTTCATCCTAAAACTAAAACCAGCACCCGCACTAAAACGACAACAGAAATGGTTAGCACGTTCAGACCTAGTAGACATTGCTGGAACCACGTCAAATGTGGGGAAAACATTATATTCCGACTTTTCATTTACATGCCTACCTCGACTCCTCATTTGCCAAAACAGGGCAAACTGCAAAACGACAATAATCTGGGCTTCCTTTTCAACCGTATAACGACCAACAACCATAGGGGCCCATTCAAGGCTTTTGTGTAAGACTCCACAGAGCCGCGTTCAGGTGAACTGCCCCCTTTTTGACTAACTCCCGACCTGGATTGTGGGTATCGTATCGTGGTACTTTTATCTTACGTGATGGTGCATCATTAAGAAAATCTTAAAAAAAAAGAAGCACGTTTGCATCGCATTGACTACTTCATCCTAGGTAATATACAACATATTATGAAAGGCGTATGCGTGTATTTGTGTACCTATATGATATGGATTAAGTCTGCCAATTACGACTTCGGTCCGTTTATGGAAACTGCTGGAAGGCGCTGAGACGGCATGCGCAGGCCGCGTACGATTAAGTTTTAATATTTTTATTGAATTTTATTATCGGTACTGCGATCCTAACATCGGCTTTTAGGATTACATCATCATCATCTTAACACTAGGAAGACGCTCACTGCTGAGCATAGGTCTTCCCCAGAGATCTCCACAAAGGCCGGTCTCGTGCCTTCCGCATCCAGCTCGTACCTGCGATCTTTATCAGATCGTCGGCCTACCTACGCTGCGTCTTACGCACTAATTTAATTCTGTTTTAATATAACTTCAAGTCTTTGTTTTGTTTCTCCTCCACATGTAGCCAGCCATAATAATGTATACTACACGGGTAACTAATACTTACGAAAGGTGAAGGTGAAAGCATTTTATGACAGTTGAGTAGCCCGACGCCACGCCGACATGGATTAAAGGATGATATTTAATCAGTATATTGTAAGCACACCTGCTTGCCTCCATTACTCCGTGGGGTAACCTCCGAAATCCGTCCCCCGTCGCTATGTGTCTGTTTCGTTTGAATTACCGTGCGCGATCACGCGTGGTCGTACGTACATTTGGCGTTCTGTGGTGCGTTATAATTTGATGGTAAAGGAGTGCGGCTCTTACAGCCAAATGTTCTTCAGCGCGAAGCGAATAATTCAAAGATTTGTATGGCGGAAATCGCAATCTTTTTGCCTTTAGTTGCGTTTAATTCGGTTTTCAGCCCCAGACGAATTAGTGTTATTGAGATTTATCTTCGGCGTTCGCCAGTGTTTCTTTGGGTGGACCGCAACCGTTTCTGTGGTGAAATGTTTTTAATAGTTTCTCTAATGGATGCCACGTTTTCTTTTTGGGAAATATACCCCTGATATGAAATGTTTACCCTGAGCGCTACAACTTGGGTCTTATTTAAAACAAGATTAAATGGGTACTTAATAGACAGGTATGCGCCATCGTAGACTGCATCTGAATGTAACATCAGATGAGATGGCAGTCAAATACCTGACAATTTCTCATAAAAAAGAAACTAAAGAACTAAACCGTAAATGAAAACTGACGCCCCTCTTCCTCTGGTTCTTCTTATTTTTGTCTGCGTGGTATAGGTAATATATAATACAGTAGCATTTAATTACACAGCAGCTTTTATCGCCTGATTTATTTCGGTACCAAAAACTTTTCGCTACGAAAATAATCGAGACATTTCAATATTACACCTATTTTAGACAGTATCGTAGTCTAGTTGTCAAAAGGGATCGAAAGGGCCCTTTCCGATATTGGCATGTGTCAACGCGATCCGTCACTTCTCTAGTTGGCAGCTGGATATGCCCGATTGGCCGTGGGCTTACTGTGGGAAGTTTGGGTACAAGCGGAGGCTCATAGATTTTACTTAATATTATAAATGTAAAATATTGTAAGGATTGATGGTTGGATTAAAATAGCAAGTGTAGATAAGATATCAAATGATAGACTTGGCATTTCTCTTCTTATTGACGTCAAGACAATTGTTATTGATAACAATGACATTCTTCAACTTGACTGATACATCATAATATTTGCTACCTGCCAACAAAATGCGTGTCGCTCATACCAAAATATATACGTAACACGTAACATATTCAGTACATCACACTCCTACACAGCGTCTGACAGTACCAGTTAAGCCTATTAAGCCACAATGGAAAGTGCCACTCCACAAAAGTTCTATCCAATATGTTATACAGGGTGTTGTGTAAGTACGGAAATTGGTACACGAAGACCGATATGATATTCTCGGATACACCGTTGATACATATCTACAGTGGATATAGGTGTATCTATAGTATCGTGTGCTTTACGACAATGTGTGAACGCGCGTAGGCTGACAGTAAAAGGGGCTCAAAGTCAGTTGTCGTTTGTGACGGTTTGGGGCGCACTGGGAGCTGGATTTTATCTGTGGACAAATTGTACACAAGCCACCAATATTGGTAAATAAGCAGAGTGCCCGGTCGATAGTCCACTATCTCAGGGGCTAAGCAAACCTCACCTGCACGTGGTCGGCTGGCAGCTGGCAGACGGACAATGCTCAGGTGAAACGGCTTTTCCCTAACAGGTTGTGCGAGTCAGATGTGTCGACATACGTAAAAGCAAAAAATCCACAAAATTAATAACATTATGGGTATCGGATAAATCCGCCTGTTGAAAGAAATGTAGTGGTGTTAAGGTAACCTAATAAATAAAAAGTAAATGTCACGGCAGTACATACAAGCAGTTGCCAACATTGTGCTACGATTACGTCGACTTCTACCTTATTCCATTTTTCTTCAGAATTCATAGAAAATAACAATAAACCTTTCTCAGTGTGCCGCTGCCCTGTAGGCCTGGGGTTAGCGCTTCTTATCCCCTACCATGTGAATTTTCATATTTCGCCGCTTGAGCCGTCGATAACGTACGAGTTTACGGCACCCGCCAGCATGAATATTGAATAACATGTTTATGTCGACGACTTTTTTATCTGTTTTATTGGACTGAGCTCCTGGCCTATAAAACTTATTCTCGAGTGCGGGTGGCGTTTGACGTCAATAGCCTAGTGTGTCTATTGTCTATCATATTATTTTTCGTCGGAATTATGTAACGTAAAGTTGAGTTTCACGTAGAAGATGTACTATCCTACCTCTATAAAGCACCAGAGCACCTAGAGAAAGTTAAAATAATATATCTTTATCATATCTGCTACATGACGTCCACTGCTGAAAATAGGACTCTTCCCATGTTTTCCACATTGGTCAACATTGTATCTCTTACCTCATTTGTATCGTGTATCCATCAGTTTTCTACGATCTTTGTAACCTCTGGGCCATCCTGCGCTGCGTCGCATGTACGTGATCGCCGCTCGAGAGTCTTTCTACAACAATATTAATTAGTTTTAATGAAAATAATGTGCCTGCGTCAGCATGATCTGTGCATTTTATTTCAAGATCGGGGTTGTAAACCATTGTTCGACCATTTGTTGGTATCCGATTTACCTATGTAACTTGGATGACAATGCCATATAGATATGGTACCATGGAGCTGGTCTGATGATGGAGTCGAACGATGGTAATAGGAACTAATGAACGCAATAAGTTAACCCCATCGTGTTTGGGCTCTTTGGAATGGTCTTGATGAGTAGGTACGAAACCGCGCGGTAAAAGCTTGTTACGAATTTTTTTTTTCTTTTTGAATTTATTTCTCTTTGAAGTAGCCACGAATGCACGAGCTCGAGCAAAGAAAAAATACTGGCGGTTCTTCCCCGCCGGATATCTAGGTACCATACGGGTCACCGGTCTCGTCCCCAATTATTTTCGCAATCAGCCCTTAGCGCGGTCGTAACCGTCGCCAGCGTCGTCTCCGGACATAAACACCATTAACGTTAAATTAAAAGCCGGTTAATGCGATAATTCGACTGCGAACCGTAATCACAGAATGGACCCAAGTTGTAGGGGTGGACGTCGTAGTGTTGTGTGCGTTGTTATCGATGTTTTAACTACAGTTTTTCGATATGATATTATTTATGGTAGATAGCGGGCCCCGGGCCCCCGCGTGTTGCGCGGGAGTGCAACCTGGATTTAACGCCAAGATGATGATGATGTTGATGATGTAGTAAGGCTAACGAAACGAGATAAATATTCAGTTCTGTACACCTTTTTATAATATGGGGTAACCGAGTTACCTGATAGTAAGTGATCACCACCGTCCATGGACATCCGCAACATCATTGTGGTAAAGAGCGTTACCAACCTGTGAGATACTGTAATAAGTGTTCCCATGACAGTTTTAGTGAATCCTCTGACTGTTAAAAAGTCAGGGTATCTTTGGATCACAGCTATAGATCCTAGTTAAATAGGACCTGGAGTGGTGGGAATAAGTGGTGAGACTTCACCTTTGGTTCACCTTAGAATAGATATAAATTTTGAAGGTGTAGTACAATCAGGCTGTCTGGTTAGACATGCAGAGGTAAAACCATACTCGCATGAGGTAGGTATCCTACAACGTATAAATCGACAATGAAATCACATCCCTAGCTAGGCGGGTTGAGTGCCAAATGGATAGATAACCCGAATACGGCTCTGGGTGGGCCGATAGCGGTCGTGGGACAACCTCATTTGCAAATTAAAATTGGATTACATCGCTGTAAATGTAATGCTAATGCGTATTAAATACTGTTTGCCAACTTTGGGGTCTGTGGGTGCGTTACATATGTTACGGACGAGGTTCGGGTGACAAGTTATATTGGTATTGTAAATACGAAAGAATTTTGAGCCGAAGAGTTTGCCTAGCGGTCAGATGATTCACCTGATGGAAAGCGGCTACTAACGTCCAAGACATCGGTAACATAAGAGGGGTGCGTAGCCAGCCTTCGAGGTAGGTGCGTACGAGTAATGTCGTTTGAAAAACGACAAATTATAGTGCAAAGCAATGACTTCTTCTTTTGTCATACGGTACGTAAACAGGCAAGCGGGCCACCTGATGGAAAGTGGTCACCGCTGCCTATAGATATTAGCAACACCAGGGGTAGTCAGGCGTTAGTTGGCCACAGCTATAGGTACCTAGTTATGATTTAAGATCTTCGTCTAGTCTCGGTTGATGATAATCCGAATTTGAAGCTGCTAGTCTCCAGATGAGTGAGAAAATTTTCGATGTTTTCTTGCAAAAGGTTCTATCTATATGATATTATTTATTTTGAACTAATATTATAATATTTACATATTGGATTGAATTATATAAATTCCATATTTATCGAACATATCGATATCTACGGTGCAACTTACAAAATAAAAATATAATACATAAAACATAATATTAGATTTCAGTACAATCTCGAAGTCAATGTTAACATTGAGTGATCAGTAAAAACGAATATTCAGTAAAACCACAGCCTCAGAAAGACTAAACAATGGTATCTATTTCCAATAAAAAAACAGTTTTTTGGTTCTATAGATATGTCTCGAGGTATAAAAATATTGTTGCCTGTCTGTGTCATGTAAACATTTTGTGAGACCTGAGGTAAGACGATATACTAGCAGGGTTTGAGCGTCTAATATGAGAGTTCAAGCCCAGATAAACTTCATACTAATAATTAGGTTATCTAAGGCCGCGGGGTATCTGCTTGTAATTCAGCCACGTTACCCTTTAAACCGGGACAGAACAATGCAAAGATTATTTCTTTTCGTGATAATAAAAGCCTCAGGAGTCCTGCCACAAGTAGAATGCTATTAAAGATGAGAGAGGGTGAAGTTTCAGTTTTGTGTGGTCATTGTGTGATTGATCTTAACACTTATTGTAATAGACTTATGGTTGTTACTACGTGTGGACCAACGTGTTAGACGATTAACCTCGTGGGTAGGCCTCCCACCAGCTGGGCCGACCATCTGGTAAAGATCGCAGGTACCAGGTGGATGCGAAAGGCACAAGACCGGCCTTTATTAAGATCTCTGGGGGCCTATGCTTTGCAGTAGGAGTTTCCCGATTGATATGATGATGATGATCGTCTTAGAGGCCGGTATAGTTCCTCCGTATACCACAAACGGCATTTTCCGTTGAGCAGGTATTATCAGCATTGTTATATTCAAATCACCAGCTAGTTGTGGAGATTAAGGCTTATCCCTCAACTAAACGTGGAGGTTCGAGCACTGAAACAACAAACGAGCTCAAACCCGCTGGTGACCACGAGGTACCGCTGGTAGCTTCACTTGCCGAGACACTGCTGCTTGGGGGGTGTTGGGTACCAACAGATGGATTAAAGCGACACATGTCGTGTTTCACTCTCTAGATTATTTTGCTTGACTTTTTTTTTCTCTTTGTTTGTTTTATAATGTACATAAGAACAGGCATAATGTCAGTTTGTAAATTATGTGGCAGACACAGTGTGGAACCACTGATTCTCATAACACAAGTTTCACTTAGCTTGAGAATCAGGGGATATAAATAATTTGTAAGTATTTAAAATACAGGCCATAATGTACTTAGTAATAGGTAAATTTTATTAATAAGATTTAATTATTTTATAGAGATTTAACTGGCTTATCAAATAAATATATATTATTATGACTTCGTATAAAGCATAAACGGTACACCCTGTTCCCGTCTTTGGGCGGCGCAACTGCCAACCTGCTTAATCCTTTTGACTCCGTACAGAGGCGCGAAGTACGAAGTGTCGACGATCCTATACTAACAAGCAAGTTAGAACCACTGGCTGATCGAACGGACTTCGGCTACCTGTGTGTGTTCTACCGGCTTTACAATGTGGAGTGTTCTGAGGAACTGTTTGATCTAGTGCCCACAGCTCAATTCCGCCGTCGCACCACCCGCCGCGGGCTAGGTACTCATCCCATTACGTAGACCCTCTGTTGGTCATCACGCGAAAGTTAGAAAACGTTTCTCGCTTGTACGATTCAGATGTGGAATGAGCTCCCAGCTACAGTGTTTTCTTTGGACTATGACATGGGATCGTTCTAGAGGTAAATTAGAGGTCTCCGTAGAGCCGGGCAACGTATTGGTAGCACCCCTGGTGTTGCTGATGTCCATAGGCGGTGGTGACCACTTTCTATCAGGTGGCCCGCCTGCCTGTTTGTCTGCCGTATAACATAAAAAAAAATTATGTGCATTGTTATTTATTGTACGGAAAGCATAATTGCATAATTGCAGTTTCTAATTACTCATGTATCGTATCCATCGTAAACTAGAGTTACGATTTCATACTCCATTTCTTTATCTTTCTTTCTCTGTTTCACAATCCAAAATATTATGGTGCGTCCAAATATCGCGACCGCGTCACGATTGAGCAGTTGCAGCACGGCCCACGCGCCGCGTGCGAGATGTTGCTGTAACAGCGCGCGAGCTTCGCATTACGTTTTACCGTATTACTACCAAGGGAAAGTGACCAGATTGGAAAAGGAGTCATTGGTACATGACCGCAGTGGGATTCGAACCCGGTGCCTCCTGCTCCCATACTTATACTTTTTAGATTTTCTAATTAAGGCGGTTTGATTTAGCAGTCAGATTACATTATAAAGCTAATAATAAACGAACAAATAAGACTTCTTGCTGAGAGTTCATTCTAGGAAATTCCAAGTTAATTATTGACTGTCTGAAACCTTATCGGGGCTAAAGTAACAAAATTTAATTATGAAAATTCAATACTTTCAGTTCGTTATTATTTTCTGAGTTAATGCAGTCTCAGAATAAAGAAATTCTCAAACTTCAAAGATTGTTATACTATAGGTTATAGTTATAGTCCTCTTTTGAGCTCTCTGAAGAGAAAATAGTCGCCAAAATATAGTGGGAGGCTTGGCTATATAATTAGGTAATCATCCGTAAACCTTTTGCTGTGGCATTATGAAGCAATGAAAGTAAACGAAACTACTTGACCGAGAAAAAAATATTTGCAGGTGTGTAGGGGCAATTATTAAACCGATTTTTATTTCATTGTGTATTCTGCGGAAACCGTAGTTTTTCTTGTATCTATGCGGTTGCAGTCTCCGCAGCATCAGTCGCTCAGACAGCTTGACCAGGTGAGGTAGCAGGGTGGCTGGGCAGTACGAGGCTAGTACACTGGCGGTTCTTTACTGACTTGGACAGAACGATCACTTTCCCGTTTTGCAAGTTGCTGGGAATTATGCCGTGCATTGCTATGCACGGCATACTTCCTGTGCTCACCATTGGACAGGCGGGCGTGCGTTACAACTCTGTTGTAATTCAGTCTGGTCCTGGCGCCGCCTGCATGGGGAGGCCATCCCCTTTGGCAATATGAAGGTTTCGCCGGAGAGCGGTGGATGCGGGGTTGACAGGTATCTCTTTTACAGCATCTTCTATGACAGGATGATGCTGAGATGGCGATAGCGGTCTCCGAAGTGAATTTCCCTTGCATATGTACATGCATTTTGCAGCGTCCCAACTACAAGATGTGGTAAATAGCTGGCACACCCACTCCTTGGTACTGAGCTTTGAGCAGCATCAGGTTCAGGTGATGTAGGTTGGTCTCCCGTTCGCCGGCCTTGTCGCGTCGCATCCGTTTAGTCTCCGCATGTATATGGACATACAGACGTACGCGATTTCTGCGCGATTTGACCGAAATTTTTACGCAATTTTAGTTTCGTGTACCGTCTGGTCACCGCGCCATCGTCCGCTCTAATAGGGTAGGCTGTGCGATTTCGCGAGTAGGTGACTAATCGGTCCGATTCATAATTATTTCCCATTTCATTTAAACTTATGTTAGTAAGCTAATGTTACACAATGACAATAAACAAAGTATAAGGATAAATTAATTCATTAATTTTGGATTTTTCACTAATGTAATGTAAGTACAGGGAAGCGATATTGTCTACTATAGACGTATGTTAACGATTTTTGGGCCTTCACTTACGTATGTCATTATGCAGTCTATAACAAACATATGTCATATACATATACTAACGTAAAGACAAAGTTATGTATATTGCATTTTATAGTAACATGCCTATGAAGTCGCAGGAACGGCTAGTTGTTTATTAATGTAGTTTCCTTCCAAAAAATATGGGAAAAAAGTGTCATATCTGACAGAGGTTAGGATTATTTATTCAATACCGGGATAGGCTCAATTACTAGGTAAAAAGCTGCCGAAAAAAGGCTATGTAAAGCCTGACCCGAAATATATATGGTGGCGATATTGCGGATTTTTGACGTAAAATCTGTAAATTCGGACTGTATCATTATAAGTACAAGTCAGAAAACTTTGCCGTAACGAAAAGATATATTACGTCCAACTATTAGTCTTAGAAACATGAATCTTGTGTTATTGTTTAGCGTAGGTATATAGTCAGCTCGGTGGACGAGCGGTTAGGGTGTCCGACTCGTAAGCGAGAGGTTTTCGAATCCCGCTCCGGCTCTTTTCTGAGTTATCTGCATTAGTTGAATACTAACGGATGATCATACGTTGAGGGAAAACATCGTGATGAAACCTGTACATTCAGGCAACTGGGTGTGTAACCATGATCCAATCTGATCAGGTTTCCCTGGTAGCAGGGTTATGGAGGTCAGATGGCAGTCGCTCCACTGTAATTATCTGATCTGCCAAATCCTGGATCATGGTCAAGGCGTACCCCGGGCTCTCGTGAGCGAGAGCACAACTGGGGCAATAAGGCCAATATGATAATGTTGATATAGTCAGCTCGCTGTTTTGACCTTGAATTTCTGTCGGTGGCGGGTGAGGCAGCGAGGTGGGGGCACTCCATTGAATAAACGAAACAAACGGAAAAGGGGCCGTGGGCCACACGTGGGTACCCCAATGTCCAACGCTGAGCAAGGCGACTTTCAAGAGCGTCTGAAATGAAGACTACTCCGCGAGCACAACTGTCATTGCCACCGATCCCGCATAGACGTTGCACGTTAAACCAACGTCTGTGTGTTACGACACAGCCCCACTCGACTTTTTTTTTGAGTTTCGCAAATAACAGCAACAGGACGTAACGTTAGTACAGATACTCTTTTAGAGATCTCATATCTTTATATTTATATATTATCCAACGTACTGAACCGATTTCCGAGAAGCGAGTACTTACAATAATGTATTATTTAAAGGGGTATTTACGTTCACTAATTTGAATTTTTGACGCTTACAGAGAATTACTACTTCTTATTACAAAATATATATTTTAGGTAAATAATTCCAAGTTACAATCTCGAACTTCATACGGATGAGAGAGAACCTTTGCAGAAATGCTAGTTTGCAATAAAACCTTAGAGGGGTCCCGGCTATAATTCAACAGTTGCAAACTGTCCAACGACATCTGTGCGCAGTTTTCTCTCATACGTGCCTTTGTGACGTGCTTTGCACGTGCCAACTGAGTTGGGATATTGCTTAACCTTTAATATACGGAGTGTACAAAGTAAACACAAAAGTGACCCTTGGGTATATGTTATTTACGCTTTTTTTCATGGTCATCCTTAAATTTAAAATTCTATGTTTCCGTAGAAATATATGATACTTTCGATAGTGTAATTAAAGTGAAGTGAGTGAAGTGATATAAGATTTATTTCCATAAAATGTTGAGAAATACAGAGTTACTGTGGGCTTTGCACTACGATCGACTTGTGTCGCAGGCCCAGATTTACAAAAAACCAAGGCTACAATAATTGTTCATTTTGCCGCGGTTTAATTGTACATACTACAGTAGGCAATGGAAGTCATTAATTATAAAAAACAGGTACATGACATACAAAGGAAATTATAAATGTAATTCAACAAAAATGTGATAGTCTTTTAGCAAAAGTGGAGGGTACCTTACCTTGGAAAAAGGAACTCTGTACACTCTACGGTTGGCAAGGCGATTATAGTCTGGGGAGGTGAGAGTGACGCTATGTATTGCGATTGCTGCTATTATCAAAAATAAACGGATTTTTAAAACTTTAGATTCTCGGTAGAGATCTTCGATGGGATACCTTTATGGTTTGAGAGCATCACTTTCCAAACGGAGCGCTGAGCTTTTTCCGAAATGAGCAAGGTCGGTTTAGCAGCCCCACCCCAAACTCTGGTGCGAATTGGCAAAGGGCTTTTGAAGGACAATATTTCGTCAATAAGGATTCCTAAGTATTTTACGCTAGTTTTCCGGTTTCATTGTTAGAAATTACAGACTTGTGATATTTTATGATTTAATTGACAAGAATGAAGTTTTAGGTTCAAAGAAGGCGGAGGTTAAGTAGCACTGGTCTTATAGTAAGCTATGTATTGGGTCTTTGCTGTATTTAGTGACAAAAGATTTTTGAGCAATCATAAATTTATATTGAGTATACCGTTTCCGGTTTTCTCTTGTACTTGTTTTCTAGATGAACCACGGAAAATTATATATGTGTGGTCTGCGTAGTTTATAACATCAGCTCCGCGAGATATCTACTATTTCACTAATTACACTGAGAACAAGGTAGGTCCAAGATACTGCCCTGGGGAACACCAAAGTCGATGGGAAAAATGTCGCTATTGTATGAACGAACTCTTAGACGTTTTCAATGATTGGAAAAGTAGTTTCGGAATTCATGTGTTACTTCTCTGATCTCAAGATTATTGAGTTTCTCACGTAGACAAATATAAGCTCAGGGAATCGAGACGGTATCAAATGCTTAAGTAAGATCTAGAAACATTAGAGCAATGATTTGAGTCCAGTGCACTGGACACTAAATCACTAAGGAGCAAAACCGCGTCTTCTGTGAATTTGCCATGTCGGAAACCAAACTGTCTATGAGGAATGAGCTTATATTTGTCGAGATACCGGGTCAGCCTTTTATTTACAGTTTTTTATAGCAGTTTGGAGAAAACTATTAGGAGGGATATCGGACGATAATTAGCAGGAGTATTAAGTTTCAGATCACTTATTGTTGAGAGAAGAGACTGGGTCTGAACATGTTTTTTGTGAGCTCATTGGTATCGTTTTGTTTTTTGCTAAGGTGCCATACGTTTTTGATTGCGGACCAAGGCTTTTTAGGAGTATCAGAGGCAGTGGTAAGAGTTTGTTTTTCGTATTAAATTTTTTGTTTTTGATGGGTTGAGTTCAGAAAATATGACCTCCAGGTTGCACCCGGCCAGGCCCTGCCCGGCCCTGATCGGTAGGTCTGTGCCCACGCGTAGTTATAAGGTACGTCGCGCCTGTAGACAGCGGCGGGCATGGCGGGCGGTGTGAGCACGGGACGCGAGCACTAGATCGGCGGAAACAGCACTTTATCACTTTACCATTTCACTGTAAAAAGGACTCGGTAATTAATGAACGATATTACACAGTATCTGTATTACTTATATTAGTTTGTGAAGCATGTCTAGCAGTGAACGTCCTGTGATGGAGATAATGAAGTTTATGTCCTATTGTAAATATGTAGTTAGAATATAAAGCAGCCTCCAGATTTACAAAAAAAAGAGATTCATCGTCATAAAATGGAACAAAACTAGTTTCCTCTAGAATTAGAACATTGGTAAGCAGAAAATTATCTTTGGGATTTCAGCTGAAAAGTTCCACATCCATGAGCTTCATAGCCGCAATAAATAACAAAAGATAATGCGACATTGCTGTCTGTACGAATCTATAAATTACTGATAACCCATACCTACATTCCGCGCCGCTCAGGTGACTGGCTCTGATATCCTTCGTTCTTGAACAGAGACAAATCCAGGTTAACATAATACCCAGATATATTTTCGGAAGTTTGAATGTTTATTTCGATAACATTTCGCACAGTAGCATATCGACGGTTAAGAATCAATAGTGTCTATCTCAGGTTTTTGCGTTTTTAACTTTTTAATGTAGATTCATTTAGATTTTCATTTGGCATAGCTTGTTTTGACACCTACGTCAAAATTTAAAAAATATCCATAGTTGTACGCTATGGAAATAGTACCTAAATTAAGAGCGCGTAATTTGTTCTGCCAATACGGTCTATCTCTCCTCAAAAGCGTTTATACTGCACCATGTCTAGCGCGCGACTGAAGTGCCGCCGACTGCGAGACGTGCAATAAGGAACTATTGTAGTTAGAAAGAGACAAATTGATCTATTGTATTGATGCAGCCCTTAAATGGCACTTTTCTTCCGTGCTTGTTTCGACAGGTTGGTAAATTCATTTCCTCGTTCATATTAATTAGTAAAAAGTGGTAAAATCATTCTAAATTGATTAAATTTTTATGTCAAAAGCAAGCTTTAGTGTTACATTATCTTTTAGCCTACGACAATTGAGATTTTATTTTAGTTTTATGTGTAATTGTTTCTAAACAGGCAACAATTTAAGATAGGTGATATTTCCAGAAATTATTTCTAATCAAATATACGTAATTCTGGGTATGTACTTTATATTTCAGTGCCTCAAAATGACCAATCGGTTCTACCAGGGTATAAGATCACGTACATTATTAAGTCTACTGCGAGATAAAGATGAATCTGTCCTTGACAGCCACAATGGTAAATTGTTTTTAATAAATTCGCAGATTAGCTATGAAATTATCATAAATCATCTTGGCTTTAATGTCTCGGTTGTGCTCTCGCACGCGAGGGTCTGGGGTCCGCCTTGACCATGGTCCAGGATTGGTAGATCTAGTAATTACAGTGGAGCGTGAACCTGCTACCAGGAGAACTTGACCATATTTAACCATGGTTACATATTCGCCTGAATGTGCAGGTTTCATCATGATTTACCTTACCGTAAGAGCATCGGTTAGTGATCGACTAATGTACATAACTCAGAAAAGAGTCATTGGCGTATAGTACATGGCGGCAGTAGGTTTCGAACACAGGACCTCTCGCTTACGAGTCGGCCTCCTTAACCACCGACACTCCTAGCTATGAAATTTTTATATCATGCTGTATTTACTCTCTTCATTATAGATAATACAACAAAAAACGTGCAAGCTAAGTCATTGGGAATGACAAAGAGTAAACTGTTTGATCCATCTACAAAACAGCAATTTGATCAGCATGAGCGCGACCTACTGGAACGACAAAACACCTTAAAAATTAACTTAATAAACACAACATCGTTATCATTAAATGATTTGACTCAAGATAACCAAATAATATCTATTATAAGATCTCTGTCAGCATCTCCAGCTCAAGAATTTCCAGATTCAGGGAATGAAATATTAGACCAGTCTTCTCGTATAAGTCCTTCAATTGCAGCTGATTTTTATGATAACGATGCCGATCGTGCAGACGATCCAGACTATGAAAATTTAACTACAGATTGTGAAAGAAGTGAAGACGAGTACGGGAGTATAAATGAAGGCCGAAAACGACGGCATGTAGCCAGAAAAGAAGAATGGAAGAAACACAAAGCCCAACAACAAAGAATGCGTGGTGAGGAATATTTGGGATATTCAAAGCCCCGAAACGAAAAAATGCGACAAGATCAGGCACGGCCTTCTAAGCAGCTGGGCTCACCCAGACTCATCTTGCAATTCAGACTTTTGCCGAAAGAGTAAATTTCGGGGTTGCAGTAGTATAGAAAAAGAAACACGCAAAGCCTTACATGCCTACTTCTGGAAAAATCTAAACTGGGAAGGAAGAAAAATGTATGTAAGGGGACTTGTGAACTATACAATAACTACTCAGAAAACGAAAGGTGTAGAACATTCCCTTCGAGGGGGTACTTTAAATTATTTTTTACCTCATAATAATAACAAAATTCAAGTCTGTAAACAGATGTTTTTAAATACTTTGTCATTAAAGCCTACCACTGTCCAGTAGTGGGTCAAAAATTATAGGACTGATGTGGAAGCAGAGAATCAGGGACATAGACAGATAGGTGAAACAAGGAAAAATATAAAAATGTTAGCACTAAACGACTACCTAAAAAGCATTCCTAAAATGCCGTCGCATTACGCTCGTAAGGAATCTTACGGAATAACTGCCTCAAAATATCAACATCTACAAGAGCTCAAACAAATACTGCCAAGTGAGTGTCACAACTTTTATGACACTCTTCCGCATTTGTAATGTTCTTGAATAATTTCAAGTATCTGTTACTTTTACTTTCTTCAATTTTATTTATGGACGAAATTTCATCTGTTATAACAATTATTAATAAACAAGTGATTTTCCATTGAATTATTTAATTTCAAAAGCGGTTATCTAAAGGATATTTCGAAACCATTCACACTAATAGAACCAATAACACCTATCTCACGTTTTCTCTGTATAGGCTAATATTAGACAAGTCTTACAATAACCATCATAAATTAGCATTTTTTTCATGTTTTTATAAATTTAAACATTTTCATTATGTTTCTATTCAAATTAGATAAACGTTTTTTTTATCTCCTGAAAAGTTAACATTTTTGAGATAGACACTATTGATTCTTAACCGTCGATATGCTGAAATAACACTGAATTTGGAAACGCTGAGTTTCCAGCTCAATATTTAAATGCATTAATTTGGAAACATAAGCTAACTTTACGTTAAAGAAGTTTAAAGGTGAAACAGATAAAATAATACCTTAATTATGAATTATCATTATCATCATGTCAGCCGATTGACGCCTACTGCTAGGCATAGGTTTCCCCAAAGGTCAAGTACTTAATTTAAATTTGATAAAAGTCACGAAGAGTTTTTAAGAAAGGCTTTCACGGAGTCGGCAACGCGTGGGTGATGCCCCTGGTATTGCAAAAGTCTAAAGCCTATTGCTTACCTTCAGGCGTAAGCTTGTTTGCCACCTTAGTGGTATAAAAAAACAAAATACTTGCAAGGACGCATATTGTAATACTTGTAATTTTTTTTTCCAAAATATACTCACATTCTTATTTCTCGCACCCTGGATTCAGCCACGTGACCGCTCTCCCCTCATCCGGATCGCTCCGTAGGGAGGGAGGGACGAGGACACATCGCTAAGGAATATGTGCTGTAACTGAAATCGAATGTCCCCCTTTTGTCAGATACGTTATTTTGTTTTGATAGAAAATATTCGGTGAAATCGCAGAGCGCGGATCGCGAATTTCACAAAACACTCTACCATGTCATAATGTTTGTCTTAAACGGCGACGCTGTTGTGCGAAAACAGATTTGTAGGTTTCTTATTTTTGTATTTCGGATGACGGGAATATTTTAGGATCGCCATTGTTTTGCTATGGACGACTACAAGTTTGGTAACTTTCCTGATGTCATTTTATACAATTTTTCTACTTAATAATATGTAAGTAGGCAGAATGAGTAGGCGAATTCGTATTTATTTGTATGTTATCTACCAGGAATGTCATAAATTAATTATTGTACGTGCAATGGCAGAATACCGTGAATAATATGATGGCCTCTCCGGCCGCCATGGCAACTGAGTTTCGCAACTAGTTGCCAAAAAATATGAGCCCGCTGTGTTTATTAAGAATAAAATATAATAAATATGCTTGGACAAATTCACACAGCGCAATCTAGCCCCAATGTAAGCTGGGTGTTAGATAATTGATAAACTACTTATAAACCTATATCTTGTTTATTTTTAAAGACAATAAAACACTAATTTTACTTTTCTATTTTTAGGTCACTATCAAATTAAATAATTAAAAATCCAGTCGTCATGCCTATTTCTGTTTGTTAAGCGTATTTTGTATTTAATGTCTAAAGATGATTGTTAGTATTAGCGTTTCGACGAAACAGATGTTTTGCCTATTGCGATATATTATCTTTCTTACCTTTATGGAGCGGTGTTTTGACTATTTACATGCGGAACCTACCATTGGACCCACACAATCAGCACAACTGACAGTATGGAACTATGAGCAGTGGAGTACGGCTTACTCAACTGCCCTTATTTATAACCTTATTCCTCATATTACAATACCAAAACATCTTCCTCCGCAAAAATAAAATAAAAGGACTTTTCAAGACTTAACACCAAAGTCAGACAACGGCTCAGAAATGAGGTTTTTTGCTCATTAAAAATAATGCCTAAGTAATGAATTCAATCCATTTTGGCCGCGCGAAACGATGTAACTCGCAAGTCATGTCGCAAAAACAGTAATAATTACACGATGCCAAGTTTAATTTGCTTCGTCTTGTCTTTGTCGTAATAAAAGCCAAAAACAAACGTCGCCTCATTAATTGTACTGAGCCGCTTGGTATAACAGCACCGGGCAGTGGCTACAGGAATTGGGAGATGTGGACTAATAAATACGAATAAGTATGTATGACATTGATAGTTGCCTGCGAGTGTGTTCCCTGAACATTATAATTTGGACGCCTTCAAGGCTAGAGTGAATAGATCCATCTTCGGCCGCATCACTACTTCACCAGGTCAAATGCCTGGCTAGTTTAGACTATTAGTATTATTGTATTTGTATACTAGTATATAAAAAAGTCAGTTAACTGACTGCTATTGTACAGAATAAACTAAAAATACACTTTGCCCGAGAACTCGAAACGCTAAAAGTATGATTAGAAATGCAGTCACGAGGTTCTTAACCTGGGAATCAGCCTACTACAACAAACTTATGAAATTTTAATACGTACTTTTTTTGCTTATTTACATTTTGTCGTAGTTACGTCAGTTTTACTTAAAGACTAACTTAGACCTAGATATAATGACCTAGAAATAATAATGTTGCCACAACACATTTATGTTATTAAGATAAGACTCATTGCTATGTTACGGGTACAAACCTCCTTGGTTTTTACGTAATTGTAGTAGTATAAGTGTTTATAGAAAATGTAAAAATAATAATAAAAAAAAAAAAAAAAAAGTTATTGTGTGAGTACTACCGCATTACCTATTTCGGCCACCAAGCGACTGCTTGCATTACTTCGTTCGCATCGTCTTTGTGCATCGTTCCAGTTCAAAGGATGAGGTAGCCAGCGCAATTACAGGCATGAGGCATTTCATCTTAGTCCTCACAGTAACAACGCGCCACAAAAATGCATAAATCGTAGATGTTTTGGGCGATAGATACCGCTCAATATCAGGTAGGCTGTGTGCGCGATTGTTACTGCGAAGCATAAAAAAAACACATGATGTTAATTGTCTATTACGACGGGGCTTAAAATACGTTGACGTCGTAGTTCCGTGTTTTTATTCCAGCCGTCCACAGTTATTCCCCATTATCGTCATCAGCCGTTGCTCCTTCTTTAAAAGAGTTTGTAGCGATCTCCATTGCGCAACCAAGGAGCACGCACATACAACGAGTTGGCAATGTTGGCAAGACATCAGCATGACAGCCATTTTTAAATCTACATCGGGCTGACGAAATGTTACATCAACGACGCTTATATACAAGATTAAAGGAGCGTCCATTCGACTTCTGACCTTTGGCCACAGCAACTCCGTAGGGCGAGTAATTACCCTTTTCCTTCTCCACCCTTCTTTTTCTCTCCAGCCAAAGTGGTGACCCTGAATTGATGCTAACGACGAGTTTTAAGATTTTCAGCATCAGCATCACGGAGCAACAAGCAACAATAAATAACAGCTTCTTGACCATAGTCGGCACAGACGCGTGCTTCCTGATCACAACCATTATCAGCACGGAAACCGGAACACAACAATTCAAGCATTGTTGCTTAGCGGCAGAAATAAATAAGGTGCAGGTACTTACCTAGACGGATTCCTCAAGCTTGACAGTGTCCCCTACCACACAATAATGATGACTGATGATTATTGTGCTCTGGCGAACGAGGGCTCGGGGTCTGCCTTGACCATGTTCGAGGATTTAGCAGATAAGGTAATTACCATGGAGCGAATGCCATCTGACCTCCATGGGCCTGTTACCAGTGGAAATTGACCAGATTGTATCTTGGTTACACATTCAGTCGCCAGAACGTACAAGTTTCATCAAGATGTTTTCCCTCACCTTAAGAGCACTTGATTTCTTATATAACTGCCTATCAATTATAAATAATAATAGAAATTTCAAACTTGTCGAAAAGGCATAAGAATAGGTCAGGTTCTAGACTCAGGGCACTTTATAGTCTGAGTATATAGGTGATTAAGACAATTTACAGCATCCTGATCACTGACTTTCTACCCTCCAACTAACAAGTACGTTATAAAGAATCGCCGAGGTAGACTAAGCCCTTCAGAGTAACGAGCATCGCACACCGAATTTACGCCACTTAATTGCGTCGCACCGAAATATTCGACTTGATGAATTTGACAACACTCAGTTATTCGTGACCCCCATTTTTTGTCTTACTCCCTTCCTACCCCAGTGGGAATATTCGCGGTCTCGTCTGCACTGTTCCTCTATTTACTCGCAGTACGCTAAATGGTCCAGAATTCGTCACCCCACGGTTTTGTTTTGGACGCAGATTCTATTTGCGCTGATGTTGTTCTAAATACCAATAAACTGAAAGTAAAGTGACAGACTAAGACAGCATTCGTGAGCGCAAGATGAAACGTGACAGATCGTGGCCGTTTTGCCAAGCAACGAGCAAATTTCAATTGAAATAATTTTATCTTTCGACAGAACGTCCTACATTTCATCGTAGCGATCAAGGATGTTTCTTAGAGAATCGCACGCCAGACTTCACTCTGTTGTAAATAGACTCTATGATCATCTTGAAGAATACATTCCTAACCATATATTCCAATCCATAGGTAAAAAGAAAGGCTGATCCAAAGCGGCTACATATAAAAAGCGTATTAAAATCCATTGTGTAGTTTAGAATAAAATGAAAAAAGTAGGTAAATAAACCTACAACTTTAGTGACGAACGAACTCACAGTTTAGGTGACGGAAAACAAGGTTCTGTAATGCGTCTGGTGAACAATAGGTACGTCACATTGGAATAAAATAATAAACTTTTGAAAACGATTGAAATAATGATTTTTTAATTATACTCAAATTGAGTGCGTCGGCGGCCTAGTAGTTAAGGTATCCGTCTCGTAAGCGAAAGTTCGAATCCCACTGCTGCCATTAACCAATGACTGTTTTCTGAGTAGTTTGTAGAATACTAACCGATGCTCTTACGGTGAGGGAAACATCGTGATTAAACCTGCACATTCAGTGTAACCATGATCCTATCTCTTCAGGTTTCCCTGGTAGCAGGGTCACGGAGGTCAGATGGCAGCGGCTCCATTGTAATTACCTGATCTGCCAAATACTGGATCATAGTCAAAGCGGACCCCGGGCCCACGTGCGTGGGAGTACAACCGGGACATTAACACCAAGATGATATTTTTTTAATACATAGGTAAACAAACGTAGGTGACATTATTTTACATAATTTTCCTTATGCGGTAGCTATATATACGTCAATCCATAATCATGATTAGTGAGCAAAACGTTGGCTATCTAAATCCTAAAGATAATTTATAATGAAAACACACATCAAAAATATCTACACACCAAATAATTCATGCGATTTTATTACAAATGTTCTGTAGGAGAAATTGCTAAAACTTTCCATTTCTATGATTTCAAACACAGTTTTATCTTAATTTTAAGCGTATTAACGCTATCAAAGCGAATGTAATGTAGACGTGATCGAGAAACCAATATTTATTTTTGGAGTTTGTCAGAATTTCGTTAAAGTATATCGTTTCAAATTTAAACGGGATGTAAGATTTCCATCTTTCTACTACAGGCATAGATATGGTTTCTGTATCACGTCTACAAAATTTCATTGGCTTCGAAGGCGTAATATTGAAAAAATTACTACGCTAAATAACTACGCTTCTATGGAGCGCGCTCGGCGTATACTAGCCTGAAGTGCATTACCAGTTTTACTTTTTTGTATGAAATAGACAGTTTTAACTATATACCAAACCAGATCACCGCAAAACGAGAAATACCATCAGCGTTACAATACTAATCAGGGCCTCGTAAATTAGAACCCAGCTTGTTCCAAACTGGATACTAAGCATTTCCAACCGCATTGCGAAGGCCACCTCGTAATTTCCACTCGAGGGGAACCAAATATCTCACCTTAATTCGACTTCCTTAGCTGTGATTAAAAATATGCGGCCCCGGAATTCAACGGCCTGTTTATGCGACAATGGTACGCTGGAGTAATTTATATTAAAGCTAAACTTAAAATTGGGTACGTTTGCCTTCTGAATTATGCTGGCCTTTGATTACAGACGATGCTGAGGTCTTGTCATTAAGCCAAGTCAAATTTTTTTTTAAAAACTCAGACAAAAAACCTAGAAACCTATAATAAATATTGTTGATGACTGTGGAAGAAGCGTGAATGAATTGTCAAGACCGTAGCAAGTGGAACAACGTGATCTCCGCCAACATCCATGTAATTTTACCAAGCGGGCAGACAGCCCACCTGATGGTGAGCGGTAACAGTCGCCCGTAATATCTACGATTCATGCATTAAGGTTACAGGCAATAAAATGCGTTGTCGCTGTGCGGACTAAAATGTCTTATGCCTGTTCTTCATTATTCTTTTATTCGTGTATGATTGTCTAGTTGTTTCATAATTTCATGTTGTTTGTTTTCATTGGTTTTCTTTGTGCATTTTTATGTAACTTTTTTCATTTTTGTTTCATGGCTCTGGAATCGAGCCAGAGCATTTGAGGTCAGCTCAAATAATACGTGTATTTTTGGGGGTCAGTGTTTCGAAGCCGATCTAAGTCAATATGTAATGTGTTAAAGGTGTTATTGTGTGTAAATAAATGTTTTCTATTCTATTCTATTCTATAATTGAATGTGATCATCACCGCCCATGGATAAACAAAACCGGGGGAGTCGCGAATACGTAGCCGTTCTTTAAGATAGGTAGGTGAATGAATGAATGAATAACACTTTATTGCACATTTAAAGAACACAATGGATACTTAAAAATTAACAGCAATAGAAGCAACAACGAAATCGTCATTGTTAACAGCATTGTTGTTTTTAATCTAGTTACATGCAAATTCCGCTATCTCATCAGCGCCGAATCTGGAGTGCGTTACAAGCTGATGATGTAGTTTGTTAGAAGTGATGGCATAGCTGGGTGTGTGGTGTCTGGTAGGATGTAATTACAATACCTATAGCACGAACTACCGCATTTGGGTGTTGTAAACGACTGATTGAAATCACCCCGCGTATGTACTAAAAATGATCAAACTTGGAACTGGCCTAATGAAGAAGTGGTCGAATCCGGAACTGGTCAATATAGAAAGAAATAAAATAAGAAGTGGGACCACTTCTTTAAACGTCAAAAAGCTAGTAAAGAAGAAAGAAAATAGCTACAACATTTTCTATTCCTTAGTTCGCTGTTTCCAACCCGCTTTCAGTTTAGTATCTTTAAGATTAGTGTATTTTCGAGGTTCCTTATCAATCGTTTATTGTTGATTAAATAAAAAATAATTATTTTAGCATTAATGTCCCGGGTGTGCTCTCGAGAACGAGGGCCCGGGGTCCGCCTTGACCATGATCCAGGATTTGGCAATCAGGTAATTACAGTGGAGCGACTACCATCTGACCTCTGTACCCTGCTACCAGGGGAACCTGACCAGATTAGATCATGGTTACAAATTCAGTTGCCTGAATTTGCAGGTTTTATCATGATGTTTTCACCGTAAGAGCATCTGTTAGAATTCAACTAATGTACATAACTCAGAAAAGAGTAATTGGTACATGGTTGCAGCGGGATTCGAACCCGGTACCTCTCGCTTACGTGTCGGATACTCAATCGAGCTCAATAGAGCGTCGGTGGCCGGGCGTATCTATGATTAAAATATAATAATTTCATAAAATAAAAATAATCCATTCCATAATAGTCAAATTAAACCCGTCTCTATAGTACGCAATAAATCCAAGACAATGTACACCCGAGTAGGTACGAAATATAAAACGGGGATATCCAAAAGCGGCGAAATCTCGTCACAAATTTTAATTAGCCCTGAGATTAATCTCGAGATCTTCCGATTCGCTCCCCGTCTCTCGAGACATTAAAATGACCCTCCCTCCCACGAGCGGATCGTAAACTTATTTAACATCATTAATAATAATAAACTCATTAGGGGAATTGTTCACCTAAGTATTTAAATTACAAACATTAGCGAGCAAACGGCGCCGTTACAAACAATTCGCCACATTTCATTTTACATCGCGAGGCTTAATGCATAGAAACGTTCAGATGTTGGACTTTGTGGTGCACTTGGTTTGGTTATTACAAAAACCTATGAGGTTATTATCAGTATGACAACGCATACCGTATCCACAATGCTTATCGACCTAGGAAGGTTTCCTATTCTGCATAACTTGTGGGTGACAGGTACACTATACGTGGTTTTTTCGCGTTCTTGTCGCAAACATTTTGCGTTCTGTATATAATAAAAAAAAAAACAAAATAAAAAAAAAACCATCGTGGCTTTAATGTCCCGGTTGCGTGACCATGATCCTGGATTGGGCAGATTAGATAATTACAGTGGAGTGACTTCCATCTGACCTCTGTTACCCTGCTACCCGGGGAACACATTCAGTAGCCTAAATGTGAATTAGCATTCAACGAATGTACATAACTCAGAAAAGAGTCATTGGTACATGGCCGTTGTGGGATTCAAACCCGGTACCTCTTGCTTACGAGTCGGATACCATAACAACCCCCCTACTAGCGACAAATAGCTTATTAATACAAAACCATGTTAGCGTCCGAACAGACGCAGGCGTTATAATCTAGACGCTTTCAAGGCCAGAGTGAATAGGCTGTTCCTAAACAGGCATGCTCCATCATCGGCCGCATCGTCACTTACCACCAGGTGAGGTGGCGGTTAAATGCCTGGCTAGTCAAATAATAACAATAATAATAAGAAACAGCAAATACTCATCGTCCGCCTAGTCACGACATACGCATTGTCCGCGCTACTAGGGTGTCATCTCATTTAGTTGCACGCCTCGCTGCTCAAAGTTGTTAGATCACTACATGTACGTACGGTAACTGCGCATCCGTGGTGAGAAGATGGTTCCGGTGAACTTAAGGACAATTTCAAAATCAGAAAAACTGGCTAAACAGGTCTCATATGACGAAATATGCCACGCAAAGAGCGACAATTTCCAGAACTATCTCCGCCACTCGGTAATCGTGAGAGCCCAGTAGCGTCCCTATTTCCAACAACTGTGTTGCCATTATGTCCGTTTTTAACGCGATGCAACAATTTACATCTTATTTATGGCGTTTTAACGATGCCGGCTGTAATAAGGGCCCGGGTTCCGCCGCCTGGGGCCCTTTTCTCTAACTCAGGGTAGAACTGTCTCATGAATGTACAGTAATTTCTGGCGTAATTGCTTGCACTACAGGCCACTTTCAGGCCGTTCGCCTCCCTAGCTCGGTGAAAGTGACAAAGGATCAGAGGGCACGCCAGTAAACCCCGCCAAGTCGAGCAGACAAGCACGGCCGTACTTTTCTCGAAGCAACTCAACGCATTTTCGCGCTCTTTATATCTTTGCTAGGTACTGAAGAAACTGCCTGAATTTTATATGGCATTGTCTACGTAATGTAGACAGCGTATATTCCAAATTACAAGTATTTGCTTTTAACGGTTTTTTAAATATTGCTTATCGTGGTGATCACTCACTCTCTGTCTGTCTGACTCATGGATCATTTAAAATATATAGACCAATTTCAGATGACTTAGAAAATTGTTTGACATGGAGATAGGTAAAATCCACCCCAGATGAAATAAGAGTTAACAGTTTGCATGGAAGTCTGTCATTTTTAAAGTAAGAGGCATGAACATGTACCTGTTTAACAGTTTTCCGAAAATTTACTCCTAAAGGGGTAAAATAGGGGTTGACAGTTTGTCATTTTCTAATTGATATGAAATACTACTGAAATACATATTTAAAGACATAAAGACATTTAAAGATATATCAGATATGTACTCCTTTTTAGTGAATATATATAATATTAATCTTAAACTTCAGTATTGTTATTTACTCAGTATATTTTTTTAAAACTACAGTCAGGCTTGGCTCTTATATTTTTACGGTAAAGTCACGAGACTTGGCGAATTTTTACATAAAATGTTTTTGACGGGATTTCTTTTTCTGCAGAAAAGTGCGCTTTGTTCATTTGTAGTCGGCTTTAATGCAAAGCAAGCGCTGCGTTTACAAACACTTTTATCTGCATTGTGTTAATTATGGCGTAATTTATTTCCGACTTCAAACGAGCCGGTGTCGCTTTGTCTACTGTCAATTATGCATTATGGTTTTTGTTAAAAGGGGTAAGTATTGAAATATTTAATAAATTATTTGAAGACGTTTTTAAGAAACACTTCGGTCTTTTGCTGAAGGACCAAATCCAGCTATTCCAACTCTCACATTTGCAAATTGTGGTGTCAGTCCTGTTCGAAGGTACCTTTACCTATGTATGCGTATTTCGATAATACTTTTCGATAGCCTTTCATGTAGAATCATCATCATCATAATATCAGACGAAAGACTCTGGAGGTGGCCTATGCCCACTGCTGGGCATAGGCCACCTCCAGAGACCTCCACAAAGGCCGGTCCTGTGCCTTCCGCATCCAGCTGGTTATTGCGATCTTTACCAGGTCGTCGGTCCACTTTGTGGGAGGATTACCGACGCTGCGTCTTCCAGAACGTGGTCGCCACCCGAGAACTTACTTGTCCCATCGGCCATCTATTCTTCGAGCTACGTGCCCTGCTCACTGCCACATGTAGAATGCTATGCCATAATTTATGCCAGCACCTCCTTTCCATGAATACGAAATCAGCCTACGTCAAAAGAACAGCAAAATTAATGTGTTTTAATTGATGTAAGTGCGAGCTAATATCCGGAAACCATCCCTCTGAGCAATGCATTTTGCCAAGACCACAAAATCCACATAACCATAAGCACTACTTCTTCGAACGACGTCACTTATCATCCCCCGTAGCTGGGTAAGTGTTTTCAAGTGTTATGCGACTATAACGAGCTAAGTTCCCCAAGAATGGCAATGTGTGGAACTTGCCGGACGATTACCGGACCACTGGGCCATGGTAATGGAATAAACTCGACCTAAATAGTTGTTTACTATCGTCAGGGTTGGAATGCATTTGGACCTCATTCCGTAGAGCTGATATTATGTTCAATTAGATGTAAGTATTATTTTAAAAAATACGTGTGGCACTCGGGGACTGCCGCGGTAAAGCTATTGCATAGCATTTTTTATCAACTTATGCAATTATAATTATTAATTAATTGTATTTATGCAGTATTTTTTTTTCTTTGACATTAATTCGAGCTTCGTACAGTCGTCGCTGTCTCACCTAGCATTGTGTCTAAAAGAGATAGAATCAGTCATAACTGAGCAGTTAGCAGCTAGTCGTCACTACGTCTAGTCGCACGCACACAAACACCGTGCCGAAGTCTGCCGAACTGAAATGACGTTAGACGATGCACGGCTTTCAACGCCGCACCGCTGTGCCGGTTGGAGTGGGGGGTGTTATGTTTATTTCGTTACGGAATTTCTTGATTCGGTCGCCGCGCTCAATGCCCGCGATAATAGCTATGCAATAGCTTAAAATATGATTGGACAAATTCATACAGCGCTATCTGGCCCCAAAGGAAGTAAAACTTGTGTTATGGGTGTTAGATAACTGATTAACTACTTGTATGCTTTTCTTAATACATATTTATTATAGGTACCTGAACCACTCAGGTCGTCGTGTTATAGTACGTTGGCTGTAAACAGTCATGCGCATCGGCCAGTTCAGCTCTCGTAGAGCATTGTCTCTGCCGCAGGCGTGTGAATAAATCATCATAATCTTGGTGTTAAATTCGCGGTTGTGCTCTCGCGCACGAGGGTCCGGGTCCGCCTTGACTATGATCCAGGATTTGGCACCAGGCCATGGCCCTGCTACCAGGGGAACCTGACTAGATTGGATCATGGTTATATGTGTTGGTAATGGTTGAATGTGCAGGTTTCATCACGATGTTTTTCTTAACCGTAAGAGCATCGGTTAGTATTCAACTAATACACATAACTCAGATAGGAGTCATTGGTACATGGCGACGGTGGGATTAGAACCTGATACCTCTCGCTTACGAATCGGATACCTTAACCACTCGGCGATCGACGCTCCATGCGTGTGAATAAATAAGAAGCCAAAACTGCATTATTTACCGCTAATATCTTAACTTACACATTTCTTTGAAATCTAGATAAGATTCTCAGTTAAGAGAAGGAACATCTTAGTCCTCACAGTTTTGGATTTTGTTAGATTGCATACATCGCAGGTGTTTAGAGCGACAATCACCGTTTCCCATCAGGTGAACTGTCTGCTCGTTTCTCACAGAGAGATTCACCATTTCCCCAAAGGTTTCCCCAAATCCTCAACCTATTAAGGGCTTTCGCCTACGCACCAGTCGTCTTCCGTACCCCAATACAGAGTTAAATATAAACAGCTTTTCTATAGGAGGCCCGTCACCTCTCGCCTCTGCTTGGATCAGAGGCTTATGCGCCTTGTAAACGCAAAGCCTCTCAATTGGTACGGAGATAAAGTTTTCAATTGAATCCTCCTCTTGCCAATTGTTATGTATCCCCAATATCGAAATCTCAATTCTCCTCGCAGACATATTGCTTTTGTTTGATATTGATAAAGTGCCATTGTTATTCAATTTTATAATCTGGATCCGCGAGTAACTTTGATACATTCGACCCGATATTGCGCGGCTTGTAAGATTTATACCGTTTCCAATATCCCTTTATATATTACCGTTCAAAAAGAATATTCAAGCTCTTTGTTGCTTTTACAGACGAACGTCGCCTTATTTTTAGAGTTCCCTACATTCTTTCGTACAGCTAAGATGGCTAAAAAGATGTCGGCCCGGGTTATGAACAGGTGCTAAACATATGGGCACAGGTGTCACCTTTGCATTATAAACTGTATGTTATAAATTGATGCAATAAAGAGATCACATACATACATACATACATGGGTGGAAATCCATGAATATCATCATACGACTCTCCTTCCAATATTTGTAAAAAGTCCTATATACATAAGGTACCTAATAGCAAGTAAAAAATGAAATATTTATCTTGGCGTTACTGGTTGAATGTGCAGGTTTTATCACGATGTTTCCCTGACCGTAAGAGAGTCAAAAAAGAGTCATTGGTACATGGCTGTCAGTGAGATTCGAACCCGGTACGTCTCTCTTACGAGTCGAATACCTTTACCACTCGGTAACCGACGTTCCTCGATCCTATATGAACAGCATGTGATTTTATGCAATTGATTATGACAATAATGATGATGATTAACACCTATATTAGAATAGAGCATTATAGAAGAATAAATAAGCGATTGTTCCGCGACAGGTTTCAGCTCTTTGGAATTCATATTATAAAACTTGGTAATAAATTGCCATTTGTGGCAATTACGGCCAAAAGGTTCGTCCATTACTCTAAAAGGAATGTAATAGCTATTCATTACGCATTAAATATTACTAGTTCTATAGGAATATTGGCTCAATGCCAATTCCAGATATTGAAGGTATACGATCCACTCAATTTCTTCTGAATATGTTACTAATAAGACGCCCTAAATATTAATAAGAAAATTTAATCCCAATATAATGAACTTTAGCTTCTAATTAGTTTGTGTGCCTAATTATCACTGTACTCTCAAATCATACGCTGTCATTCAAACCTAGTTATCAAGTTACATTTTGTATAAGTATAACATATACATTATTAAAATTATATTCTGAAAATGTTTGAAATTATAATAATATGCATAAATTATTTTATCAAAAGTCACGAAGAGATTGTCCTTCTTCAGTAGAACTATACCTACCCTTCCTAGTCTACTTTCCACATTTACAAGAAAATATGATGACGCAGGGGTGGTCAATAAAATGCGTGTGCGGACCGCTGACGCACCAGCCTCTACAAACACGGGCCTTCATTTGTAAGCCCTGACTCAGCGCACTTCATACCACCCTACTATGCGTATGTCCTTTGTTGACAATCCTTACTCTATGAAAGTTGAAAATCTGTTTCAAGTTTAAAGGGTAAATTTAAATTTTAGTTGTTGGCCTTGAATAGGACCAGTACCTACCTTTAGAAAATCGTGACTAACGTTATTACATAAGATACCTATATCAAAATATTTAGAAGCATTATTATCAAAAGTTTACTTAAAAAAAATTTACTTTACACTAAAATTTACCTTATTATTTTTATGCATGTTGGACAGTTTAACATATACCTGCTTAATCATAAACCTTTCTAGTGAAACACTCGTCCTATTGATGAATACCGTTAAAAATCAGTTTCGTTGTTTAGAAGAAGAATAATGCATATCGCATTTGAAACAAGTGCTACTACGAAATATTAAATAAAAAAGTACACAGATAAAATTACGAAAATACATTATAAGTTTTCTTTAACATCGTGTTTTATAGCGGCTAAATGTTTTTGAACAAAAAGGTATACGGGGAGACGGGATTACACAACAATGACGAGTTAATAATACAAAAACAACACACCCACCTGTTTCCCTTGCCAAAGGCCGCGTCCTACGCTATGTACACTAAAATTGATCTCACCAAAACCCTTTTCATAATATTCTTGTGACAACACCCAACCCAATTGTTCCCAAAGCCATCGTATATTACGTTAAGGTCCTTTGCCGTGTCTGCTGAACCCTGATTTCTCCGGAAAACAGAGATCAAAGGGCCCTTGCCGGAAATACGGCCCTATATCGGGTACGGCTAGCAACCCGCGTCCGCCCGCGGTTGTTACCTTCTGCTTTTCTTTTTTCTCAATAACCGGGTTAGCTTTTACCTCGTTTTTAGGGTTCCATTGTAAAACACTTATTAGTTGATTTAAATTGCGTCAAGAATTTCATTTCGCTCATATAAGGAATGGGTAGCCTAGATTCTATGCTCATCTAAGTCTAGCTCATGATAAAATTTCAAACACTTCCTTCTGCGTGTTTACCCTGGTTTGTCTTCTCTGAGCTTAAGAGTGATTCTAAGCTTGCTCACCTGCTTGAATTAGGTAGGATGGCCTACTATGGTTTTGACGACGGCCTCAGTGTACGCCTCGGCCACATACTTTGATCTCAGAGCCCGCCAGATTATTTCCCAAAGGAAAATTGTCGAAGGCGCGGGAGGCGAGGGATATTGTGAAATGCAAAAGTTAATTCATACTGCAGTGGGACTCCTGGAGGACCCTGAGGGCAAAGATTGGATCCATGGTGCTGCAGCCCGGCCTAAACCGTATCGGCATTCCGACAAACTTCTGACGTTGACTTCGCATTTCTGGCGTATAATTCGTTGGAATAGTTTCATTGTGTGACTCATAAGTTTGATTCTTCGATAGATCCCATGCGCCACGCGTCAGTTTCGTTGTTGAATTGTTCAGTGAACAAGTAAAGTAAATATTTATTGATATAAAACTGGTTAACAAATACATGCCATAGCAGTTTACCCATTTCGGGTATACGAGTACACTATTCAAATTATTATTACACAACACAGAAAAACAAAACGATTAAATAAACTTATTATTAACCGAATTTACTTTAGTATTATCGTATCTATTTAAACAACTATATTATAAAAGAACTGCAAAACAAAATTTCTTAATATTGAATATAAATGCTATCGACATTGTAATATTCTTTGAGATCGTAACAAGACTTTTTTAATAGCCACTTTTTTAATTTTGTTTTTAATATCAAGCTTTTTTAATTCATAGGGCAAATGATTATAGATCTTAATACCTGTGATATAAGTACTTTTGAAAATGTAATTTTATTAATTTCTATCTGAAGATTGTGCTCGTATTTGCTTCGTATATTTGTTTTTACTGATGAATTTTTAATTAAGAGTACGTCCTGGGTCCCCATTGCTTTCCAGGTTTCTATGGGTTTTCGTCATGGCCGCCATAGCTTTTCCGTTCATCATACGTGCCAGACACCTCTCCACCTCGTAAGTGGCAATTGGGCTTATCATGCTAAGCTTAGCAGGAAGCTGTCGTGGTCGCAGGTAGTTGTTGGCCTCGTTAGACAGTCTTTAATAGAGTTAGCACTTGTGACAAACATGCGATACGTGCCTTTCATGTCAACACAATTTGTCACATCCAGACTGCCTCGGCTTCGCGACGAGCTTTTGCCCCTCCACTGTATCCAACGCAACGCCGACCGCGCTTTTGCCACCGCCATTTCAGCTCGCCGCTTTGCTCCCAAGTGCATCTCCTTATCTGATAGTTATCCTAACCTCAGTACTGTGCTGCCATTTCTTGAAACATGCCTTTTTATCTGTAACTGCTTTCGTGTCCTTGTAAATTTTTGGCTGCCTTTCGATGTGCCGAGTACCTACTGTGTCCGAGTTTAAATATAATTGTAAGTTTATTTTTAGTTACTTTGATCATGATGTTAGTTGATTTTAGTTTTCCCCGATTGCCAAAAATGTTTTTTAATTGTGTCACTTTTTTTTTATTTTTTTATAAATATATATTCGTGGACAAATTCACACAGCGCCATCTAGCCCCAAACTAAGCAAAGCTTGTACTATGGGTGCTAGATAACTGATATACTACTTAAGTACATACTTATTATACATAGAACACCCAGACCCGTAACAGAAATTAAAATTCATCATTTCAATTTCTGCCCGGCCGGGAATCGAACCCGGGACCTCTTGCGTGGCAGACCGGCATATTGAGTTTTGAACTAGCAGTGCTATTTAAATCACTTATTAAATATATATTAAATAACTTACTTCTCTGTCATATCCCCCTGTTCCAGATATGGTGTCATATATCAGTATATGACTTTAAAATTACAATTTAAAATTGTTACAATTTAGGTACAAAAGTCAATTTCTCACACAGCACAACTGTCCGTTCTCATAAAACACAGATGAACGAAACAAAAGCGTTAAGTCTGGGGCGATGACGTCACGGGCTGTCCACTCGGCTGCAGGTCGCAAATGAGACAAAGGTGTCTACCGTCTTCAGAATTCGCCCGCGGCACTGCGCCCAACTGGTGCCAACGCGACACACTTCTTGGAAATAGGGTGTACCTATATCAAATGCTCGAAAATAATAATATAATTATACTATGTAGTACCATAAGAGTATTTTTATTGGCCATACGGTCACATGATAGGAGTGGTCCACACTCGATGGTCGAATGTTAACAAATATTCGAACTGAACGTAGAAGAAAGCCGTGGGGACAGTTAAGTAGATACAAAACTAACGGAAGAATAGTAGAGTACTAAGTTGAAGCTTCACTGGTTTAATCTGTGTAGAGACAAATTGAATTTGGTTTCCCCACTGCTGCTGTTAATTCATCATCATCATCTTCTTCATCTTGGCGTTATGTCCCGGTTGCGCCCCCTTACACTCCTGTTAATAAGTATGCACTTATTTATGCTGATAAATATAGGTTGACCAACGTCGTCTGCTGGAGTAGTGAGACTAGTCGAACAGTGTAAAGCCTCGTGACGGTATTAATTGTTATTTGAGGAATAAGTTAAATTGGTGTACCAAAAACTATCTGAATACGTTGGATATCAGAAGCTCATGCAGCAGCCCTTTCAAAATTGTAATATTTATAAGGAGTGCTGTCTTTTGCTCGCGCAAAATTCGGTTAATACGTCCCGTACCCGTACTCGGGTAAACATTGAGTTTCAGAATAAATACTTTATGTTATTCTGGGTTTGCTGCAACACTACATTTCATCATAATTCAGTCAGTTGTTTTGGTGTAAGGGAGTAACAAACATCCCCTTTAAAATATTAGTAGAACTGTACTTCAATGTCGGACTGGTTTAGAGAGCACCTTGACCGTATCACAGTTATTGTAGCGTCGATCACGACACACCCCGTGCAACGTCGCATTTCAGAATGTGTTTATTTCGCCCGCGACAAATGGGACAAAGAAGGAATCTACCGGCGATCCGAGAATTTCCGGGAAGGTGGCGCGAAAGGAATTGTGTCCGGGAACGTAGCGTAACACGTTGGCGAAATTAATCGAGATCTCTCGCTCGCGTATTCCTGTAATTGAAAAATAAATATGTGTGAAAATTGCTTGTGACGGCCATTGTGGCGGCTGATAAGTCTGGAAAGCCTTTTTATTTCATTTGCGATTTCGCTCGAGTGCTATTTCAGTTTTGGTGTGATTCCGTGAACTAAATTTAATTTTGAGATACCTAAGTAAATTGGATTCTGGTTATAAACTTCAACACTATCGAGTTTCATCGATTTGAACAAACGGACAAGTAATTAAAATCCAAAGAGATTAATTACTAAAGTTTGAATTGAAATTGAACATTCAAAACATAATTATAATTTTAATGTAGCTGAGCTAGCACAATACCACGGACTTTCTTGCCAGCATATCTTCTTAAAGCTTTAGTTATGAATGAGCCATCCATCACGTGCATCGTCATAATTCATAATAATCATTTATTTGCTATATACATGGTCTTACAGAGGTGGAGTTATTTGTAAATATGTACAATCACGTTTAGCCTGTCAAAATTACAGCATGCAATTTATATCATAATTTTATTAAGTATACAACTTATTGTCAGTGAACTCTTTAATTGTATAAAAGGCTTGTACACAGAGCCAGTTCTTTAATTTTTTCCTAAATAATATGTCATTTAACAATTTAAAATAGTTCGGCAACTTATTATAAATTTTTATACACATTACTAAACAACTTTTGTTGTATTTTGCGCTTTTTGGATTTATCGTCATTTACATTATAGTATTTTTCTATCGCCTTTAAAGGCCTCTTTGCCTCATCAAGGCAAGCCTCAACAAGTCCCATCACTCGTTATCTTAGCACTGTCATACGTTAGCGTAGATCAATTTTCAAAGTTTACGATGTAGGTGATCGTTCTTCAAACAAATTTCCAAGATAACCTAAGTACACAAATTAACCTCAAAATGTTGTGGGAAACGCATGTTCAAGTTTGAAGTAATACGCTGTCAGTCTGCGCTTCGCGTTGCACAGAACGGAACGTGGCGCAATCCCCAGCTTGATATTCCAACAACGACGGGTTGGCTCCTAGTTGAAACTTGAATATTAAACGCGTTCTCTTTGTACTGACATAGAACAATTTAGCTAGTAAATTCCCTATGTCTAAGGATGTCTTAGGTATGTCTTAGAATTTAGGACGATTCATATTGCGACCGAATCGGTTTCGTAATCTTGGCTTTGATTTACATTGTCACCGTAAGATCAGCTCCTTGACCGAATGCGAATAATGGTTTAGAGAGGTAAGGTAGCTTCATGAGTTTATACGGCCTTCGCTTACAGTACTTGTTGAATTAATGTAGGCCTTAATATAAAGTGTCTATTCATATGTCTGAAAACCATGATAATATGGTCTCAAAACCCAATAATTTTTAATTACATGAGCAATATCCGATCTCATAGTTGCGCTGCTCCAGTTTAGTCAGCATAATTAATTATGGGAGATATATCGCAACATCGGTAATGAGTCCTAAAGACAAAGCCTTACCCTGTAAGCCCCAAAAAAATATTCTCTCGATTTTCGAAAAGAGTAAAAGATCCAGACGCCTCTCAATTCTGAACCGCACCGACGCCCTCGCTTCTCTCTCTTCTCCAATCAGCCCCAGATGACTGCAGGTAGGCGTACCGTGGCGACATCCGCAAACAAATGACATTAAGGTATATATCCGTGAACAAATGACTTCCTGTATCAAGTAGGGGCGCGCTCGCTCGCCGATGACGCGACGCAGTCTCGGCGCAATGGCCCATGTGATTACTACGCCTGTTTATTGGACGGCGCGAGCTAGAGGCGGGAAGAGGATAGGCACAAGTTGCTTTTGCAAACCGTACGCACCGTAGAGAAAGTTGATGTGGAGAGACTGATGCTCGTCATGGAGAGGCTCGGCGTGGAGAGGCTCGGCATGGAGAGGCTCGACGTGGGGAGACTCGACACAGCGAGATTCGATATGGCGGCTACAATTCGATAAGAGTGAATCGAATGACTCACCTAGGAACTTGTGAGCATTTATTGCTGATTATGTCACGAGTCTGTTGTCTAGTTCACGTCTAATTTCTAATCTGTATTGGTCCTAGGTGGTATGGAGAATTTAACGACTAAAAGCGATGTGAAATTAAAATGCTCGAACCTGGAAAAACCTGCCAGGTATGGTATATCTTAGGAATATTAATGTAGGTAATAGACAAAAGAAATGGCTAATATTGAGAATACTATTCATATGTATATATTTTTAAGTCAGGAGAGTCATCAACCTAAGATTTAATCTCCTATTATGGAAGCGTAAAAAAAGAAATGTCAGGGTTGATCTCGTGAAACTAATTACTAACTTGCCCATTATATATTATGCGTACTACTATTGTATATGTTTGTACTATTTTATACCAGCAAGCGATCGTCGCATATGTCATTACAGTACCATGCTTGACAGACGGTCAAGGCTCAGGGACAACTTATCATCTCCTGAGTATGACAGTCAACGCGTCGCGATACAGAGCGTCGAGCTGCATCTTCCCTAATTCTTATTTTATTGCCTAGGTAATCATACGGACGGACAGTCCACCTGATGGAAAATGGCCACTGTCATTCAGGACATCTGCAACCTAAGGGGAGCGGATGCAGTGCCGGCCTTTGAGGTACCTGTAGGTATGTTTTTTGAAGAACCTGATGTTGTAGTGCAGAGGAAAGACTTCGGGAGGGAGCTTATTCCACATCGCGCTCGTGCGTGGTAAAAAGGCTCGTGATGCCCGTACGCTAGTTGGATGCCAGGCACCTAGAAGTGAATCCCTAATTCACTCTATAAACGAATAAGATCTAAAGGATCCAGGTTTAAGGGTGTACCCGCTGGCTCCCGTGGTTTCGGCAGCGGTGGCGGAGCGTGAAGCGGCTGCCAATCATTGCGTAGTCGCTGCCAGATTTATTGATGGGCCACGACGGCGTCGTCGATCAACGTTGTTTACAAATTTAGCACGTATTGATTCTGTGATCAGCCTGCGAGTGTAGGTACGAGTATAGTATCCTATTCGCAATCAATAACAATGATGATGTTGCAACAATTTTCGTCAAACCTTTAAAAATGAGCTAGTAATAATAATAACTAGCTGACCCGGCGCGACTTCGTTCGCGTAGCGTTCTAACCCTACACCTACCCTACACCTACCGTACACTTACCCTACACCTACCCTACACCTACCCTACACCTACCCTACACCTACCCTACACCTACCCTACACCTACCCTACACCTACCCTACACTACACCTACCCTACACCTACCCTACACCTACCCTACACCTTCCCTACACCTACCCTACACCTACCCTACACCTACCCTACACCTACCCTACACCTACCCTACACCTACCCTACACCTACCCTACACCTACCCCTACCCTACACCTACCCTACCCCTATCGTTTTTTTTTTTTTTTTTAGTTTTTTTTTTTTTAAGGTGTATTCTGCTATTCGGGAAGGAAACAAATCCAACAAATCAAAAACCATGGCAATCGGTCCAGCCGTTCTCGAGTTATAAGTGTTGTAACAAACACGACTTTCTTTTATATATATAGATATAAAGATATGCTTGGACAAATTCACACAGCGCCATCGAGCCCTAAAATAAGCAAAGCTTGTATTATGGGTGTTAGATAACTGATAAACTACTTATATACTTTTCTTTTTAAATATAACTTATTATACATAATACGCGGGTACCCGTAACGGAAATTAAAATTCATAATTTTTTCTGCTCAACCGGGAATCGAACCCGGGACTTATGCGTGGCAGGCCGGAGGCATGTTAACCGACCGAACCACTCAGGTCGTCATCGATCACGTGATCGATAATATTTTCTTAGAATTTTCTTTGTAATTATCCTTGGATACTTATATACATACGAACATAAGCTCACGCCTTTTTCTCGAAGGGTAAGTAGATACCTCATTGTTCTACGGTCCTGACAAACCTCTCTTGCTTCATTCACATTCATCAAACTTTTCAAACATGCTGGTCGGTTCAGAATACTCTTGACCTGACCTTACTTTAAAACATCTCCGATTTGATCGTGACAATCACGATCTGACCTGACCTTAACTTGCGATAAAGTTTGTTTGACATTGATTCAGTGCGACCTTCTATCTTAAAAACCAAAGTCGAACAACATCTCCATCACAACTGAACCGTCTGAAATGTTTAAAAGTGGTTTTGCGGAGCAGAATCGCCAAAATTATTGTAGAAAACGTGAACCCGTAAATTCTGCGTACGGTCCTAGGGCTGTTTACAAATTTCACGGCTCATAAAATATGCAACAGGAATAAATAAACGATAACAAATTCCTGGGGGCTGCTCCAGCCGGCGGCGCAATGATTTCGGACGCCGCTAAACGGTCAGCGGCTTGCGATTTACATATACTTTACATACTATTTTGTTGACTAATCTGGCACCAGTTGCAGGTGACGCCCGGGGCGGATAAGAGGGGGAAAGGGGGGGGACTGATGAACCCAATCGTGTTCGGAAATAATTCCCCAAACCTTCACAAATCACCGAATAAATTCCCAATCGTTACGAAAACGACGACCGCCCGAAACGGGAATTATTCTAATTTAGTTCGCGAACTAATGAGGCTAAAATTTTTTACGTCTGCCTAGACGAACTGTGTCCTTTGTCTAGACCTTTGCTGATTGGACCCTTTCGACGAAATTTGATACAAATATCCAAATACGAGTACCTAAAACAATGTCTTTGAAAAGACACAATAGCCCCTTGATGCTATGCAAAACAATTGCAATTTGTTATTACATAGATGGAAAGTTTTGTTGTTTACAAAATGATGAAAATAGGCAACGTATTATAGCCGTAACAAAGAGTTAAATTTTTAAACGTACCGCAATTTTTATCCGCATAAACAATGATGTAACCTGCGCACCGGGGCAGAGATCATAGAAATGTGTTACATAGTTGGAAAAAAAATTAACTAGACGTCATTCACAATTTTAGTTATTACCGGCGCCGCGACTAGCTTCATCTACACCCTTGCAAAACGGCAATGTTTCACAATTGTGTATTTGCAATGGCCCCAAAAATCTTTAACGCTATACCGAAAATAATACGAGAAACCGAAAGTCTGAACAGTTTTAAAACACAATTGCACAATTATCTAGTGGAAAGAGCGTTGTACTCGTACACGGTAGAATAACTTTTTTTAAATACAAGAAGTTAGATTTGGAACACTCTTGCGCCCATCTTTAAATATTTGACATGGTAGTTTTTGATTTTTATATTTTTTTATACTTACCTAACATTGCGAACATCTACATTTGTGATTGTTTTAAATATTATTAATTTTATTGATTTGACATTTATTTTATTTTATTACAATTGTATTAAGTGTATGTCATTAGGTTATGTATTATGCATTTGACATTATTAGTTTGTATTTGATACTGTGTTTATGTTTTTTATATTTGTTAATTTGCACGCCGAATGGCAGGTCACAGTTGAGCTTACTTATATTTTATGTAACATCTTTTTACCTGTGTTACCACAAATACAATAAATTGAAATTAGAAATTGAGAATTTTTCAACATTTGTGACGAACGGACAGTTCAGTTCACGGAAAGCAAATTTATAGTATGTCCGGTGAAAATACTTACGTTACATACAGGAATGAAACAAGTTCAAAATGTAAATATTTTTTGACAGCAAGCTTTCATCGCGCGTTCCCTATGATGGATGAGTAAGAGTATTTGTCAAGACCATGGGTCAAGCCCGAGCCCAAACTCTATGGTTTTATCATGCGTAGTTTAGAAGTTTCTATGACCACCTGCCGTTTCCATCATCAGATCAGCTCGATGGTATCATAACATTACACTGTCACTGAATAAGTGTGCAAAATTTCAGCTCAATCGGAAACCGGGAAATAAATAAATTTGACTTGTAAGATTTTATCACGCCCAGACATGGGGTCATGTGTACGTCAAAGCCCGAATATCCGCAGCTTGGGCCAAATGGCGAGAGGTGACAGGTGTCATTTGTGACCCTAAAATGCCGATAAAGCTCAAGGGACAGGTCTATAAGACCATCATTAGACCTGCTCTCCTATACGGCAGCGAGACTTGGCCCTACTAGAGCGACACAAACAGGAGCTGTGCGTCACGAAAAGAAGATGCTGCGGTGGATGTGTGGAGTTTCACGAAAGGATCGCCTTCAAAATTCCCACATTCGGGGTAGCCTTGGCGTCCGTGACATCGCAGAAAAGCTGCAAGAGTGCCGCCTTCGATGGTGTGGCCACGCCTTGCGCAGACCGGCAAGCTATGTGGGGCCAGTGTCTGGCCATGCCGCCCCCACCGGGCACGGGAAGGAGAGGCCGGCCCAAGAAGCGATGGCTTGACGTAGTCATAACGGATATGCGTGCCAATAAGCTCGCCACTAAGGATGCCGAAGACTGAGTGAAGTGGGCCAAGAGTAGCAGGAAGGCGGACCCTGGGCCCTCGCATACCGCGGGGGCGCAACCGGGACATAACGTCAAGATGATAATGATGATGATGATGACATGGGGACATGTGGAACTAAATAAAAGCTTGTACTAATTAATTTTAAGACGAACAACTATTTAAATCTATGTTGAAAAATGTTTTACCCGCAAATGTATTATTTTTATAGATATTGCGGTGGTTTTCTTCAACTCTTTTTTGTTTTATTTATTTATTCATTTATTGCGATATCACTATTAATAGGTACAGCGCGTTACATTACACATACTATATACATAGGCATAGATCTTACATTAATAGTGACACCCCGCTGAAGTATAGCAATTTACAATTTACGAGACGCAACTGAAATAATAATTATACTTAATCCTAAAGAAAAACAGTTTAGCAAAAAAAAACCCGTCGCTTTGTGCTCTTTGAAGCAATTCAAAGTTTTACACTTTCAAAACTGGCAAGTAGGATTTTTAAAATTTGAGTAACACTCCTACACAGGGTTTGATTATTTGCCCAGAGACTGAGGTCACCTTCATAATTTACGTAATATTGCGCCAAAAAATAACTAACGATGGTAAACGAACGAATAATTTAACGATGGTCGTTTTTTGCAGAACTGCGTAAAATTGATTATTGTCACAGTCGTGACGAAGCGGTGAAAGATGAAGCAAACCTGTCTAGGAACATAATTATCTATTTATTTACTCATAACTTGTGTGTGTTATTTTAACAAAACGAAGCATAGGTTAGGCAAAACGTGTTATAGAGGTGTGTAACGCATTGGATCATCTCGGTGTTGCTAATGTCTATAGGCAGTGGTGACCACTTTCCATCAGGTGGCCCGCTTGCCTTGCCTAACATATGACGTAAAAAAAATAAAAAAAAAACACTAACAAACAGCCCACCTACTAAAAACCACCACGTTGCACCCTCATATTCTTTTTCTCAACAAGATCACGGTATCGGTTAGCACACTCTGCAATCTCGTTGATGAGTATACTGACACGGCAAACACCTTTCATTTCTTTTCTCAAATTGAATCTCGCGGATTCACATTATGCCTTCATTGGCTCTATTCGCTCTAGCCTTGTAGTTATCCAGAAGAATTAATACATAGAAACTAACATGCGGACCCCCCGGAATCTCCATGTTTCACGCATCAAAGTAATTGTGCTCCGGAGCCTCAACAATGGGCGGGCGACAAAGCCCCTTTGTCCGTTCTCCAACGCCCGGCAGCGTGTTTGTTACTGAGCCCGTCTTGTGAAGCATGAGTATTAGTATGTTAACGTTCCACGTGACGGCGTTGTGATACATTTCCCAGATTACTTTGGCTGCCTGTTAGGTCACCGCGAATACGTGGGTTACGGTTTGCAGTTTATTTCGGTTACACGGTTATTACGGTTTATAGTTTATTCCACTCAATCTCGCTTTTACTCATCATCGTCATCATCGTGTTAATGTCTTGTGCGCGTACAAGGACCCGAGGCCGCCTTGACCATGATCCAGGATTTGGTAGGTCTGGTAATTATAGTGGAGAGACTGCCATTTGACCTCCATGACCCTGCTACCAGGGGAGCCTGACCTGAGATTGGATCATGGTTACACAACCAATCGCCTGAATGTGCAGGTTTCATCACGATGTTTTCCCACGCCGTAAGAGCATTGGTTAGTATTTTGCGGTGCCATTTTTATTTTTATTCTTAGTTATCTTGACCGATTTGTAGAGGTTCACATCATATTCCAATCAAGACAGGCTCACTCAAATTAAATTGACAAATATATCAATGCAATGTAATCATATTTAAATGTACCTGTGGGTTTCTTGCCGTTTCTTTTTCCCACAGATGGTCATTTTCCTAACTGAAGCGGCATACTGACAGACAGACGACATTATTTTTACTTATTTGTTCCGAGCTCAGGGGGTGACGCGGGTAGGCCGGCTGGTGCGTGCGGGTGTGAGCACCGGCGGGCTGCCTAGGGCCGGGCGCGCGCCGCACATGATTCGCCTAGGCGGTTATGTGCGTGGCGCGTATCGGTGCCCGGTGTCTCGCCGGAGTAAGCCCTCGTACGCGCTGATCGGTCTGCATGCGTCGCCCCCTACCTGGATGAGCTCGCTTAACTTCCCTTTGTTTTCCGTTAGATTTTTGAGTTTTGATTAATTAACGTAATCCTAATTCAATAAATACTTTTTCATTTTTCATTCAACTAATGTACATAACTCAAAAAAGTGATACTTCTCAATCACGAGTCGGATACCTTAATCGCTAGGCTACCGACGCTCAAGCCCGCTTATGATATTGCTGTTAAACTAGGTAGGATATACAGGGGCGAAAAACGTGTTTTCATTTTGTTAATAATATCTAACAATTACAAATATTTTAAATTAATGCTTTCGTATTTAATTTAATAATACGGAAGTTATTCTTGGAACGCATACGTTCTATACGCGCCCCGTTGCTACGCATAAGTATGTGCATTCACTATGAGCAAAGTGAACAAAACAAATTACGAGGTTAATTTTTATGACACAATATTATGAAAATCCAGTATTTAACAATTTTCGTCTGAATTTTCGTAGAATGAATGTGGTGTCATGAACCTCTTTTAACAAGGTTCATAATATATTCTTTCCCTCGTGGTTTATTAAATTTGTACCCATTTAAATAACCTGATTTGAACCTCAAAATGATCAGTTCAATAACTTGATACAACACAATCAGTGTATTTGATTTAAGATTTCGAAGATAGACAGTTATAACTCAGTGACCTCTTCACTCGTACCTATTTGTTTTGTTGAACGTAAAGGTCTTTTCCACTTTATCATCTAAGTTGAAATGACAAAGATGTGAAAGACAACATCGTAGACCTAGATAACTTCTATTGTGACCTGTGCACACGGCCCGAAGACTCGCCATTCTAGGACTCTCGCAGGTAAATCATTTTGCTCAGTAGACACTGGTCTATACGACTAGCTAACTAAGGAAATGGTAAACAATGCTGGACACAAGCTCACTGCTTGTCTAACAACATGAACGTTAAAGGCCTTGCCACATACAAAGCTCGGCGCGAGCGCGGCGCGTTATTTGCTAGGCAACCAACGCGCGGCGCGATAGTTGCTAGGCAACCATCGCGCCGCGCGATGGTTGCCTAGCAAATAACGCGCCGCGCGATGGTTGCCTAGCAAATATCGCACCGCGCTCACGCCGCGCTCGCGCCGAGCTTTGTATGTGGCAAGGCCTTAAAAGGTTTGAAACCAAAAAGTATAAACTTGTAAAGATACTGCGCACGTGGATTTGCCCAAATATTTTTCATTCAGTATTTAATACTAATGTCAGAAAATTGAAACTTGTTAAAAAATAAATATATTAACTTAGTAGAAATAATTCACTTTAGCATGACTGTGATTCTGCAATAATTGCTTCTTCAGCGGTCATGCCAAGATGCCAGGATGCATGCGCATGGTAGCGATTGCACTTCGTGAACTTGTCGGCTGCGTTCGACCTGCACTCGTAGATCGGCGCGATACTGCGAATATGGATCAGGCTGAAGAAGAACAGTTGGACGTATCCCATTTTTTACAATATGCTTCTTAAGGCGTGTCCAAACATAGAGCGGCACGTGCGCGGCAGCAACACGCGGCATGTCCAGGAAACAATTCTGCCGCGCTCTAGTTAGGACTATTGACGAATGTTTGCGCGGCAATATTGCGCGGCACTTGCGAGACACGCCGCGCATTTGAATTCAGTCTGAACCAAAACTACAATGAAGGCGGTCAGTGTTTTAGCTCTGCTTATTATTCGAATTTGCTTATCATTTCTGTTGAGGATCCCACAACTCATTATATGAGCCATATATTTCAATCAATCTAATTGATGTTTCATTGTACATTTTTGAGAAGCGCACACACGTCCAGGCAGGATTACGGACGAACGATAACTGCCTGTACAAACACAGCGCGGCATGCCGCGCGCGGCAGCCGCGCGCACTTGCCGCTCAACGCAACGTTCGCGCGCGGCTGTTGTCCAAACAAAGCGCGGCACGCCGCGCGCGGCAGCCGCGCACACTTGCCGCTCTATGTTTGGACACACCTTTAAAGAACGTCTTAAGGCGTGTCCAAACATAGAGCGGAACGTGCGCGGCAGCAACACGCGGCATGTCCAGGAAACAATTCTGCCGCGCTCTAGTTAGGACTATTGACGAATGTTTGCGCGGCAATATTGCGCGGCACTTGCGAGACACGCCGCGCATTTGAATTCAGTCTGAACCAAAACTACAATTAAGAGTGTCCTTGGAAGAGTTTGAACAGTTACATAGCCCACAACTATGAGCCATATATTTCAATTAATCTAATTGATGTTTCATTGTCCATTTTTGAAAAGCTCAAACACATCCAGACAGGATTACGGACGAACGATAACTGCCTGTGCAAACACAGCGCGGCACGCCGCGCGCGGCAGCCGCGCACACTTGCCGCTCAAAGCAACGTTCGCGCGCGGCTGTTGTCCAAGCAAAGCGCGGCACGCCCACACTTGCCGCTCTATGTTTGGACACACCTTTAGACGACGAGATTAGTAAGCTATATCAAAATTAGAAATTTCATCCGTGTACAACGTACTTTACATTGATGTATTTTAATATTTTAAGCAACAATAAGATATTATGTTATTGCTTTATTGATTTCAGAGATAGCTATTAAGACATGACAAGAAAATGTATAACATAGTGTGTGCAAAATACTGATACTACTGTATCAAATTAACTTCTAAACAACTTTAAAATTAAAAGTAGGTAAACCAAATCGTATTTTGCTAAGTAAAATGACGTTTGGCAGCGAAACGAGCAAAGTCGCTAATCCCCTTTTGCAATATTAATGTGGCAGTGTTTAATTTTAATATGGCTAATGGACTAAATCAGGAACTTGTTTAAAAGGGATCCGTTAAAATAACTGAGAAAGTCTTTTACCTGGCTCCGTGTTTACGGAGAATCTAACACAAAGGAGAACTCTGAAGTAATTGAAAATGAAGCATGCATGATGCAATGTATTATATTAATAATGGCGTTGCCTCAACTTGAGTTTTTAATATTAGAATGGCTTATCTGTAGTAACATCGTTTGCTTTCTTTTGCCTGCTTTCTGACGCTGTTTGCCGTGAAAAGGGATTAGAAAAACTAAATGAAACAGAAGATCTGTCTGCTAGTGCTATCTAGCAACATATTCCTTAATTTGATTACGAACAAGAACATTGTTACATGGTGGCCAAAGTCTTGCTGCTAAAAAAAGGTAAATAGAAATGCATGTGGGGCTAAACTATCGAGAAAGCTTATCGCCAACTTACCTCCTTGGCCACTACTGCACATGACTTTACTACTGTGCAATAACTCTCAGGTGTCAGATACTATGCACAAAATATGGTGATCGGATCATCTGCATGGCGACAAAGGCACTCATAGCGCTTCTATTTTATTATATTATTTTGATTTCTGTGCTTACATATTCATCATCATCATTTCAGCCGCAAAACTGTCACTGCTGGGCATAGGCCTCTCCCAGATATCCCCACAAAGGCCGGTCTTGTGCCTTCCGTATCCAGCTAGTACCAGTTTTACCAGATTGTTGGTCCACCTACCTACCGGTCCACCGGGTATTATTAGGTACTGAGTTTCTGGCGAATAGGCACTCAAGCTTTCCCTATGTCAACGTTTTCATTACATTTCCTCGGTAGTGTATCAACGACGACGCACTCTCCCTGGAAACACTTACTGGCCAAGTCCCCAATTACGGAAGCAGCTATTACTTGACGTACCACTCACCACTTCTACTTTACTTACTTCAATTATCAAAAGTAATAAGGAATGATGCTTACTCATTTTTAATTTCCATTAAGCTAAGCGTTTATTTTTAATAAATTATCTGTAAGCCTTACTTTAGATTAGAGTGGTCCTTGAATTAATTGTCGCAATGGATTCTGGAAAGTGACCTCTCTTACGAAGGTCGTGGAGCACCGTCGTGTTAAATTTGTTTCA